>JBBDGT010000440.1:10000-165000 GCA_037306005.1 Rhinophrynus dorsalis | reverse complement strand
TATAACTACTTTTGGCTTGGATACAGGATTTATTAAAGCGGAACTACCACCTCTAAGCAACTTTGTTTCTAATAATTCCCTATCTGGCGACTAGCTGCTTAGTAGCGCTAGTCGCCAGAATTATTACCTGGTTATGGAGAAGTATGCATTCATCCTCGGCTGACAGGCAAGACGGAGAGCAGACATCTTGCCCTAGTGACGTCCGCGCTCCTGCGCTGTCAGTCCCAGGCGGCTGTAGGAGGTGTTGCTAGGAGCCATTCGGCTCCGGAAGGGACTGACAGCGCAGGCGCGTGGACGTCACTAGGGCAAGATGTCCGCGCTCCGTCCTGCCTGTCAGCCGAGGATGAATTCATATTTCTCCATAACCAGGTAATAATTCTGGCGACTAGCGCTACTAAGCAGCTAGTCGCCAGATAAAGAATTATTAGAAACAAAGTTGCTTAGTGGTGGTAGTTCCGCTTTAAACATATAATTTCCGAAAATTGCCATATTTTAATGTCAGATCCTGATTTAAGAACTCTTAATGGGGACAAGCCTTCCCTTTGTTATAGACTGAACAGAAATTTAGGTGATCTTTGTACACAGTCATTTCACTAATACTGTTCACCAAACTAAAAGAACATTTCCTTCTGGATCCTTCTCTTGTGGACACTGTCGCATGTGTAATTATATGCAAAAAATAAATATACAATTGATAGATTTTGATACAAACGTGTGTACCAGTCTGATCACCTGCCAAACAAAGTAGGTTATTTACTGTGTGCAATGCACATGCGGACTTTATTATGTTGGTATGACTGAGTTAGCACATTGGCTCCATTAGAAATGCATCGGTACATTCTCAAAATCTGTCCAGGAAACTTACCACGGTGGCTAGATATTTTTTAGAATTTCATAATTCCAATCCTGGTGATCTTAAATGCTGGGATTTGGAAGAGGTTAAACTAGGGATCAGGAAGGGTAATTTGGAAATGGCATTATTAAAGAGAGAATGCAGATGGATGTATTTATTGAATTCAGTACAACCATATGGACTTAATGAGAATAATAACTTGGTATTTCTCCAATAACTCTGAGTATAAGATATACAGGATTTATTATGAAACATCATACTGACATATTCATCACATACATAAACAGTATGTGTGGGATCACAGTAACACGATATCAGGATTATCCTGTATTCACAGATATTTCCTTTTTCAGTCACACATATGCATATTATTAGTAGAGTTGTCATTTGTATATTGTGCTATATAGACATTTACAGCTTTTATTGTTTCAGAGCTGTGATATATATATATATATATATATATATATATATATATATATATATATATATATATATATACTTTTTATATGTTTTAATATCTTAGTTTAGACACTGTGAATGTTTTTCACATTATATGAATATTTGTTATTAATCCTTTGATTATTTATATTCAGTATTGTTGGGAGGCATGTATGTTCCTTAGATGATTTGCATTATCGCTTGCCCTCTTATCCTGGTATTGTGGTTTATTTCTGGTTTGATTATAACTTGTGGGTACTGATGAATACCCTTTTCACTTGGTTTTCTTTTCTGTTATTTGTGAGTGATCATAAAGTGTGGGGATTTAGTAGAGCGATTTTTTTTTTTTTTTTTTTTTTTTTTTTTTTTTATGGATGTTTTCAACAGTTATTCTCACTCTTTGTTGGGAATATCTGCACTTTGTAGATATAATTTTATGCAAGCGAAAATGGGGGCGATATTCGTGAATAGATTGTGATATTCACAAAATTTTCCCTGATTTGGATTTGTTTAGCATACTTTGAATTGATTGGCTAGCCTCAGCTTAAACATCGTGATGACTTTTTCCTCATTTAGCCTTTGAAAAAGTGACAGGGTGAAACGCATCAGGAGTTTAGATTTTTGTTTTTAATATGTTAGTCACCGACAATGGACCATTTTGTCAGATCTGAATATGTTAGGATACAGTACTGTTGTTCAGCTCTAATATCGGTAGATTACTATTCTAGCTCTTAGAATTTTAGCAATACGATATGATCCCATTCAGTGTTTAACATATGTTGTGTATCAGTATGAAGCGTCTTTTTTCTGTAGTATCAGCGATTAGTAATAACTGAGTTATTCATTGTCTACCACGTGATGTGTACCAGTACGGAGCATTTTCTCTTTGCAACATTAGAGACTTAACCACTGAGCCAATTAATTCAGTGTGATTTCACATTGTTAAGATGTTATTTTGTCTCCTTTAGTATTGATACTTCTGAGACTTATGAGTGAGGGACTCTGTTAGTTTTTCTGGATCTATGGATCCGTTGAATTAGGAGTCATTTGTCTCTTTAAGAATTTGTGTAAGTCATTCTCTTATATAACAGTATTTGTTTGGATCATTTGCTGTAATTTGGTATACGGATACCCAGTATTCTTATTCCAGGTGTATTTCTTCATATGTTGAAGATTGTGATATTCATTAATTTTTATTTTCTGAATATCAGTTTGGTTAGTAATTATAGCTTAGAGTATTGCAACATCTACCTCCAGAGATTTATTTGTTAATGCTTGTTTTGTTTTAATAAAAGTTAAGTATTAGTATACTTTTTCCTTATTTTCAGTATAACTAATACACTTAGTAAATACCTGTTGTCATGATGGGCCTTCAATAAAGTTTACTTAATTCCTTTTGTCTTTTTTCTTTTTTTTGTTGTAGAGTTTCATTGCTGACAAGGTTCATAAAGGTCATAATATGAGGGTTGGTAGAAATGGGATCAAACATGGTTTTCTTTTTCAAAATGGTACCAGTACTATCCTGATTAGTTGTGATGATATAAAAAAGTAATAGAGTCTTAACTGTCTATGCATCTTGTACAAATCAACTTCCCATTCAAATGATTTTGTTGGTCGGTACAAAACGTAACCCTTTACTGACAGTAGGAAATGTCTGACAGTAGGTGTGAAGATTCATTCAATACAGTTATTTTGTCTGTGTCCTTAGTTTTGTTTGGGTGTTTCCTGCCTCCCTGTCTGATTTTTCTTTTTCTGTTGGTCTGCTTCGATCTCCAGACCACTGGACTTTTAATCTGCTCTATGGAGAATGCTGCGGGATTCAGTGGAGTCCGTTATGTCCCCATAAGAAGGGATTTGTTACGTATTATGCCACTTGTAAGTGATCATTTCACCATCAAACTACTGAACTGTCAGTTTGATCAATGCTGTGGGATGTGATTGAGTCCCGTTAATACAGTGCACTTTTTCCAGTAGAGGACTTTCTCTCCATCACTATTAGGTTTTTTGGCACTCCACGGCTAATACTGGGCCACAACATAACATCTCTATGGGGTGCTGTCACTTATCCAATGGGGGATATGGGTGGGCTTGTGTTTCCCTTGCTATCAACTGGCAAGGGAAACCACTGGATGAATTGTGTACTAGGGTTACTTGGCAACCTGGTGTTACCTGCTTGCGTCATCAGCCCCCTGTATTCAGATTTCTACTGCTGCATTTTGGTACAATTTGGACCATGAGGACCATGTTTTTTTTAATATATATAATTAATGTGTGTGTGTTTTTTCTCTTTTCAAACCATTTGCCCTGCGTAAGGTCCTGTATGGACCGAAAGCGTTTGGCTTCTTGGACGCAATAAATTAACTTTTTCTTTGCTAGCTCTCATTGAGTGCTGTCTCTTACGACACTTGGAGCAACCGGGGCTGAGTATACTTTGTTTCCTTATTTCATATGGGACGTGCACCAATTGATGATAAATGTGATGTTTATTATAGTGAGTGCTGCTGTCTATATGTATAGGTATGTGTATATACAACTGTGTGTAATAGATTAAGGTTTACCCTCAAAACACACAAGACATGGAGATTCTGGCTAGATTGGCGCATATAAAACTAATTTTCTCTGTCGTTCAACATGGCATACAGGTATCATGGGAAGGCAACAGCTTCTCCCCGTAGGCTGGAACATTTCTAGAAAAAAGTTGTGTGTGTGGAGCCTCCCCTCCTTATCAGGCAGTCCCTTAGCCCCGCCTTCCAATTAGACTTGTTCCACAACCTGTGTGAAGGCTGCAAAATTTTCTGCTTAATTTTTTCAAATTGGTTATTATTTTCTTCATTAGATATAAGGTGTAAAAACTCCCATTAGGTTGATCACCATTTCTGGCTCCCCCTAGAGGATTGGCCAGCTGTGACAGGTGCTGTTGTGGACCCTTGCAGCCCTGTGGAAAGAATCACACAGCCCATGTTTCTCTCTCCAAACTGAGGCTTTGTTCTGGTAATCTGAAGACAGAACTCAAGTTTGGTGAATAACCCTTTGAATTTCATGGTCCACATGTCCCAGTGTTCCCCTCCAAACAGGGGTCTTATTGGAGTCTAGAATTCCTGCACTCAAGTTGGGTATCTTATTGCTGTTTGATACCACAATTTTTGGAGCTTGAATGGCTGCTTTTATGTAATTAACCCCCCTCCTTTTTGGTTACATTGGGTTAGTTGTCATATTTTGACGTTTCCCTTCAGAATTGTCGAATTTTATTTATCCCTACATGTTCCCTTGGGTATTTTGGTAAATACAGACCCTATGGTAAATGTATTTATTAATTGTTTTGTGTTCCATGCCTTTATGGAGCGTTTACTGTGCAGCAACACATGCTCCATTGACTTCTATTGGACAAACTGTTTAGGGACAAATCTCTGCAACCGTTTTACATACAGAGTTGAGAGAGGGCTTATTCTTCGTCTCCTCTTGCCCAACAATCTTGTTCACACCTCCAGTTTCTAGCCCCCCCCCCCCCCAAGGGCCCTGAGAGTACAAGTTCTGGTATTGCTGGGTTACAGCCAAGAGAAGACTACAACTCTCAGAACGCCTGTTTAGCTTGCTTTCTTCTGATTGGGCTGATGGTTTTACAGACACCGTTTTCTATCTTTGCTGGAGTATTCTATGCAGAGGCTTGTCGCTCCTTGCTCCTGTTCTCAGATTAACCCTTTGCCTGCCAGATAAGTACTTTTTTGGGCTTTCTGAAGTGATTAATATGGGACACAGTATTTGGGTTTCATATACTGTATAGAAACATCTCCTGTTATGATGCCGGATTCAAAGGAACATGGAGCTAGACCAGGGATTCTCAACCCATGCCCTCAGTGGCCACTAGCAGGCCACGGCTTAGGAATTCCCCTGCTAGAGCAGAAGTGTGTTGATCAGAGGCTCATTCACATTGATTAACTCACCTGGCTTCCACAAGGAAATCTTCAAATCCTGGTCTGTTAGTGGCCACTGAGGGCACGGGTTGAGAACCACTGGGCTAGACCTAAGGCAAAGGACTCAGGGGTGTCTCTGACCCCCCCCCCCCTTGGTTACTGTTCCTCATGCCAAACAGGGCTTCCTAGAGAGTACTCAGCACACTTATGCCACTCATGTGCTGTTGCCCCTACTACAAATCCTGGGCCCTCCAGCCTTTAAAAAGAGCCACTTTGGGTCAGGGACGTAAAGTCATCTATGGCACAGTTCCCTCTTTCCATCCAGGGGTTTCTCCATTCATGAACCCCCCCACACACACACACACACACACACACACTTACTTTCAGGTTTGTGTTCCCTAATGCCTCTGAGGAGGATTCTTTTGACAGTGACATGGAGGAAGGAGAGTGCAAGGAAGAGTATTCTACATACATCTATGGTGTGATCCATTTGATGCTGACACTACACCCTCTGCTGAGGGCCTCATCAAGGTGGTTTTAACTACCCTGCAGGTCACTAATACCCCTGATGAGGGACTGTCATCTTCTGACATTTTTCAAATGCTTAAGAAGTCCTACACAGTGCTTCCACCCAACATCCACTCTGGATCAAGTGATATTGAATGAATGGAAGATGCCGGACAGGTGGCTTTCTCTTTCTTAGAGATTCTCTAAGCTGTTCCACATTTCAGAGGCAGCTTTGGCTCAGTGGGCTTCACCTCCTACAGTTGAACCCCCCCATTAGGAGAATCTCTTAGCACTCTTGGCCAGCATGTCTGAAGCTCATGAAGCTCAGACAGACGCGCGTCTGAAGCTCAGACAGACGCGCGCGTCTGAAGCTCAGACAGACACGCGCGTCTGAAGCTCAGACAGACACGCGCGTCTGAAGCTCAGACAGACACGCGCGTCTGAAGCTCAGACAGACACGCGCGTCTGAAGCTCAGACAGACACGCGCGTCTGAAGCTCAGACAGACACGCGCGTCTGAAGCTCAGACAGACACGCGCGTCTGAAGCTCAGACAGACACGCGCGTCTGAAGCTCAGACAGACACGCGCGTCTGAAGCTCAGACAGACACGCGCGTCTGAAGCTCAGACAGACACGCGCGTCTGAAGCTCAGACAGACACGCGCGTCTGAAGCTCAGACAGACACGCGCGTCTGAAGCTCAGACAGACACGCGCGTCTGAAGCTCAGACAGACACGCGCGTCTGAAGCTCAGACAGACACGCGCGTCTGAAGCTCAGACAGACACGCGCGTCTGAAGCTCAGACAGACACGCGCGTCTGAAGCTCAGACAGACACGCGCGTCTGAAGCTCAGACAGACACGCGCGTCTGAAGCTCAGACAGACACGCGCGTCTGAAGCTCAGACAGACACGCGCGTCTGAAGCTCAGACAGACACGTGTCTGAATTATATATATATATAAATAAATATTATTGGCCTGTACCTTGACACTTCTGACCTCTCTACTCCTGGGCTTTGGCTTCTGTGACTCCTACTGTGCTGATTTCTCCAACACTGACCGTCATTAAAGTGACCCTGACCTATTGCTAATGATATTCCTGTTCCAGCAGAATTCTTGAATATATTCCCTTAGCAACCTTTCAAACAGCTTCCCTACCACAGATGTCAAGCTTACAGGTCTGTAATTTCCTGGCTGTGACTTTGATCCCTTTTTAAATATGGGCACCACATCTGCTTTACGCCAATCCATGGGGTACCATACGTGAAATAAAAGAATCCCTGAAAATCAAATATAACTGTCTGGCCAGGGTCTGGCTTAGCTCTTTAAGGTACCCTTGGGTGTATACCATCTGGCCCCGGAGCTTTGTCTACCTTAATACCATTCAATTGTTTTAACACTTTTTCTTGTGTTAGCAAGTCCCATGCTTGCTGTGACTGTTCTGTAAAAGTAGCTTGCAGATTCTTGTCCATTAAGTCTTCCTTGGTGAAAACAGAAGAAAAGAAATTATTTAAAATATCTGCCTTCTCTCTGTCCCCCTTGACCATCTCGCCCATTTCAGATAACAAGGACCCAACATTATCAGACTTTAATTTTTTGCCATTAATGTATTTAAATAATTTTTTTGGGTTGCTTTTGCTCTCCTTAGCAATATTTTTTTCATTCTCCAGTCTAGCTAATTTAATAGCCTTTTTGCAGGTTTTGTTGACATTTTTGTATTCTGCAAATGCCTCTGCTGATCCCTCAGCTTTGTAATGTTTAAATGCCGCTTTCTTGTTATTTATTTAATGAATTACTTTACTGGTTAGCCACATTGATTTTAATTTGCTTCTTTTGTATTTGTTTCCAACAGGGATAAATGTATGCGTGCTTTTTTGCAATGTTATTTTGAAGGCATTCCACTTACCTTCTGTGTTTTTTCCTGAAAATATTTTATCCCAGTCAACGAGACCAGGGGATGGATTAAATCTGCTAAAGTTGTCCTTTTTAAAATTCAGTGTTTTGATGGAACCCATACCAAATTGCTTTTTTGAATTAATCTCAAACGATACCATGTTATGGTCACTATTCCCCAAGTGCTCCCTAACTTGGATGTTAGAGATAAGTTGTTCATTGTCAGTTATTACCAGATCCAGACATGTATTCCCTCTGGTTGAGGTCTGCACTAGTTGAGACAACAAATTATCATTCAACAAGTTCAGAAACTTGCTGCTTTTAGCAGAACTAGCTGTTCCATTTTTCCAGTCGATTTCTGGATAATTAAAATCCCCCATAATTAAAGTTCTCCCTATTTGAGAAACCTTTCCTATTTGCATTAATAGCTTTCAAGGTCACCAGTGTTTGGTGGTTTATAACAAATACCCACTAATGTATTCTGGACAGTTTTACCCCCAGTGACTATTTCAAACCACAGGGATTCCACATGTTCACTACTGTCATCACCTATATCTTTCCGTAAATGAGGCAATAATGCTGGATTGACATACAGACAGACCCCACCACCTCTCTTATTTGACCTATCTTTTCTAAATAACATGTAGCCCTCCAAATTGACCAATCATGTGTGTCATCCCACCATGTTTCTGTTATGCCTATCAAGTTATAGTTTTCAATTTCAGCTACCAGCTCCAGTTCCCCTATTTTACCAGTTAAACTTCTGGCATTTGCAAGCATACAATTTATGCCACTGCTATATTCCATTTGTGATTTAATTTTGATGTGGTTTATAGGCTTCACCCTATCATCTGTACTAACCCCGCCCCCAGATCCTCCCACCTGGTTATTAACTACATCTCCTTCCCTTTCTATACTATCTATCCCAGTACTTATTGCCCCTCCCCCCCCAGTTTAAAATCTCCTCCAACTGTCTAGTCATCCTCTCCCCAAGCACCTGAGACCCTCTTGCATTCAGGTGCAATCCATCCCTGCTATAGAGATTGTACCCTAAAGCAAAATCAGCCCTGTGCTCTAAAAACCCAAAGCCCTCCTTACACCAAGACTTCAGCCATGCATTGAGCTCCCTAATCTCCTGCTGTCTCTCTGGTGTAGCGCATGGCACAGGTAGTATCTCTGAGAATACTACCTTGGAGGTCCAGTTCCTAATCTTACTGCCTAAATCCCTAAAATTACCTTTTAGGACTCTCCACCTTCCTCTTCCTTTGTCATTGGTACCAATATGCACCAAGACAGCTGGATCCTCTCCAGCCCCTCCCAATAATCTGTCCACCCTGTCTGCAACATGCTGTACCCGGGAGACAGCAAACCATTCGGTTGCTGCGATCAGAGCCACAGATTACCCTATCTGTTCTCCTAATAATGGAGTCCCCTACCACCACAACCTGTCTAGGCTTCACTTTCCTCTGGATCCCCTCTGTGCTGGAGGATCTGTTCTCCCGGCTGTTAGGGAGAACAGTCTTCTCCAGCAATGCCACTTCTGGGTTTGCCTCCCCAACATCTTCACTTAAATGAGCAAATTTGTTGTGATGGAAAAACTCAGTACTGGCTGCCCTCTTCCTCTTCTCTCCCCCACTGCAACCACTTCTGTCACCCAGCTATGTGCCTGATTCCCTTCTAGCTGATCTCCTCCCTCTTTGCTAGGTGACCCAGCTAGACTCTGCTCAGTTAGCAAGAGACTCCTCTCAAAGTTGTCAGTATCTCTGTGTTGCAATATGACTCTCTAGAGCTCAAATCTGAGCTTCTAGAAGGGCCACTTGGTCACACTTGCCACAGCGGTATGGACCCTGGAACTGCTGTTCCAAACATGCATTCATATGGCAAGATGTGCACTGAGTGAGATCTCCAAACTTGCTCATCATGTATGGTGCAAATGTGAGTTCTTAAAAATGTAAACAATTAATTTACCTTTGTTCCTCTAACTCCTGTGTTGAGCTAACTGCTGTGTTTCACAAACTGTGCACTTATTCCAGAGCCCTTAGTAAAGAGCACACTGTATTTGTCAACAAGCTCTGTGAGTCCTGTACCTAGATTTATACAGGCCTACACAGGTGATTGTTCACAAACCCCACCCTTAATTAACTACTCACACTCCCAGAAAAACACAATCTTTTACACTTTAACCCTTTAACCTTCGTACTGCAGGTTAGGATGTAAACACAAAATCAGTATATTATAACACTTTTCTAATGCTGTTATGTCCAAACTGTTCACTTAATCCAGAGAACACTGCAATTTGTGTTCCTGACAGCAACCCAGGGCCTTCCAGCCATGCTATTGAGCCAGCTTGAGTGCAAGAGTTTAAGGCTGCGACTAGGGACCTTAGGTCCACTCTACAACTCTTTCCATCCCAGGTACAGGGGGCTCTTCAATTATGGCAGACCCCCTCTACTATCAGATCCTCCCTGCCTAAACCACAGGGGGCACCTGATGTGTCAGATTCTTCTGAGGAAGAATTGTTGCAAGATTCCTTGTCCTCAAAAACTGCATTTCCGAATGTTTCACAAGCATAAATAAGGCTGTTCTTCGTACCTTCCAAGAATTCCTTCCTAAGGTGATCTCTGAGTTTCTCATCAGTCAGGAGGTTGTTGTGCCTTCATTCTGTCCTGTCCCAGAAACTGACAAGCAGAGGGATTTCCACTTGTTAGATGTGGTGCACTGTCTTAAGTTCTATGTGCACCACACTGAGTCTTTGCGCAAGACTGATGCTTTGTTTTTCATTCCTAAGGTTCTAGGGCAGATATGGCTGTGTCCAAGGTCACTATTGCTTCCAGGATTATGTCTACCTTTCACGAGGCTTACGAACTCAGGAAGAAACCTGTTCCCTTTCGTGTAACAGTACACTCCACTAGGTTTGTCAGGGCCTACAAGAATCAGTCCTCTGCTAAACATCTGTGCAAGGCAGCAACATGGTCCTCCATTCACAACTTTGCCAAGCATTATCGTGTTGATGCTTCGGCTGAAGCCAGTTTGGGGAGGAAGGTCCTTCAGGCAGTTTTGCCTGTCTAAGGGCTTACTCCTTCCTGTGCCTTACTGTTCTTTAACAGTTTGAGCCCGGTTGGCTGTTGGGGCTAATGGATAGCATTCTAAAGCGGGCACGGGAGGAGCAGTCACCTCTCCATGGTACCTGTATGTCATATGAACCAAGAGAAAATATTTTAACAGGTAAGACTAAAATCCTCTTTTTATATAAATTCTCATTGTCCATTTTAGGTGCTGGGAAAAATAAGGTGCTAAATCTTCCTCATGGGAATGAAATCTATAGCAAAGTGCTGTTAACTTTCAGTAGCGGCCCCGAAAAATGAATTGTAAGGCTTCCTGTTTTGAATATTCCTGGTACCATGGGCCAAAACTTGTTTCTCTGTCGTCCAATACAGGTTACTGGTAACTCTGGGTGGCAATCCGCCTCTTTAAGAAGGCAGGAACATTTCTCTAATGTATGCAGGGGGTGGAGCCTCCCTTCCCTCCTCAGCTGCATCCTAGCCAGCTAGCTCCAGAATGATTTGTTCCTGGGTGTGACAACACCAGGTAGAGAACATTTGTCGTTAGTTTTAATTTCTTTTTTATTTTTCTGTCAGATATGGAATACCACCATTAGGCGGGTTACCATGACTGACAAATGCCCTTCAATGTGGCTAGCTCAGTATCCAGGTGCTTTTTGGTGGACCTTAAGCCCTGAGGAGGAAAATCTTGGGTACAAGTGCTTCCCCATGGATTACTCTGAGGTAATTCTTACTGCATGGTAACCTGAAGACAGACGTTCTGCAGGAAAGGTGAGCTACCCTTTGAGTGCTGCAGGTCCACTTGTCCCACAGTGCCCCTTTGCTGAGCTTTTATTTGGGAGTTCTCATTGTGCACTCCTGTACTCACTGGGTATATATGTGTATGTCTGTTGGGTATTTGGAGCAGGTTTATATGGTAACTTAACCCTTTGTCCGCTGGTTTGACACGTTTTGTGGGGTTTTCTGACACTTTCCTTACTGGGTTAGTGTTTTCTTAATATTCACACATGTTCCCTGTACGTTTCTCATGTTTTTACCTCATATTTTAACTTTTATTAAATTTATGTACCGGCACGCTTTACCGCATAGACTCCATTGCTCCATTTACTTTCTATGGGTCAACACTGTTTGGGACGTATCTCTGCAACCTCTTCACACAGCAACTTCAGAGTGGGTTCATTTTAATTGTCTGCCCTTGCTCTATCGTCCTGTTTATAGTTTGTGTGTTGTGGGGCATCGGGCACTGCTTCGGGGTACTTTTTGGGAAAAACTACATTTCCCATGAGCGCTTGTTTCGCAACTTTTTTCGTATTGGCTCCCTTCGCGGCAGCCATTTTGTGAGCTTTTCTCAGCGAGTATCCTACGCAGGGCTTGGACTCTCCTTCTCTCCTCTGCAAATTAACCCTTCGCCTGCCAGATGAGTCTATATTTAGCACTTCTGGGGTGAAATACTAATCTAACACACTACAATTGGGTGATTTATTGTACAGTTGGTTATTTTGACACTGTGAGAATGTCTGTACTGCTGGAGCTGGGGGCTAGACCTAAGACTAAGAAGGCTGGGGTATCAGTATCCCCCATTGAGCATTGCTCTTCCTGTCACACAGGGCTACCTAGAGAGTTCTCTGGTCATTTATGCCCAGCATGTTCTGAGGTTCCTGACAGCAACCCAGGGCCTTCCAGCCATGCTACTGAGCCAGCTTGGGTGCAAGAGTTTAAGGCTGAGACTAGGGACCTTAGGTCCACTCTACAACTCTTTCCATCCCAGGTACAGGGGGCTCTTCAATTATTGCAGACCCCCTCTACTATCAGATCTTCCCTGCCTAAACCGGAGGGGGCACCTGATGTGTCAGATTCTTCTGAGGAAGAATTGTTGCAAGATTCGGATGTTGAGGATGGTACTGCTTTAGAGTCTTCTAGGTCCCTTGGGGACCTTTTTGTGTCTGATCCTGAACCCTCTGGTGAGGGCCTGATCAGGGCTGTATTGACCACACTCAACATTCCCTTGGTTCAGGAGGTCCCTTCTGATCCCTCTGATGTTTTTCAGGAGCCTGCAAAGCCCCTTACTTTCCTCCTAACCCCACTCTTGACCGTTTGGTTTCTAACGCATGGTAGACTCTGGACAAGTCCTCTTCTGTGTCCAGAAAATTTGCTAAACTTTATCCCTTTTCTGAAACAGAACTGGCTAAATGGGTTCATCCCCCCCAAGGTGGACGCACCCATATCTAGACTGTGTCAATTTACCGCCTTACCTGTTTCTGATGCTTCTGCTCTGCAAGATTGGACTGACAAGAAAAACCTAAAGTTTCCCTCAAGTCCATTTTCGCTTCTATTGGCACCGCTTTGCGTCCAGCCTTTGCTGTTGCGTGGGTTAACCGGGCTTTCACTGTCGTCCAATACAGGTCACTGGTACTCTGGGAGGCGTAAGTCCCCTTTAATAGGCAGGAACAACTATGCAAATGATTTGCAAGGGGCGGAGCCTCCCCTCTTACTTAAGCCACCTTCTGGCCAGAGCCACTTAGATTGATTTGTTCCTGGAGTGCCTTGCACACCAGGTAGAAGAACATCTATGCATCTTAGTGTTTTATTATTTTTATTCAAATATGGAATACCACCATTAGGAGGGTGACCATGGCTGTGAATTGCCCTCTCTAAAGTGGCTGGTGCAGCTTCCAGGGATTTCTGTGGACCTTATGCCCTGAAGAGGGAACAGCTTGTGTTGAGCAGCTTCCCTACTGAGGAATTTACCTCTGGGTTATTCCTTATTCATCATGGTCACCTGAAGACAGAAGTCCTTGCAGGAAAGGTGAATCACCCATTGAGTGCTGAAGGTCCACTTGTCCCCACAGTGTCCCTTTGATGGGCTTGTATTTGGGAGTTTTCAATACACTCCAGCACTCATAGGGTGTTTTTATTGCATTTTAATGTTTTATGCAATTTCTGTGGTATTCTCTGGGTTTTGGAGCTTGGGATATTCGTTTACTTATGTTTCTTATGTGTTTTATTCTTGTTTGAGCACTTTTTAATGTTTTCTTAAACTTTATTAAAAATTGAGTTCCGCGCCTTTAAGCGCGGCTTTTCCCGCTCAGACGCAATGGCTCCTTTACTCTCTATGGGAATTCACAGTGTGGGACGTATCTCTGGAACCGCTTGTCACAGCAACTCCAGAGAGGGCTCATTTTACTGCTAGGCTCCTGCTCTATCATCCGGATTGTGTTTTATTTATGTGGGGTGTTCAGGGGGGCTTCGGGCACTGTTTGGGGTACTTGTAGAGGGAAAACTACATTTCCCATGAGCGCCTGGTTCGCGCTCGTTTCTGATTGGCTGGCATGACGGCCGCCATTTTGTGGTACTTTTCCTATGCGAGTACACTACGCAGGGACCGAGCCTTCTCTCTCCTCTACAGATTAACCCTTCGCTGGCCAGATAAGTCCGAATTTAGACATTTCTGGGGTGAAACTTTAATCCTTTACACTTTTTCTGGGTGATAGTGTTATTAGTGGGGTATATTGACGCTGTGAGCATGTCTACTTCACTGGAGCTAGGGGCTAGACCCAAGTCTAAGGAGGATGGGGGGTCTTCTACCCCCATGGCGTTTTGCTCCTCTTGCCACATTGGGCTGTCTAGCGATAATGTGGGGGATCTATGCCCTAATTGTACTGGTCAAGATAGCAACCCTGGGCTTCCCAGCCATGCTATTGAGCCATCTTGGGTGAGGGAGTTTAAAGCTGCCACTAGGGATCTCAGATCCATGCTTCAACTCTTTCCCTCTCTGATACAGGGGGCTCTCCAGGTCTGGCAGACCCCCTCTACCATCAGGACCTCCCTGCCTAAGCCACAGGGGGCTCCTGATGTAACTGATACTTCTGAAGAAGAACTCTTGCAGGATTCTGATGCTGAGGAACGTACTGTTATTGAATCTAACAGGTCCATTGGGGACCCCTATGAGTGTGACCCTGAAGTCTCGGCTGAGGGTCTGATCAGAGCGGTTCTGAATACGCTCAACCTTCCTCTGACTCAGGAATCCACTTATGATCCTACTGATGTTTTTCAGAAAAAGCCATCTAAGCCAGTTGTTTGTTTTCCAACTAACCCTACTCTTGCCCGTCTGGTCTCTGAGGCATGGAAGAATCCTGATAGATCCTCCTCTGTCTCTAAAAAGTTTGCTAAACTGTACCCTTTTCCTGAGACTGAGCTGGCAAAATGGGTTCATCCCCCCAAAGTGGATGCTCCTGTTTCCAGACTCTCCAAGTCTACAGCCTTGGCTGTCTCTGATGCCTCTGCCCTGCAGGATTGGACGGATAAAAAGCTAGAGCTTTCTCTTAAGTCTATTTTTGCCTCCATTGGCACTGCCATGCGTCCAACCTTTGCAGTGGCATGGGTTAATAGAGCTATTGCGGCCTGGACTGAACGACTGACTGAAGCGGTTCGCCAGGATGCACCAGTATCTGAACAGTTGCAGCTTCTTGCTAATATCACTGAAGCTCAGAATTATGTTGCTGACGCTGCTTTTGATGCTGTGCGCATGATGGCGAGGGCCTCCACTGCTTCTGTGGTGGCTAGACGTGCCCTTTGGCTGAAAATATGGTCTGCTGATACAGCCTCTAAGAAAGCCTTGCTTTCCTTGCCCTTTCAGGGGAATTTGCTTTTTGGGTCTGAACTCAAAGAAATGATCAGTGAGGCTACTGGCGGTAAAAGTACTCTTCTACCCTCAGTCTTTAAGAAAAAGTTTCCAGCCAAACGCAATCGGTCCTTTCGTTCCTTTTAGACCCAAACGGGTCCTCCCACTACGCGCTCCTCCTCCAAGCCCAAACAGTCTTGGAAGCCCAAAGTGGCCCCCAAGGCCAAGACCTCCAAGACTGCTTCGGCATGACTCGCCGAACCCGGGTCTGCATCCGGCTGTAGGTGGACATCTCCGCATCTTTCGCCGGATTTGGGAGGAGTCAGTGGCGGACCCATGGGTTCTTCAGGTGGTGTCAGAGGGATACAGGATCCCTTTCTCCTCCCTTCCTCCTTTTCGGTTCCATTTTACTCGTCCTTCTCAGGAACCCACAAAAAGGCGTCTGTTCGACGACGCTATTCAGGATCTCTTGGACAAAGAGGTCCTGGAGGCGGTTCCTCAGGGGGACACAGGTTCAGGATTCTATTCCAACCTGTTTGTGGTAGCCAAAAAGGACGGATGGGCTCGTCCCATTTTGGATCTCAAAGATCTCAATGCCTATGTGGTGACTTCCCACTTCCGCCAGGAATCCCTGCGATCTGTGATTGCAGCTTTGTCTCCGGGGGAATTTCTTGCCTCCCTGGACCTTCAGGATGCTTATCTTCACATCCCTATTCATCCAGAGAGCAGGCGGTATCTCAGGATTGCCTGCCACAGGGGACACTTTCAGTTTTCTGCTCTTCCCTTTGGGCTGACTTCAGCTCCTCAGGTCTTCCAGAGAGTGTTGGGCTCCCTGATAGCGGTGCTTCATCAGGACGGGGTCAGGGTGACTCCCTACATGGACGATCTCCTCATCAAAGCTTCTTCGGCGGAGCTTCTTCACCAGCAATTGCAGAAGTGTATCCACACTCTGACCCGCCATGGCTGGATCCTGAATCTGGACAAGTCGGACTTGGATCCATCTCAGAGGCTTCTGTTCCTGGGTCTCCTGTTCGACACTCGCCAATGCATGGTGTTTCTTCCGGAGGATGTGGCTCACCAGGTAGCCGTCCGAGTGGCTGGGATTCTGGACATGGACGAAATTCCGGTACCGAAGTTGTCGTCTTAAGTGGGGAAGTTCATTTCCACGATCAAAGCAGTTCCATTTGCCATGGCCCACTCCAGGGAACTTCAGAGATTTGTGATCCAGACGTGCAGGAATCATCCAGATCATCAACATCTGTCCGTCTCTCTACCTCCTCATGTCGAGTCGAGTCTGCACTGGTGGTTGGATCTCTCTCATCTCCTGAAAGGGAGATCCTTTCTAGTTCCTCGTTGGACCACAGTCACAACGGATGCCAGCCTTCGGGGCTGGGGTGCAGTCTGGGGTCGCTTCAGTGCTCAGGGGAAATGGGGTCTGGAGGAATCTCTTCTCTCCATCAATGTTCTGGAACTTCGAGCTGTCCGGCTTGCCCTGAGGCACTGGGAGTCTCAACTGACCGGTCGTCCGATCAGAGTGGAGTCCGACAACGCCACGGCGGTGGCTTACATCAACAGGCAAGGCGGCAGAAGAAGCGGTTCCGCCTGGTGGGAGGTCAAGGATATTTTGTCTTGGGCAGAAGATCACGTGCCTGTCATCTCTGCAGTTCATATTCCAGGCGTGGACAACGTCATGGCAGACTTCCTCAGTCGTCACACCGTCGACAGCGGAGAATGGGCTCTTCATCCAGAGGTGTTTCACATGCTCACTCAGCGGTGGGGGATGCCTGTGGTGGATCTGATGGCTACCAGACACAACAGGAAGGTTCCGGTGTTTTGCTCCCGGTGGAGGGACTCCCTTGCTCTAGCAGTGGATGCCTTGTCGATCCCTTGGGATTTCTCCCTGGCTTACATCTTCCCTCCTCTTCCTCTTTTGATCAGAGTTATCCAGAAGTTGAAGCAGGAGCGTTGTCCTGTCATCCTGATCACTCCAAACTGGCCTCGCCAGTCCTGGTATCCGGAGTTGATGGCCATGTCAGTGACGGATCCGATCCCGCTCCCTGCCCATCCGGACCTACTTCTTCAGGGATATCTGTGGAAGGAGGATGTTCACTCTCTCCATTTGATGGCATGGTGGTTGAATCCTCGATTCTAGCAAAGAAAGGATTTTCTCCTTCTGTCGTGTCGACTATGCTCAGTGCTCGTAAGCCTGTGTCTTCCAAGATCTATCATCGCATATGGTCAACTTTTGTGGCATGGTGCTCTGATAAGAAATTATCCCTTGAGTTTCATCTTCCCACTGTCCTGGCCTTCTTGCAGGACGGTGTTGATAAGGGGCTCAGTCTGAGTTCCCTCAAAGTCCAGACTTCTGCCTTGTCTGTGTTTTTCCAGGAAAGGATTGCTATCCTTCCTGATGTGAAAGTTTTCTTCCAAGGTGTGACTCATGTTCGACCTGCCTTCAAGAGTCCTACCCCCCAGTGGGACCTCAATTTGGTGCTGGGAGTTCTCCAGCGACCACCGTTTGAATCCTTGGCTTCCATTCCATTACGTCTCTTGACTTGGAAGATGGCCTTCCTTTTGGCTATTGTTTCAGTTCGCCGGGTAGCAGAGTTACAGGCCTTGTCTTGTAAACCTCCTTACCTGGTGTTCCACAAGGATAAGGCTGTGCTTCGCACTACCAAGGAATTCTTACCTAAGGTTGTGTCCGAGTTTCACATCAATCAGGAGATTGTGGTTCCCTCTTTCTGCCCTAATCCTTCATCTGACAAGGAACGTGATCTCCATTTGTTGGATGTGGTGCGTTGCCTCAAGTTTTATGTGCATCGCACCAAGTCTATCAGGAAGTCTGACGCTTTATTCGTCATTCCTGAAGGGCCTAGGGCAGGGAGACCGGCCTCCAAAGTTACCATTGCCTCTTGGATTAAGGCTACTATCCGTGAAGCCTACAAGTTGCGGAATAAGCATGTTCCCTTCCGGGTGACTGCCCATTCCACCAGATCTATTGGGGCCTCTTGGGCCTACAAGAATCAGGCTTCTGCTGATCAACTGTGCAGAGCGGCCACTTGGTCCTCTGTGCACACTTTTTCTAAGCACTATCGAGTTGATGTACTGGCTTCGGCTGATGCCAGTTTTGGAAGGAAGGTCCTGGAGGCAGTCTTGCCTGTGTAGGTCTTCCGCTCTGTGATCCTTAGTGCTTCCTTACTGTTGAGCCCGGTTGGCTCTGGTTCCGTGTGCTGTGTTAGTTCAGCGATTGTTCCCTTGGTTGGTGTCCGTTGACACTTACAGTTTGGGCTATGTTATTAACTGGGTCATAGCAGTTTTGATGACTTGGGCCTTGCGCCTGGTCCTTGCCTTACTTCCCGCCTCTGGGTCAGCTCAATGTTTGTACATCCCAGAGTACCAGTGACCTGTATTGGACGACAGTGAAAATAGGATTTTAGTCTTACCTGTTAAATCCTTTTCACTTAGTCCATACAGGTCACTGGTCTCCCACCCTGTCAAGGGACCAGTCTTGGCTCTCCTGTGGCATTCAGTGGGAGACCGTTGGGGCATGCTCACAGGAGTCTTTCTTTTTGCTTACCTGAGGTCAGTTTTAGGGTCTCAAATCAATCTAAGTGGCTCTGGCCAGAAGGTGGCTTAAGTAAGAGGGGAGGCTCCGCCCCTTGCAAATCATTTGCATAGTTGTTCCTGCCTATTATTGCAGTCAGGACTGAACAACTCACTACGGCTGTCCGTCAGGATGCTCCTACTTCGGAGAAATTGCGTCTTCTTGCTAATATCTCTGAAGCTCAACACTATGTTTCTGCTGCTGCCTTTGATGCCGTCTGCATGATGGCAAGAACCTCCACTACCTCTGTGGTGGCCAGGCGTGTGCTTTGGCTTAAGATTTGGTCTGCTGACACTGCTTCCAAGAAAGTCTTGCTTTCCTTTCCTTTTCAGGGTACTTCCTTGTTTGAGTCTGAACTTAAGGAACTAATTAGCAAGGCTACGGGGGTAAGAGTACAATTCTACCCTTGGTCTTTAAGAAAAAGTTGCCGTTTAAGCGTCGTTTAGTTCCTTTCAAACTGAGACACATTCGACGAATCAGGAGTTTCCATCAGCTCTGCGTCCTTTCTCCAAGCAGCAATGGAAGCCTAAGGCCGCATCCAAGCCCAAGGCTCCCAAGACTGCTTCGGCATGACTCATCGAACCCGGGTCCGCATCCCACTGTGGGTGGTCGTCTCCGCCTCTTTCGCGGGATTTGGGAGGATTCAGTGTCGGACCCATGGGTTTTACAGGTGGTGTCAGAGGGATACAAGATCCCTTTCTTTTCTCTTCCTCCTTTTCGCTTTCATCTTTCTCACTGTCAGGAAGTCGAGAGAAGCCGTCTGTTCGAAGGCATTATTCAGACTCTTCTGGGCAAGGATGTCCTGGAGCTGGTGCCTCCTTCAGACAGGGGTTCGGGGTTTTACTCAAACCTCTTTGTGGTGACCAAAAAGGACAGCAGATGCCACTCTATTTTGGATTTGAAAGATCTCAATTCCTTTGTGGTCAAGACTAACTATAGTCAGGAGTCTCTACGCACAGTGATAGCTGCCATGTCTCCGGGGGAGTTCCTTGCTTCTCTGGACCTTCAGGATGCGTATTTGCACATCCCAATTCATCAAGAGAGCAGGCGGTACCTGAGGTTTGCCTGCGACAGGGGTCATTTTCAGTTCTCAGCTCTTCCATTTGGTCTGACAATGGCCCCTCAGGTTTTCCAAGGGGTTCTGGGGGCCTTGATATCCGTCCTCCATCGGGACAGCATCAAAGTGACTCCCTACATGGATGACTTGCTTTTGAAAGCCTCCTCTGCGGACCTTCTTCATCAGCAGGTCCAGACCTGCATTCAAATCCTTACCCATCACGGTTGGATTGTCAGGTTGGACAAGTCAGACCTTGTCCCGTCCCAGCAACTGATCTTCCTGGGTCTTCTGTTCGATACTCAGAAGTGTATGGTGTTTCTACCGGACAAGGTAGCCCATCAAATTGCCCAAAGAGTCTCAACGATTCTATCCCGGGATCGGATTCCAGTTCCGAACTTGTCTTCTCTGGTGGGGAAGTTCATTTCCACGATAGAGGCGGTTCCATTTGCCATGGCACACACCAGGGAACTTCAGAGATTTGTGATAGACATTCAGGGACCGACCAGATCATTAGAAGCTATTGGTCTTACTTCCTCCTCATGTAGAGTTGAGCTTGGAGTGGTGGCTGGACCTTTCCAGTCTCCTGAAGGGGAGATCCTTCCTGATTCCCTACTGGACCAAGGTCACGACGGATACCAGCCTCTTGGGCTGGGGAGCCGTTCTGGGTCGCTTCAGCGCTCAGGGGAAGTGGTCCATGGAGGAATCCCTTCTCCCTATCAACATCCTGGAACTTTGAGCAATATTTCATGCTCTCAGTTATTGGGAGTCTCAACTGGAGGACTGTCCAGTCCGAGTGGAGTCCGACAACGCCACGGCAGTGACTTACATCAACGGACAAGGCGGAACAAGAAGTCTCGCCGCTTGGTTAGAGGTCCAGGCCATTCTGTCCTGGGCAGATGCTCATGTGCCTGTCATTTCCGCAGTGCACATTCCAGGTGTAGGCAACGTCATGGCAGACTTCCTCAGTTGTCACACAGTCAACAGCGGAGAGTGGGAGCTACATCCCGAGGCGTTTCAACTCCTATCTCAGAGATGGGGATGCCCCTAGTGGATCTGATGACTACGAGACACGAGGAAGGTCCGGCCTTTTGGTGGTTACATCACCACCATGTGAGATGTCCACTGTGTAATTATAACTCAAGTGTATTATTTAGGTAATAGTTACAATCACACTCTTAAGCGGCGATCCAATCCCACACGGCTCTCAGTATCATGAGAAGTCCGCTAAACAATCTGTTCACAAAAGCAAGCTGACTAGCTTAACATAACTACTAGCTCAAGGTCAACAATACTTCTAACAAAAAAAAGGTATAAATCTGCAATAACAAGTGTTTAAATACATTATTTCACAGATAACAATAGTAGTCAAATAAATAAATTATGTCCTAGTTACTAGGACAAATTTATATATACACTTGGAGTAAATATATACTGAACAATAAGCAGGTAGAATATTACATGCCACAGAAGCACAATTCACATAGTGACAGTAAAGAGTGAGGGATTAATGTACTTGTACATAATCCATGTGTTAAAAATATTAAAATATTTTTAAACTTCTCTACCTGCTTTGGTAACAGAGATGGTGAAAGTTACCAAAAATTTAATCCACAGACCGAAAAAAAGACTGTCTTCCAGATAAGAGAAATTACCACAAATAATTACTTTTCTGGCCTGAGGAGTTTATCAGTATCTCCTTCTCCTCCTCCTAATGAGATGTGTTGTAAGCCATAAATGATTATATATTTGTGTCTGGAATTATGTTGTTCCAAAAAATGTATGTACTGTGTCGTCAATTTTTTCTTTGTTTTGATCCCTTTGAACACTGACAGTATTTGCAAACTCTTAAATCAGAAGGATTGCTATAAAAAAAGTTTTGATCCAACCCAGGGTTATTTGGCCATATATAAGAGTAAAATTGAAGACTCAAGCAATAAGGGTATCATATCTGATAAAGATAAAACAATTTGTGTGTGTGTGTGTGGGGGGGGGGGCGTGTTCTGCTGCCAGTGGAGATGGCTGTGTGTTGAGCGAGCTTCCGGCTCCATTCTTTCTTAAGCGTCCCTAAATACTTGCTTTTCTTCTCTCTTCACCCTCCCAAAGTGACCAATTGATCTTGCTGGGCGGCGATGTCCAGCAGAAGGAGGAAAGAGGCATTTATTACTGCTTACTTGCTGGGTAAACCATCTGAGCAACCCCCCCCCCCCCCAATGGACCTATTGTTATCCACTGTGATTGTATTATGTCTTATGCACTGGCCCTAAGTTAATGTAGTTGAAACTGTATAAATAAGCTGTGTTTCCAAATAAAGTTGAGTTAGTTGTACTGAACTAAAAAGGAGTACAGTGTCCTTAGTCTGAATGGTTTAAAGGGACCCCTCTGTCCCCCATTCAGGTATCTGAGGTTCCAGCCTTTCAGGGGACAGATTGCCTGTGTCCCAGTTGTTTCCAGTGAATGCTTCCAGCCTGCCCTCCAGGTAACTGTGATCCCAGCTCTTGGGGTACATTTACCAGCCTGCTGCATTTAGCTACAGAGTTCCAGCCAGCTTTCATCTTTCTTCACCGGCCAGGCTACCAACTTGTAGCCGCATCCAGGAGGGAGAGACCTGGAACAACGGCCCAAGACTTCCCGACGTCTTGGGCTTCCGTTACAGACTTTCATAGGGGTATGGTGGTGGTAGGTGGGGACTTAAATGTCCCATTAGTGCATGCAGAAGATAGCTCATCACTTAAGTCATCGTTATCCTCCCGAGCCCTTTCTTCTATTCGTAAATCACTCAAAACTCTTAAACTTGTTGATCCATGCCGTCTACAACATCCCTCCTCCAGGGCCTATACCTTTTACTCCTGTCTTTCCCATTCCTATTCCTGAATTTATTATCTGCTCCTATCCCAATCTCTCCTTCATTACCTCAATGAGACCACAATCCTCCCAAGGACTTGGCCCGATCACTCCCCTATTACTTTATCTCTGCTACTTCCTCTGACGCTTTCACGTTGCACTTCTTGGAAATTAGACCCTTTCTTGCTGCAGAACCAGGCTTTTTGTCTGGAGCTTGAAAAACACATTTCTGACTTTCTATCTGTGAATGTACCATCGGTCTCCTCAGCTATGACCGTTTGGCAGGTGTTAAAATGTTACCTCCAGGGATTGTTTAAGTGTTCTTCCTTTCTGAATTGCTAACGATACTCTGACATTGACTCGATGCTCTCTGAACTGAGTTCACATGAGGCTCATCATAAATCCTCCCTGAGCCCGTCTGATCTTGCCCCACTCACTAAAACGAGGAAACACCTAACTGATCTTCTACATACTAACTCGGCAAAGGCCTTTACTCCTTCACAGGTCACCTTCTATGACAGCAATAATAAATGTGGTCGCTTGCTTTCTCTTCAGACTAAGACTCTGGGATCTCCCACTACTATCTACCAGGTTGAGGGGTCTGATAACAAGCTGGTTTGAGATTTTCCATCTATGGTGAGTGTTTTTAAACGTTTTTATGAGAATTTATGTCACCCTCGTCTTCTGGGGCTCCCTCTGATAATGCAACTTACATTACATCTACTCATATGCCAAAGTTTTCTCCTTCCCAAGCGGATTCCTTGGAAGCAAAGTTCACTCAGCTAGACTTGGATCTCGCTATACGTCAAACACTGGCTGGTAAGTCTCCCGGAACCGATGGCTTTCCACTCCTGTTCTATAGGAAATTTTGCGCCCTCTTGTCCCCGCTTTTACTCAGTCTTTCGGGAACTCCCCGACTCTGTTGTACATCATACGTTCTTTATGGAGGCACATATTATATGGTAAGATGCTGTGCAACAAATTGTCACTCCTCTTGCCCTCTATAATTGATCCGGACCAAGTTGGCTTTGTGCTTGGCCGCGAAGCCAAGGATAATACTATGAAATTGATTCAGCTTCTTGATTATGCTAGATCCCAGTCTAAACCTTTGCTGTGTCTAACGATCAACGAAAAGACGTTCGATCGTGTGTCCTGGAATTTTATTGATGCTGTTTTGGTCCATATTGGTGTAGGTACCCGTTTTTTTGAGCTATGTTAAGGCTCTTTATACATGCCTTACTGCCAGAGTCCCAAATAAACGGTCTACTGTCAGAACCTTTTGCTCTTAACCATGCCCTCTCTCCTCCCTTATTTTTGTTCTTGTTATTGAAACACTAGGTTGTGCTATTCACATAACCCTGCAGTGGTGGGTCTTCATACTGGTTCTCGGGAGCACAAACTCTCCCTTTTCACAGATGACCTTATACATATAAGATATGGATTATGTACAAGTACACTAATCACTCATTCTTTACTGATACTATCTGAATTGTTCTTCTGTGGCATGTATTATTTTACCTTCTTATTGTTCAGTATATATTTAGTCCAAGTTTATATATAAATATGCCCTAGTAACTAGGACATTATTTATTTGACTAGTATTGATATCTGTCAAAGAATGTATTCAAGTACTGGATATTGCGGATTTATATCAGTTGATATTTCTGTTTATTTCTGGATTTATATTTAATGATTCAGGCATTTTTTACCTGTGGAGCTGAATAGATGCATTATAACGTTTACACTATGTCCCCTCTTTGACAGGAGGTGGGTTCTATTGTTAAATAAAATGCACCAAATTGTGGCTGGCTCCTTACCCTTTGACAAAGCAAAAAATGGCGAAACATACATTAGAGCTATAGGACGGCAGACCCATGCGGTTTCCTTCTCTTGCTATGGTTCTCCTAATTACTTATAATTGGCAGAAAATATTAAAAAAATTTTTGGGCATGCGCCAGTAGGAGTCATTACAAAATTATTTTTGAGACCAATACAAACTGGCAACTTAAGCATTCTTTACTTTTGTAGTGTATCCCCTTTTTTCTTGATAGCACACAATGCATCTTTCAGCATTATAAGCACTGCTGAGCACGAGCTAGTAGTTATGTTAAGCTAGTTAGCTTGCATTTGAGATCCGATTGCTTAGCCGGCTTCTCATGCTACTTGAGAGCCTTGTGGGATCGGATCGCCGCTTAAGAGTGTGATTGTAAGTCTATTACCTAAATAATATACTTGTTTTATAATTACATAGTGGACTTCGCAATAATACTAACATGATGGTGACTTAACCACTTGAACCAGCTCACTGCAATAGCCAAATTCGAGGAATTAACTTCTCCTATTCAGATAACTTAATCTAATCAGTGTTCACATGGTGTTTGATTCAGTGTGGGCTTAAGATCACTGCACTGACTTTCACCACACTCTGCGAGCTTTTAGTATTGACCAGATTGCTCCTACTAACCTAATCAATATGGTATTTGTGTTCCCTGTGAATATACATCAGTGCTGAGACTAACACATTGCACAGCATTATACCACCTAATTAGTTGGGGTATATCTGCAGACCCTGCAATATTGTTTTTAATTCGTCCAACTTTTTAATTTGAATTAATAAAGATTTTTTTTATTTTTTTTTTTTTTAACTTTGGTGTGCTTTCTAGCACATACATGTCCTTTCACACATTGAGTTTGTAGGTCCCAATAAAGTATCGTTCAAGGGAGGGTTTGGTTCTACTTAGGGATTTTCTTTGTTCTTTACATTTTGTTTTATGGAACACAGTTACCTTGGGGTTGAGACCCTCCTTTTGAAGTGCAGGACACCTAGATATGGGGCTGTCAAAATTCTCCTGTTAGGCAGGTTACCATTACTTGACTACCTCTGGTGTGGATTGGCCAGTGTACAGGTGCTGTGTGGTCCCTTGCAGCCCTGTGGATGAAATCTTGCAGGCCATGTTTTCCCTCCCAACAATGTCTCTCTACAGTGGTGACCAGAAGACTGGTGAGTAACACTTTAAGTGCCTTGGTCCACTTGTTCCTACTTTGTGCTTCTCTGTACAGAGGTTTTCTATGACCCCTTGGGCTCCTGCCCTCATGTTGGGTATCTTTATTACCATATATTGTTCTCCCCTGAGCTATGGAGCAACAATGACTGCAGTATGGGTAGTTTTAACCCTATACTTGCTGTTGTCTTTGGGTTGGAAGTTCTGGGGCCTTCTTAGACTTTTTTCCTTATCTTGGGTTACCTTTTGGCCTTTCCCTCATGGTCCCTAGGGTATTTTTGGCATGATGTCAGTTTTTGTGACTGCAGCCCCTTTAGAGACGGATGCCCACGTCACCTCCATCTTTGTTCCAGTGGGACATATATCTGCACCTGTTTGACATGCAAAAGTCTGAGTGGGCTCTTCTTGTCTCCTCATGCCCTATCGTCTGGTTCACATCTTGAGTGTCTTGGGGGCCTGTGGAGATCCATGGCCAGAGTGTACGCTTTACTAGGCAATGACAAAAGAGAAGACGTTTCCCAAACTGCTCGTTTCACTGGCTTTCTTCTGATTGGCTGCCAGATTTGCAGTCGCCATTTTACTTCTCTTGCTTTTCCTACTCATAGGCACTCTCCTTGCTCTCCTTCTCCTGATTAACTGTTCGCCTGCCAGATAAGTGATTTTCCGTGCTTTCTAGGGTGAATTATTAGTCTGGGGAATTGTTATTGGTTATTTCTACTAGTGTCAAACACTTTTCCTGTTAGAATGTTTGATTCTAAGGTACTTGGGGCTAGACCAAAGACTAAGGACTTGGGGGCTTCACTTACCCCCCCTTGCTTATGATTCCTCGCATCACAGCTTCCTAAAGGCTATTCTGGCTCTCTGCCCCTTTTGTAATGTGGCCCCTACTACTCCACTTGGGCCCTCCAGCGCTGACAACAAGTTAGCTTGGGTGAAAACACTGCTTTTGTCAGTAGCCCAAATCCATTTCTCCTTTCAGAGGGTCCTACAATCTTGGAAGCCCCCACCCCTTTTAAATTTGTGGCCCCTGTCTGAGTGTTCCTCAGGTTCTAGGGGCATCCTCCATGAGGAATTATCGGTAGGAGGGGAAATATGTGGATATGGACTCTCCTTACTTCTATGAGAACTTTTATAAGTGACCCCCTTCCCTTGGCTTAGGGGATCATTAGGGCGGTCTTGGAGACCCTTCACGTTTCCGACACCTCTAATGAGGAGTCTTCTTCTACAGATGACTTCCAGAGTCATAAGTACTCTTCACCCTTTTTCCCCTCTAATTACACTCTTGATCAGATCCTTTTGGATGAGTAGAAGATGCCAGAGACATGGCTGTCTATAACTAACAGGTTCTCTTGACATTACCCCTTTTCAGAGGCAGCACTGGCTTAGTGGGCCTCTCCTCCTACTCTGGATCCCCAGTATGCAGGTTGGCCAAGTCTACTGCTCTGACTTTGGGAGATGCAGCAGGCCTGAAGGATCCAACAAATAAAAAACTGGATTCTGTTCTCAGGTCCAGTTTTGCGGCCACTGGAGCAGTGCTGAGGTCTATTTTTGTCTCTGCCTGGGTTAACAGGGATGTTGCCATGTGGGGTTAATAGCTAATGGAGGCTGTCCGTGTTCAGGCTTCCAAGGAGCATCTGTTTGTTTTTTTGGCCAACATTAAGGAGGCTAACATGTTTCTGAGGCTCTTTTTGATGCGGGCCGGTTGTGTGCTATAGCCTCAGCATTTTGTCGTGTTGCAACACACTTTGTGGCTTACGATTTGGTCTGCGGATCAGTCTTCCAAGAAGTCACTGGTTTCTATACCTTTTCAGGGCAAGTCCCTGAATTGAAGCAGGCCATTAGTGATGCTACTTAGGGCAAGAGCAACTTGTTGCCTCAGATGCCCACCAAATGCCCAACTATGGTGAGGAAATTGCGTCCTTTTCATTCCCCTGTCAAAACGAACGTGCAAAGGCTGCATGGTTCACAGGCCTCACACGTGTGTTCCTCCACAAAGCCCAGACAGCAGTGGCAGCCCAAGCAAGCAGCATCAAGGGCCAAGTCTGTCAAGACGCATTCTGCATAACTCGCAGAATCCTGGTCCGCTGGTGCTCATTGGGGGCTGTTTTCACCTTTTGTGAGATGCCTGGGAATCCTCGATCGCGGACCAGTGGGTTTTGCGGGTGATCTCAGAAGGGTACCACAGAGTTCAGATCCCTTCCACTGTGTTGTGTGTTTTTTTTGGGTTTTTTTTGTTTGTTTTTTTGCCAGGGTTCCAAAAGAGCCGGACAAGGCATGGCTGTTTCAGGAGGCAATGGACTCACTGCTGGCAAGAAATGGTTCTGATCACAGTACCTCCCCAGCATTGCTGTTTAGGTTTTTATTCTAACCTGTTTGTGGTTCCAAAGAAGGATGGCAGCTGTTTTTCCATCTTGGGCCACAAATGTCTCAACAAATATGTGGTAACTATGAGCCTCAATATTGAATATCTGAGTTCTGTCATCACAGCAACATGCCCAGGGAAGAGTATCTTACATCCCTGGGCCTTCAGGATGCATATATGTGCACATCCCTATCCAAATAGACAGCCAAGGCTATCTGCAATTTTCCTTCAGCTGGGATCATTACCAGAACACAGCTCTGCCATTTGGCCTGGCTTCTGCTCCTCTGGTGTTCACCATAATCATGGGGGCTGTAATGGCCTTTGTTTACACCCAGGACATTTCCATGACACCCTATTTAGACAACCTATTGCTCAAGGCTCCTTCTGAGGAGCTATTGACCCAGCATGTCCAAAACAGTGCTCAGGTTCTGGTCCACCATGGCTCGATCTTGAACATGCTAAAGTCTTCTCTGGTGCCTTTCCAGGAACTGGTGTTCCTGGAAATTTGGTTTGATACCCTTTTTAGGAAAGTCCTCCTATCAGAGGAGAAAATCCTTCTGGTAATGCAGGTTTTGTCTCAGGCTCTGGAGTTGCTCTCAGCCTCAGTCAGGGAGTCCATTGAGAGTGTTGGGCAGATTAGTAACACTGGAGACTGTACCTTACTCCCAGGTACACACCAGGAAACTTCAGAGACATGTCATCCAGAGTTGATCCAGGAATCTGGTGCACCTGGATCGGTAGATCTCCCTCTCCGGAGGCCAGTAGGGATCTTCAGTGGTGGTTGAGCTAACGCATCCTGAAACTGGGGAACCATTTGTGTTACCAGAATGGACCCCAGCCTGAGTAACTGCGGTTCTAGGTCACCTGGGGGTCCAGGGCAGGTGGACTGAGGAGTCGTCCCTTCAGTACATCAATGTCCTGGTACTCGTACTCAGGGAGATCCATTTGTCCCTTATGTACTGGACCCTACTCTATTGAAGGGGAAACCAGTCGGATATTGCCGTGGCTGTGTACTACATCAACTGTCAAGGGGGAACTGTAAGTCCTGCTGCCTGGTTTGAAGTGAGGTTTATTCCAGGTTGGGCAGAAGCCAATTTTACGGCCACTTCTGCCATTCGCATGCCAAGGGTAGAACACGTTCTGGTGGACTTCCTAAGTTGCCAAGAGGTGGATACTGAAAGTGTTCTACCTGCTTTTGCAATAGTGGGGGTACCAACGATAGATGTCATGGCCACCAGGGAAAAACAGGAAGGTTCCTACATTCTGCTCCGGGAGGATGGGAGGATGCCATGGATGTAGTCAATCCCATGGAACTTCCACTACGCTTACATCTTTCTTCCAAATCCTCTCATTTCCAGGGTACTCAGGATGATCAGGATGGGACGGTGCAATTGTCAGGAGGGTGTGGTATGTGGACCTGGTCAGTCTTTCTATTCAGGACCTGCTTCACCTCCGTCCCAGGCTGGACCTCCTTACTTATAGAAATAAGATATGGAAAAGTTGGCTTTGACAGCACGACTGTTGAAGCCCACATCTTGGAGAGAGGTTCTTCACTGAGGTCATTTCCACTATGATGCCGTCCTGCAAATCTGTCTCTTCTAAGGCCTACCATAGGGTGTTAAATCCTTTTCTCTGTAGTCCTTATGGAGCACAGGTCTCCCACCCAGTGAAAGGGACCTTTGTTGGTCTTGCCTGTCTGGACTGCGGAATCCTTTTTGAGTCTGTCATCTTACAAGAGATTTCCTTCTTGCTTGCTTTGTTAGTGTAACTTCAGTCATATTTATACTGGAGATGCAAGGCTGGAGGATGGTTGAGCCAGAGAAATGGCTGGGAGTCTCCACCTACAAGACTCTCTTGAGAAGTGTCCTGCCCTCCAAAGGGAGGGACTCAAACAAATGGTATGTGTGTTCCATATGGACTATAGAGAAGAGTATTTAAGATGTAAGAACACTAAATCCTAAGTGTTTTCCTGTTAGATATGGGGCTGTATTTATTAGGCAGGTTACCATTACTAGGCTTCCTTGGAGTGAATTGACCAGTGTGCAGGTGCTTTGTGGACCCTTGCAGCCATGTGGAAGGAATCTTGCTGCAAAGTTTTCCCTCCCAGAAGTCTGTGTGCTGTTTGTTTCCAGGTTCTATGGTAAACTGAAGACAGTAGACTAGTGAGTAACTTTTTGAGTGCCCTGGTCCACCTGTGTCCCGATCATGTACCTCTTCATACAGAGGTGTTCTGAATCTTGTCTAATTTGGGCATTTTATTTCACATAAAGCTATGGAGTAAGGATGGCTGCCTTTTATTTGGAGCATAACCCTTTCACTGCAGTTTTTGGTTATGCTGGTGTTTCTGGGTTCTTATAGGGTCTGTTGTCACCTTCCCTTTGCTGGTATCTTTCTTTCTTACCCCACTTAGATATTCCTTAGGGTATTTGGGTATCTGGCTCAACTTTATTCATGCAGTCCCTTTAAGAACGGGAGCCCACCGCTCTCTTTGCTCCATTGACTTCTATGGGAAATCTTCTTTGGGACATATTGCTGCAATCGTTCAAGATACGAAAGTCAGAGAGGGCTCTCTCTTCTTCTCTCCTCATGCCCTATTATCAGATCCACATCCTCATCCTGAGTGTCCAGGGGGCTTGTTCAATTTCATGAATGGAACTGTAGGCATTATAGGCAATAGCCACACAACATTTCCCAGAATGCCTGTTTTGTGGGCTTTCTTACGATTGGCTGTCAGTTTTGCAGTTGCCATTTTCTTCTTTCTTATCCTATGCTATGCAAAGGCAGACTCCCCTTGCTCTCCTTCTCCAGATTCACTTTTCTCTTGCCAGAAAATTGTGTTTTACTGGGTTTTAAGGGTGATCTATTGTTCTGGGGATACTTCTAGGATTTGTTACTAGTTTTTGCATATTAGGATGTTGGACTCTAAGGGGCCTGGTGGTAAATCATTCACTGTTCCTCATGCCAAACTGGGCTTCCTAGAGAATATCCAGGCTCTATCTGCCCCATTGCACTGTGGCAATAGAGGCCCTCCAGCACAGATTAAGAGATTTTGGGTTAAGCCAATTCTGTATTCAGTGGCCCAAATTCCCTTCTCCCTTCAGGGGATTCTTTAATCATGGAAGAACCCCACTTCCTCGAAATATGTACCCCCCCCCCCCTCGCCCATTTCTAAGATCCTTGGGGCCTCCTCTTATGAGGAATTGCCTGAATGAGAAGAGGAGGATGGGGAATATGAAGATATGGATTATTCCTATGTGGACTCATATGAGGCTGACCCCTCCCCTCTTCTGCGGACTCATTATAGCAGCCTTTGAGACCCTTAAGTCCTCTCACACCTCTGGGGTACTCCTCTACGGATGTCTTCCAACGGCATAAAAAATGTTCTCCCTTATTTCCCCCTAATGCCACTCTTGACCAGATTCTTCTGGATGAATGGAAGACCCCAGAGAAGTTGTTCATTAAGGAAATGTTATCTAAATAGTACCATTTTTGTGAGGAAGCCTTGGCACAGTGAACCCCTCTTCCAACAGTGGACCCTCCTATTTCTCGGGTGACTAAGTCTAAGGGCTAAGCCTGGAAGTTATGGACCATTGCCTCTTGCAGGTTTGGTACAGCATAGATTTCAGGTTCCTTCCCCCATTACTCTTCTTTCTGTCAAGGGTCCCGGACAAACCAGACAAGACAAGGCTGTTCCAGGAAGCAGTCAATATCTGGAAAAACAGGTTCTAATCCCAATGCCTCACAAGGATCTCTGTTGAGGTTTTCATTCCAATCTGCAAGACAGCAGCTGTCTTACCCTTCTTGACCACAAATGTCTTAACAAATATGTGGAGTCTATGCCCTTCAAGATGGAATCTTTTCATTCTGTTATTGCGGCTATGTCCCTGGGGGGGTATCTGGCAACTCTGTACCTGCAGGATGCATATCTATGCATTGTTATTCACCTGTACTTGTGTTTTTGCAGCGGGCACAGACCAATTTTAGTTCACAGCTCTGCTGTTTGGCCTGGCTTCAGTGCTTTGCTTGTTCACCAGGGTCATGGGGACTTTACCGGCCTTCATCCACACCTGGGTCATTTCCATGAAACCCTATCTGGACGATCTTTTGCTCAAGGCTCCCTCAGGATTTTGCCTGTCTTCTGGTCCACCAAGGCTGGCTCTTGAACATGCTCAAGTCTTCTCTGGTGCTGTCCCAGGAAATAGTGTTCCTTGGGATGAGGTTCAACTCCCATGGAAGCATGGATGGCTGCTTTAACACTGTTTTACCCTTTACCTGCTGGTTTCTCTCTGGGTTTGGTGCTTTCCTGGGGTTTTCCCTTCAGGGTCATGCTTCCCCCCCCCCCCCGGGTCATTGGGTGTTTTTAAACCATTTGTAACATTTTTTATTTTTGGGTACATGGCACCTTTAAGACACTCTTCCCACCACAGCCGCACTTGCTCCATTGACGTCTGAGATACTTCTCTAGGACAGAACTCTGCAACCGTGGGCTCACTCATCTTGTCTCCTCATGCCCTGGTGTTCAGTAGACATCCCCAGTGTCTTGGGGGCCCTTGGAGCCCCGCAAGTGCAGTTGTAGGCATTGCTACATAACAGAGAAGAGTAAATTTCCCAGAATGCCCTTTTTGCAGGCTTTCTTATGACTGGCTCCTAGTTTTACAGATGCAATTTTACTTATCCTTATCCTACTCAGAGGTTGCCTCTCCTTGTTAAGTACTTTCTGGGCTTTTCTTTGGTGAACTATTAGACTGGGGAACGGTTACTAGTGATTTATACTAGTTTAGACACTACTCCTGCCAGGATGTCGGATTCTAAGAGACAGGGGGCTAGACCTAAGGAAAAGGACTCTGGCGTCTCTGAACCCCTTAGATATTGTTCCTCATGCCAAGTGGAGGTTCCCTAGAGAGTATTCAGGATCTCTATGCCCCTTGGGCTGTGGCACCTACTACCCCACCACGGCCTTCCAGCCTTGAACCAAGGGCCAGTCTGGGTGAAGGACTTAATCCATTATAGTACAATCCCCCACCTTACAAGGGGTTCTTTATTCTTGGAGGCCCCCGACCACCTTCAGATATTTTCTAAGCTGTACCCCTTCTCAGAGGCAGCTTTGTGCAGTGGGACTCTCCTCCTTCTTTTCAACCCCCTAATTCCAGGCTTTCTAAATTTACTGCTCTCTTAGCAGAAGCAGCAGGTTTTATGGACGTGTCGTATAGGAAGCTTGACTCTTTGCGGCCATTGGGGCTGGCTTGTGGCCATTTTTGCATCTGCCTTGGTTATCAGAGCTATTGCAGTTTCGGGAGAACAACTTTTGGATGCTGTCTGTGATGGTGCCCCGAAGGAGGACCTTTTGGCCATTATGGCCAACATGTCAGAAGCTCAAACGTATGTTACTGATGCTCTTTTTGAAGCTGTTAGGATGTCAGCAAAGGCTTCTGCCTTTTCCTTTACTGTGTGAGGCACTTTTTGCCTTTAGATCTGGTCTTTGGGCCTCTCTTCCAAGAAGTCACTGGTTTCCTTGCCCTTTCAGGCCAAATCTTTTTGGTCCTGAGCTAAAACAGATCGTTTTTGATGCTGCTGGGGGCAAGAGCACCCGGTTACCTTCAATTTCCTCCAGACTATCTACTATGGAGAGGAAACTGTGTCCTTTTCATCCCGGCCAAACGGAGGAGCAAAGGCCACAAGCCTCACAGGTCTTTACCCAGCATCAACCCTTCCTAAGCCCAAACAGCAGTGGCTGTCCAAGCGAGCTGCCACAAGACCCAAGACACTGAAGCCAGCTTCCACATGACTCGCAGAATCCTGGTTTGCTGGTCCTTGTTGGCGGACATCTTCGCCAATTCCAAAGTCAGTGGGCAGATTCTATTTTGGACCAGTGGGTTTTTCGGATAATTTCACAAGGGTACAGAATAGGGTTAGAATACCTGCCTCCTTTCAGAATTTTCCTGTCCAGGGTCCCCTCGGGCCAGATAAAGCTGTTAATGTTCAGGGAAATGGTACAGTCATTCCTGGAGAAGAGCATTCTAGTTCCTGTGCCTCCTCCAGAGAGGGTTTCAGGTTTTTATTCCAACCAGTTTCTGGTTTAAATGTAGAACGGGGAGGCTGCCACCCCATTCTGGATCTCAAGCAACTCAATGTGTGTAGACAGTCTTCGAGCTCTGTCATCGCAGCTATGGGCCCAGGGGAGTACCTCGTGTCTCTTAAGCCTTCAGAATGTGTACTTAACATCCTGTTTCATCTGGACAATCAACACAATCTGCATTTTTGCCTTCGACTCAGAGCACGACCAGTTAATCACTCTGCCCTTTGGGCTGGCCTCTGCTCCTCAGGTGTCTAACAGAGTAATGGAGACCTTGACAGCACTCATTCACATGACACATTCATTGGTGTTCAGATGACTCCTCTCTACAACCTTCTACTCAAGGCTTCATTGGAAGAACTCCTGGCTCAGCAGGTCCAGGAATGTGCTCACATTCTGGTCCACCATGGGTGGATCCTGAATATGCCATTTTTCTCCCCAGTCCCTTCCCAGGAGCTGATATTCCTGGGGGTTCAATACCCAACTGCGGAAGCTTTTTCTTACGAGAGGACAAGATCCTGCAGGTCATGCAGGATGTGTCCCAAGCTCTGGAGTGGACTTCAGCTCCAGTACAGGAGTAAATGAGGGTTCTGGGCCACCAAATGTCTTCCCTCGAAGCGGTGCCCTACTCTCGAGTACACACTAGGGAACTCTAGTGACTAGTTCTCTAGATGTGGTGTGGGAATTTGGAATTCCTGGATCGGCAGCTCTTCTCTCCAGAACCCACATGGGATCTGCAGTGGTAGTTGCAGTGGGGCAACCTGGACCAGGGGAAGCTATTTGTGATACTGGAATGGACCATCGACACAATGGATTCCAGCCTGAGTGGCTGGGTTGCGGCTCTGGGTCACCTGGGCATCCAGGCCAGATGGACTGCAGAAGAATCTCTTCAGTCCATCAATGTTCTGGAGCTCAGGATGACCAGTCTCGCTCTGGTGTACTAGACTCCCTCAGTTGAAGGGTCACCCCGTACGTGTCCAGTCGGACAATGTTGTGGCTTGCATCAACCATCAAGGAGGCATCAGAAGCACCACCGCCTGGTTCAAGCTAAAGTACATCCTGGACTGAACAGAAGCCCATGTTCCGGCCACCTCCGTCATTTCATTCCAGGGGGTATAAAACATCCTGGCAGACTTCCTAAGTCGTGAAGACATAGATCTGGGAGAGTTGGAACTCCCTCCAGAAGTATTTGCACTGATTGTGCAATAGTGGGATCTACCTCATATACACCTGATGGCCACAAGGAACAAGAAGGTTCCAGTGTTTTGCTCCCTTTGGGAGGATCCTCTGGCCTTTGCCAAGGACCAGATGTTGATTACGTGGAGCTTTCACCTCTTACATGTTTCCTCAGATTCTTCTTAGTCCCGGGTGCTCAGAAGATGAGGAAGGAAGGTCCAGTGGTAATTCTGTTTGCACTTCATTGGACCAAGAGGGGAGTGGTTTGTGGAACTGGTGTGTCTTTCCATTCATGATCTGTTTCCACTGATGCCCAGGCCGGTCATCCTCCTTCAGGGCTATCTTTGGAAAGAGGATGTGGAGAAACTGGCTTTGATGTCATGGCTGTTGAAGCCACCATCCATCCTGAGGAGGAAGGATTTCTTTACTGAAGTCCTCTCCATTATGATCCAGGCTAGGATGCATGTCTCATCTCAAGCCTACCAGAGGGGTTGGTCCATTTTTCATTCTTTGTGTGTGGACAGGGATGTGTCTTCCCAAGAGAAGAGTTTGAACTCCATGTGGTTCTGTCCTTTCTTCAGGATGGTGCGAACAAAGGACTCAGTCTGAGTTCCTTCAAAGTTTAGACTTCTGCAGTCTCTGTATTTTTCCAGATATTAATTGTTATTCTGCCAAATGTCACTGTTCTTTCAAGGGATAGCCCATACTTTCCCTGCCTATAAGGCTCCCACACTTCCACTGGACCTCAATTTGGTTTCGGGTGGTTTGCAGAGGCCTCCCTTTGTGTCCATTGCTACCATTCCTTTGTGTCTCTTGACATGGAAGATTGCTTTTCGTCTGGTTTTGGTCTCTATCTGCAGAGTTGCAGGCTTTGTCGTGCACGCCGCCTTTCCTGTTTTTTTGTTTTTTTTGTTTTGTTTTTTTCTCCGCACATTCTACCAAGTCTGTTGGGGCCTCTTGCGATTACAGGAATCAGGCTTCGGCTGAGCAGTTGTGGAAGGCTGCAACTTGGTCCTCCGTGCACACCTTTGCTAAGCTCTATTGTGGATGCCTGCTCTACTTGTTTAAGGACCTAGTTTTCACTGTCGTCCAATACAGGTCACTGGTACTTCTGGGAGGCGATTCGCCCCTTTAATAGGCAGGAACAATTATGCAAATGATTGCAGGGGGCGGAGCCTCCCCTCCTACTTAAGCCACCTTCAGGCCAGATCCACTAGATTGATTTGTTCCTGGGTGCTGTGCACACCAGGTAGAGAACATCTATGCATTCAACTTTTTGTTATTTTTTATTCAAATATGGAATACCACCATTAGGAGGGTGACCATGGCTGTGAATTGCCCTCTTTAAAGTGGCTGGTGCAGCTTCCAGGGATTTTCTGTGGACCTTATGCCCTGAAGAGGGAACAGCTTGAGTTAAGCAGCTTCCCTACTGGGGAATTTACCTCTGGTTCATTCCCACTTCATCATGGTCACCTGAAGACAGAAGTCCTTGCAGGAAAGGTGAGCCACCCATTGAGTGCTGAAGGTCCACTTGTCCCCACAGTGTCCCTTTACTGGGCTTGTATTTGGGAGTTTGCTTTGCACTCCAGCACTCATAGGGTGTTTTTATTTGCATTTAATGTATTTAATGCAGTTTCTGTGGTATTCTCTGGGTTTGGAGCCTTGAACAGTATTTCTTTGTGTTTTATGTATGTTTGGGCACTTTTTAATGTTTTACTAAACTTTATTAAAAATGGTGTTCCGCGCCTTTAAGAGCGGCTTTTCCCGCTTAGACGCTATGGCTCCTTTACTCTCTATGAGATTTCACAGTCTGGGACATATCTCTGGAACCGCTTGTCACAGCAACTCCAGAGAGGGCTCATTTTAATGCTAAGCTCTTGCTCTATCATCCGGTGTGTGTTTTATTAGTGTGGGGTGTTCAGGGGGGCTTCGGGCACTGTTTGGGGTACTTGTATGGGGAAAACTACATTTCCCATGAGCGCCCGGTTCGCGCTCGTTTCTGATTGGCTATCCTGACGGCCGCCATTTTGTGGAGCTCTTCCTCAGCGAGTACACTACGCAGGGACCGAGCCTTCTCTCCCCTCAATAGATTAACCCTTCGCTGGCCAGATAAGTCCAATATTAGGCATTTCTGGGGTGAAACTTTAATCTTCCACACTCTTACTGGGTGATAGTTTAAAGTGGGGTATATTGACGCTGTGAGCATGTCTACTTCACTGGAGCTAGGGGCTAGACCCAAGTCTAAGGAGGATGGGGGGTCTGCTCCCCCCATGGCGTTTTGCTCCTCTTGTCACACTGGGCTATCTAGTGATAATGTGGGGGATCTATGCCCTAACTGCACTGGTCAAGATAGCAACCCTGGGCTTCCCAGCCATGCTATTGAGCCATCTTGGGTGAGGGAGTTTAAAGCTGCCACTAGGGATCTCAGATCCACTCTTCAACTCTTTCCCTCTCAGGTACAGGGGGCTCTCCAGGTCTGGCAGACCCCCGCTACAATCAGGACCTCCCTGCCTAAGCCACAGGGTGCTCCTGATGTGTCTGATTCTTCTGAGGAAGAACTCTTGCAGGATTCTGATGCTGAGGAACGCACTGTTATTGAGTCTAACAGGTCCATTGGGGACCCTTATGAATGTGACCCTGAAGTTTCGGCTGAGGGTCTGATTAGAGCTGTACTGAATACGCTCAACCTTCCTCTGACTCAGGAATCCACTTATGATCCTACTGATGTTTTTCAAAATAAACCATCTAAGCCTGTTTGTTTTCCAACTAACCCTACTCTTGCCCGTCTAGTCTCTGAGGCATGGAAGAATCCTGATAGATCCTCCTCTGTCTCTAAAAAGTTTGCTAAACTGTACCCTTTTCCTGAGACTGAGCTGGCAAAATGGGTTCATCCCCCCCAAGGTGGATGCTCCTGTTTCCAGACTATCCAAGTCTACCGCTTTGGCTGTCTCTGATGCCTCTGCCCTGCAGGATTGGACGGATAAAAAGCTAGAGCTTTCTCTTAAGTCTATTTTTGCCTCCATTGGCACTGCCATGCGTCCAACCTTTGCAGTGGCATGGGTTAATAGAGCCATTGCGGCCTGGACTGAACGACTGACTGAAGCAGTTCGCCAGGATGCACCAGTATCTGAACAGTTGCAGCTTCTTGCTAATATCACTGAAGCTCAGAACTATGTTGCTGGCGCTGCCTTTGATGCTGTGCGCATGATGGCGAGGGCCTCCACTGCTTCTGTGGTGGCTAGACGTGCCCTTTGGCTGAAAATTTGGTCTGCTGATACAGCCTCTAAGAAAGCCTTGCTTTGCTTGCCCTTTCAGGGGAATTTGCTATTTGGATCTGAGCTCAAAGAAATGATCAGTGAGGCTACTGGTGGTAAAAGTACTCTTCTACCCTCCGTCTTTAAGAAAAAGTTTCCAGCCAAACGCAATCTGTCCTTTCGTTCCTTTCATACTGAGACACGCTCCTCGGCCCAGGCGGGTCCTCCCGCTACGCGCTCCTCCTCCAAGCCCAAACAGTCCTGGAAGCCCAAAGTGGCCCCCAAGGCCAAGACCTCCAAGACTGCTTCGGCATGACTCGCCGAACCCGGGTCCGCATCCGGCTGTAGGTGGACGTCTCCGCATCTTTCGCCGGACTTGGGAGGAGTCAGTGGCGGACCCATGGGTTCTTCAGGTGGTGTCAGAGGGATACAGGATCCCTTTCTCCTCCCTTCCTCCTTTTCGGTTCCATTTTACTCGTCCTTCTCAGGAACCCACAAAAAGACGTCTGTTCGACGCTATTCAGGATCTCTTGGACAAAGAGGTTCTGGAAGTGGTTCCTCAGGAGGACACAGGTTCAGGATTTTATTCCAACCTGTTTGTGGTGGCCAAAAAGGACGGAGGGGCTTGTCCTATTTTGGATCTCAAAGATCTCAATGCCTATGTGGTGACTTCCCACTTCCGCCAGGAGTCCCTGCGCTCTGTGATTGCAGCAATGTCTCCAGGGGAGTTCCTTGCCTTCCTGGACCTTCAGGATGCTTATCTTCACATCCCTGTTCATCCAGAGAGCAGGCGGTACCTCAGGATTGCCTGCCACAGGGGACACTTTCAGTTTTCTGCTCTTCCCTTTGGGCTGACATCAGCTCCTCAGGTATTCCAGAGAGTGTTGGGCTCCCTGATAGCGGTGCTTCATCAGGACGGGGTCAGGGTGACTCCCCTACATGGACGATCTCCTCATCAAAGCTTCTTCGGCGGAGCTTCTTCACGAGCAATTGCAGAAGTGTATCCACACTCTGACCCGCCATGGCTGGATCCTGAATCTGGACAAGTCGGACTTGGTCCCATCTCAGAGGCTTCTGTTCCTGGGTCTCCTGTTCGACACTCGCCAATGCATGGTGTTCCTGCCGGAGGATGTGGCTCATCAGATAGCTATCAGAGTGGCGGGGATTCTGGAACTGGACTTAGTGCCGGTAATGAAGTTGTCGTCCCTGGTGGGGAAGTTCATTTCCACGATCGAAGCGGTTCCTTTTGCCATAGCCCACTCCAGGGAACTTCAGAGGTTTGTGATCCAGACGTGCAAGAATCATCCAGATCATCAGCATCTGTCAGTCTCTCTACCTCCTCATGTGGAATCGAGTCTGCACTGGTGGCTGGATCTCTCCCATCTCCTGAAAGGGCGATCCTTTCAAGTTCCTTGTTGGACCACGATCACAACGGATGCCAGCCTTCGGGGCTGGGGTGCTGTGTTGGGTCGCTTCAGTGCTCAGGGGAGGAATCTGGAGGAATCTTCTCTCCATCAATGTTCTGGAACTACGTGCCATCCGGCTTGCCCTGAGACACTGGGAATCTCAACTGACTGGTCTTCCGATCAGAGTGGAATCCGACAACGCCACTGCGGTGGCTTACATCAACAGGCAAGGCGGCACAAGAAGCGGCACCGCCTGGTTGGAGGTCAAGGATATTTTGTCTTGGGCAGAAGATCACGTGCCTGTCATCTCTGCAGTTCATATTCCAGGCGTGGACAACGTCATGGCAGACTTCCTCAGTCGTCATACCGTCGACAGCGGAGAATGGGCTCTTCATCCAGAGGTGTTTCAATTGCTCACCCAGAGGTGGGGGATGCCGGAGGTGGACCTGATGGCCTCCAGACACAACAGGAAGGTTCCGGTGTTTTGCTCCCGGCGGAGGGACTCCCTTGCTCTAGCAGTGGATGCCTTGTCGATCCCTTGGGATTTTTCCCTGGCTTACATCTTTCCTCCTCTTCCTCTATTGATCAGAGTCATCCAGAAACTGAAGCGGGAGCGTTGTCCTGTTATCCTGATCGCTCCAAACTGGCCTCGCCAGTCCTGGTATCCGGAGTTGATGGCCATGTCAGTGGCGGATCCGTTCCCACTTCCTGCCCGTCCGGACCTACTTCTTCAGGGATATCTGTGGAAGGAGGATGTTCACTCTCTCCATTTGATGGCATGGCGGTTGAATCCTCGATTCTAGCAAAGAAAGGATTTTCTCCTTCTGTGGTGTCGACTATGCTCAGTGCTCGTAAGCCTGTGTCTTCCAAGATCTATCATCGCATATGGTCAACTTTTGTGGCATGGTGCTCTGATAAGAAATTATCCCTTGATTTTCATCTTCCCAATGTCCTGGCCTTCTTGCAGGACGGTGTTGATAAGGGGCTCAGTCTGAGTTCCCTCAAAGTTCAGACTTCTGCCTTGTCTGTGTTTTTCCAGGAAAGGATTGCTATCCTTCCTGATGTGAAAGTTTTCTTCCAAGGTGTGACTCATGTTCGACCTGCCTTCAAGAGTCCTGCTCCCCAGTGGGACCTCAATTTGGTGCTGGGAGTTCTCCAGCGACCACCGTTTGAATCCTTGGCTTCCATTCCGTTACGTCTCTTGACTTGGAAGATGGCCTTCCTTTTGGCTATTGTTTCAGTTCGCCGGGTAGCAGAGTTACAGGCTTTGTCTTGTAAACCTCCTTACCTGGTGTTCCACAAGGATAAGGCTGTGCTTCGCACTACCAAGGAATTCTTACCCAAGGTTGTGTCCGAGTTTCACATCAATCAGGAGATTGTGGTTCCCTCTTTCTGCCCTAATCCTTCATCTGACAAGGAACGAGATCTCCATTTGTTGGATGTGGTGCGTTGCCTCAAGTTTTATGTTCATCGCACCGAGTCTATCAGGAAGTCTGACGCTCTATTCGTCATTCCTGAGGGACCGAGGGCGGGGAGACCGGCTTCCAAAGTTACCATTGCCTCTTGGATTAAGGCTACTATCCGTGAAGCCTATAAGTTGCGGAATACGCATGTTCCCTTTCGGGTGACTGCCCATTCCACCAGATCTATTGGGGCCTCTTGGGCCTACAAGAATCAGGCATCTGCTGATCAACTGTGCAGAGCGGCCACTTGGTCCTCTGTGCACACTTTTTCTAAGCACTATCGAGTTGATGTACTGGCTTCGGCTGATGCCAGTTTTGGAAGGAAGGTCCTGGAGGCAGTTTTGCCTGTGTAGGTCTTCCGCTCTGTGATCCTTAGTGCTTCCTTACTGTTGAGCCCTGTTGGCTCTACTTCCGTGTGCTGTGTTAGTTCAGGGATTGTTCCCTTGATTGGTGTCCGTTGACACTTACAGTTTGGGCTATGTTATTAACTGGTTCATAGCAGTTTTATGACTTGGGCCTTGTTCTGGTCCTTGGCTTCTTCCCACCTCTGGATCAGCTCAATGTTTGTACATCCCAGAAGTACCAGTGACCTGTATTGGACGACAGTGAAAATAGGATTTTAGTCTTACCTGTTAAATCCTTTTCACTTAGTCCATACAGGTCACTGGTCTCCCACCCTGTCAAGGGACCAGACCTGGCTCTCCTGTGGCATTCAGTGGGAGACCTTTGGGGCATGCTCACAGGAGTCTTTCTTCTTGCTTACCTGGGGTCAGTTTTAGGGTCTCAAATCAATCTAGTGGCTCTGGCCTGAAGGTGGCTTAAGTAGGAGGGGAGGCTCTGCCCCCTGCAATCATTTGCATAATTGTTCCTGTCTATTATAGGGGCGAATCGCCTCCCAGAAGTACCAGTGACCTGTATGGACTAAGTGAAAAGGATTTAACAGGTAAGACTAAAATCCTATTTTTTCTCCGATGCCTTACTGTTCTTTACCTGTTTGTGCCTGGTTGGCACTTGTTACTCCAGTATCATGGGGAATGGTTCTAGGTCCTTACTCCCACTTCCCACCTCTGGAATATACAAACAGTAGGCTCCCATGGTACCTGTATTCCATATTGGATGAAAGAGAATATAGGATTTTAGTCTTACCTTGTTAAATCCTTTTCTCATAGTCCGTATGGAATACAGGTCTCCCACCCAGAGATAGGGACCTTTCTTGGGCTTGCCTTTCTGAATGTGAGAGTCCTCCAATGGATCTTTCCTCACAGGAGCTTACCCCTTCTTCTCTTGCTGTCCTGTCCTATTGAGCTTGTTTCATATCAAAATTGGAGCTGGGGGCTGAGTCAGCTTGTAGAAGGGGAGGGAAGGCTCCACCCTCATGACCTTGTCTTCTGATATATTCCACCTTCCAAAGGAAGATCACCTCCTGTGTTACCTATATTCCATATGGACTAAGAGAAAAGGATTTAACAAGGTAAGACTAATCCGATTTTCTCTAGTCCATATGGAACACAGGACTCTCACCCAGAGGAAAAAAAGGATCTTCTGTTTATGGTCTTGCCTTTCTGGGCTGTGGAGGGAATCCCCATCCATACGATTGTCTCTTGAGTTGTTTCCTGCCCTCCAGAGGTGAGACTCAACCCCATGGTACCTGTGTTCCATATGGACTAAAGAAAAAATGTTGTAACATGTTGAAGTGCAGGGTAGCGCTTCCCCCTCCTTCATACAGGCTACCTAGCCATTCCTCTCTCCCAGATAAGATTTTTTCCATCATCTAGTAGGAGGGCTGAGACCAGTTCTGCTTAGTTTTTAGTTATTTTTATATATATATATATATATATATATATATATATATATATAGTGTGTAAAAATTCCCCCATTAGACAGATTACCATTACTGGCTTCCCTGGAGGATTGCCCAGTTAACAGGTGCTGTCTGTGTGGACCCTTGCAGCCCTGGGAGAAAATCATGCAACCCATGTCTCTCGCTCTCCAGAAGGAGTCTCTCTGAGGCTTCTTCCATTTCAATGGTAATCTGAAGTAAGAAGACCTGCAAAAAAGGTGAGCAACCCTTTGAGTGCTATGGTCCACTTGTCCCACTGTTCTCCTCCCCACAGGGGTCCTTCTGGAGTTTCTCATACTCCTGCATTCTTGTTGGGTACTTTATATTTGTTACTGAAGTCCTTGGAGCATTTTGGGCTGTTTGGTTGTTCTTAACCCCTTCCTTGCCATAACTATCCTGAGTTGGGGGATCCTTTTTATCACTTCCCTTTGGTTTTGTGTTTGTTCTATGCTTAAGTAGGTGTTCTGTATGTGTTTTGGCACTTTTCAGGCACACTTTATTTTTTACATTTTATTTGAATACCTCACTGCATAGCCGCGATGCTCCATTGACTCCTGTGTTACAGATGGCTTTGGGACATATATCTCCGCAACAGCTCAAAGTACCGAGTTGAGAGAGGGCTCATTCTTCTCCTCTCCCCTTTCCCTACATTCTAGTTTACATCTTCAGTGTCTTGGGGGTCCCTGGGGGGTTCGGGTGCTGCGTTTGGTACTTTTTTTTTTTTTTTTTTAAGGGAAACATTTCCCATAGACTTCCATTTTTAGTGGGGTGTTTGCTGCTTGGCTCTGATTTCAGTCGCCATTTTCTTTCTCTCTTTACACAAGTATCATATGCAGAGCTTGGATTCCTTTACTCCTCTCAGGTTAACCCTTTGTCTACCAGATAAGTACTTTTTAGGCTTTCTGGGATGAAATCCTTGATCCTGAGTGACAGTATTTAGGTTCCCTATTCTGTAGACATTATTCTTCTGTTAGAATGTCAGATTCTAAGGGATATGGGGGCTAGACCTAAGGACGCAGGGGCATCTGACCCCCTTGCTTATTGTTCCTCATGCTAAGCGGGGCTTCCTAAAGACTACTCAGGTCACTTATGCCCCTGCTACTCCACCATGGCCCTTCAGCCATGAACAAGAGCCACATTTGGTCAAGGACTTAAACTCCTCTATGACACAGTTTCCTCTTTCTCTTCAGGGGGTCCTCCAGTCATGAAACCCCCCCCACACACACACACACACACACAACTTCTTTCAGGTTTGTGGCCCCTAAGTACCCTGCCATTCCTAATTTGTCAGATTACTCTGACAAGGAATCCTTTGAGGAGCCTGAGGATGGTGTGTGTTCTGAAGGAGCTTCTTCCCAGTTTCATGGCGACCCCTTTGAGGCTGACCCTGAACCCTCTGCTGTGAGGGTCTTATTAAGGCAGTTTTGTCTACCCTTAATAATCCTGTAGAGTCTGTCTACTTCTGATGTCTTTTCTAGGCACAAGAAGTCCTGTACTGTTCTTCCGCCTACTCCCACTTTGGATCAAATTACTCCTTGATGAGTGGAAGACTCCTGACAAGTGTCTCACTGTTTCTAAGTGATTCTCTAAGCTGTACCCTTTTGCTGACGCTGCTTTGGCTCAGTGAGCTATACCACCTCAGGTTGATTCCCCTATATCTAGGCTCTCTAAATCTAATGCCTTGCCTGTTGCGGATGTTTTGTGCTCCAAGATTTGACAAATGGGAAGCTGGAGGCTGTCCTTAAAGCTGCCTTAGCTGCCATTGCGTCGACCTTGTGGCCAACCTTTGCTTCCACATGGGTTAATAGAGCCATTGTTGTTTGGACTGAACAGCTGACTGACGCTGTCCACAAAGCTGCACCTAAGGATGACCTTTTACCCACTTTTGCTAATATTTGAGGCTCAGAACTATTTTACTGATGCCCTGTTTGATGCCATTAGGCTTGAGCCTAAGGCCTCTGCCTTCTCTGTAGCTGCCAGATGCACACTGAGGCGTACATCCCTCTTTGGCCCTTCTGAAAAACGTTATTAGTGAAGCCACTGGAGGTAAGACAATTTGTTGCCTCAGGTTCCTAAGCAAAATCTTCAGGGGAGGAAACAGCATTCCTTTAGTTCTCACCAAAGCGAAGCGCAAAGGCAGAACCCAGTGCTGCCTCAGGCCAGCATCCCACATTCCACCCCAGAGTCCAGGCAGCAGTGGAGGTCTAAACACACCTCCCCCAAACCCACCAAACCTGCTTTGGCATGACTTGCCGAACCCTGGTTCTGCCTACACCTGTGGGTGGTCGCGTGCATTATTTTTTGCGTACTTGGACAGGCTCTGTTGCGGATCAGTGAGTATTACAGATGGTTTCAGGAGGTTACAGAATTCCCTATCTCTCTTCAGATTCTCCCCTTCTCGCTGCCCTCAGGGACAGGAAAAGCTCAGTCTTTTCAATGGGACAGTTCAAGCACTTTTGGACAAGGGAGTTCTAGCTCTGGTGCCTCAGCCAGATTTAGGTTTTTATCCCTACCTCTTTGTAGTTCCCAAGAAGAATGGGGGCTGCTGTCCTATCCTGGATCTCAATTCAAGTCAAAGGTAATAGGGTGCCAGTAGGAGAATACTGAGAATAGCAACAGAAGCCTGGGTCGGAGGATACACAAATAACTCTGTTAAAGCAATGAGCATAAGATACCTCCTGGGCCAGATGTCCCAAGATACAAACATACCTGCTGGCATGACGATAATAAATAAGAGTAGAACAGTGAATCAAGCCAAGGTCACCAGGAGCTTATGGGGTTTAAGAGATGAGCAGAATCGGTAGTCTGTAAACTTAAGCCAGGGAGTAAACAACCAGGAGGACAATCCAAAGAATACACGAGCCAAGGTCAGACTGCACCAGACCCTATCCCTCAGCTCCCAAAATACTGGATAGCACCAGTCAGAGGTTGAAATTCAGACAGATCTGATCAAAACTGGAGGGAAGCATGACAGGGTCATGACAGATGGTTCTGGCAGCCCAAGCAAGCTCCTGCAAGAGTGAAGTCTGACAACCACTCTTCCTGTCATGGAATTCTAGTCCGTTGCTTCAACTTATTTGAGATGCCTGGGAGTCCTCTGTTACTGACCAGTGGGTTTTACGGGTGATCTCAGGAAGGCACCCTATATATTTCTAGCCCCTTGCCTCTTATCACTTCTTTCTGTCAGAGTGGCAAAAGAGCCAGACAAGGCACAGCAGTTCCGGGAGTCTGTGGACTCACTGTTGGAAAAATAGGTTCTGGTTCCAGCACCTCCCCAAGAGCGTGGTTCAGGTTTCTATTCCAACCTGTTTGTGGTCCCAAAGGACAACAGCGGCTGGTCTCTGAACCTTCAGGATGCGTATCTGCACGTTCTTTAGTTTCTGCACGTTGCTTTAGTTTCAGGTCATTAATGATTCCTGGCCTTGCCATTTGGTCTAGCTTTGGCGGCTTGCATCTTCACCATAGACATGGCGGCTTTCATAGATGGCTGGGCATCTCGCTCACACCTTGCCTGGATGACACCTTGATCAAAGCTCCATCAGAGGAGCTCTTGGATCTTCAACTTCAGGACAGCACCCAACTTTAGGTCCACCATGGGTGGATCTTGAACATGCTCAAGTCATCCTTGTACCTTCCCAGATTCTGGTCTTCCGGGAGATGAAGTTCGACACCTGTAAGGGTAACGTCTTTCTACGGAAGGACAAGATCCTTCTTGTGATGTTGGAAGTGTCTCTGGCCTTGGAGTGGCCCTCTCCTGCTGTCAGGGAATTTTGGGCAAAATGGTGTCTACGCTGGATCTGTTCCTTACTCCCAGTTTCACATCTAGGAACTGCAGAGGGAGGTGAGGAAGGTTATGCAGAGGTGGTCCAGGCATCCAGAGCACCTGGATTTTCGGATCTCCCTCTCTCTGGAGACCAGGAGGGGACCTCATTGGTGGTTGTGGAGGCTGAACTTTGAACAGGCAACCCTTTGTGATTCCCGAGTGGACCCTGGTCACAACTGATGCCAGCCATAGCGCCAGGGGTCATTTCTGGGTCATCTGGGCATTCAGGACAGGTGGACTCAGGAGGAGTTTCTCTTGTCAGTCACTGTCCTGGAACTCAGGGCAATCCAGCTGGCCCTCATCTATTGGACCACATTTCTGTTTGGAAAACCTGACAGTGCCACAGGAGTGGCATTCATTATATTCTGACAATAGCCAGGGGGCACTCACAGTGCGGCAGGTTGCTTCGAGCTGAGGTACATTCCGGGTTGGGTGGAGGCCAGCTTTCCACCCATCTCAGCCTTTCACATTTCTGGGGCAGAACACCTTTTGATGGACTTTTTAAGGCATGTGCAGACTCAATCCAGAAGCACTCTACCCGATTGTGCATTAGTGTTGTGTACCAACGATGGATCTCATGACTACCAAAGAGAACAGGAAGGTTCTGACCTTCTGCTCCCAGATGGCAAACCCTCTGGCTTTTGTCACAGATGCAATGAGAATTCCATGGAACTTCTACCTCACTTATGTGTTTCCTCGGATTCCACTAATTCCCATGGTTCACTGGAAAGTCAGGATGGACAGAGCAGCTGTCATCCTGGTTGCCCCATACTGGCTCAAGAGGGCATGGTTTGTGGACTTGGTCAGTCTCTATCAGATTCAGGAACTGCTTTGCCTTCCTCCCAGGCTGTATCGCTTAATTCAGGGTTAACTCTGTCCCAAGGATGTGGAGAAATTGGCTTTGAGGCATGGCTCTTGAAGCCAACATCCTGAGGCGGAAAGGTTTCTCTGTGGAGGTCATTTCCACAATAATTTGTGCTGGGAAATCATTCTCTTCCAAGGCATACCATAGGGTATGGTCTTTTATAACTGCACTGGCAAGGCTGTGTCCTCAAAGGATTTTGACCTCCCTTTGGTGTTGTCTCAGGTTGACCTCCATTAAAGTTCAGATCTCGCAGTTTGTTTTTTCCCAGATGTCAAGTTTTTGCTTTATGGAGTGGCTCATGCCTTCCCTTCGTTTAATGCTCCCACTCCTCCTCGGGATCTTAACCTGGTTCTGGGTGATTTGCAAAGGCCTGCTTTCAAGCCTCTTGCTTCCATCTCCCTTTGTCAATTGACCTTTAAGATGGCCTTTCCTGGTTTTTCATAAGGATAATGCTGTGCTTCAAACCTCTCAGGAGTTTCTTCCTAAGGTGGTTTCTTAATTCCATATCAATCAGGAGATTGTTGTGCCTTCCTTTTGTCATGACCCTAAGTCTGACAGGCAGAAGGATCTCATTGTCTTTAAATATTATGTGCTTCGTATCAGCCTTTTCGCAGGGCTGACTCTGTCATTCCTGTGGGTCCTAGGGCAGGTCTGTCAGTTTCCAAAGTCACCATTGCATCTTGGATCAAGGCTACCATACACAAGGCATATGAGATCTTGTAGAAGCCAATTCCCTTTAACATCACAGTGCATTCCACTAGGTTTGTTGAAGCCTCTTGTGCCTACAAGAATCAGCAGTTGTGCAAGGCAGAGACTTGGTCCTCCTTGCATACTTTCGCCAAACATTACCGTGTTGATGTTCTGGCCTTGGCTGAGGCCAGCTTTGGCCAGAAGGTCCTGCAGGCAGTTCTACTTGTATAGGGACCATCATACTTTATTCTGTCATGCTGCTGTTCAGTAGTTTTGAGCCCTGTTGGCTCTTGTTCTTGTGTGCTGTGTAAGTTCAGTGTCTGACACTTGTTGCTTGGGTTATTCAAGCAACTCCCACGTTCCTAGGGAACTCCAGTATCATGGGGATATGCATGAAGCCCTTACTCCTTTTGTTCCACTTCTGGGAGCTTAGCGTTGGTATATTCCCATGGTATCTGTTTCATATTGGACCTAAGAGAAAATAGGATTTTAGAGTTCTTACCTGTTAAATCATTTTCTCTTTAGTCCATATGGAACATAGGTTTTCCCACCCAGAGAAAGGGACCATTATTGTGGCCTTCCTGGGCATTGGAGTCCTTTCAGTCTCATCTTGGAGATGTTTTTCTTCTCTTCCCCCCACTTACTCTATTTGTGTAATTCGATCACATGAATTCTTGGTAGTAGTAGGCAGGGGGACGGTTGAGGAGGAGCCATAAGATACTATCTTTCTGGATGTGTCTTGCCCTCCAGGAAGAGGGACCGCACCCTGTAGTATGTTCCATATAGACTAAAGAAAAAGGGATTTAACAGGTAAGAACAGTAAAATCTTGTTAAATTGATTTTACAAATACTTAATTGGAGACTGAGGTCTAAAAACTTTATGCATAGCAAGAGCTTTGCAGATAACAAGAAATATTTCATATGATAGTCTTTACACTGATCCAGATCTTATGAGAACGTATATAGCAATCAATTGGCTATAACAGGCAAGAACCCTCATCTATTGTGTTAACATGATTACACTGCACACAAAAAATAGTTCATAGTGTACAAGACTATCCACTCACCAGATTAAATTAGACTTGCTACTCATGGATATATCCTAAAGCTGTGGATTTACTATATGGATTGGACACACCCAACTGAATTTTTTTTCCTCTTACTTCCAATATGGAAAACTGGTCCCATTGTGTTGAGCCCCCCCTTTGAAGGGACAGACTTTGTCTGTGGGGACTCCCTCCTCCTCCAGCTCACCCCTCCCCGCTCTGTAGTGCGCAGTATGAATGTGTCCTGTGAAAGAGATGGATTGGCAGGAGACTTAGTTTTTGTCACAGCGTACCTTAATTCCAGTGCCGACACGTCGGCGACACTGGGAAATTGAGGCCTTGAATGATGTTTCAGCGTCATTTCGTATGTCACTCCGGGCTTCAGGCTTTGGCGCGCTTGGTGCCTCCAGAGGCCGTCCATGTCCTATTCCCATACGGCGTGGTTGCTTATTATGACGCAGGGTTGGAGACTGTAATGGTCGCATCTCTGCTCCGATGAGTCACTTTTGGGTGTGAGGCTGCGTACTGACGCAGGCCTCAGTCTTATGCTATTTGGTCTTGTAGTCCCCACCCACCTGCTTCCTGGCTGGCTTTAAAAGGGAACTGAATCCTATCTCAGTTACCCTTACGTTGTTGTCCAGTGCAGTTCTGTTGTTTGTATCCTTATCTCCTGTGTATGACCCTGGCTTGTCTGACCATCCAATCTGGTGCTGACCTGTGGCTCTGTATGACTATCCTCTTTGTGCACTCCCTTATCTGTTTGACATCTAATCTGGTGCAGACCTTTGGCTTTGGCTGACTATCTGCTCCGTGTATGACCCTGGCTTGTCTGACCATCCAATCTGGTGCTGACCTGGGACTCTGTCCAACAATCCTCTCTGCATTGCCTCTTGACTATTGGACATGCTATCTGGTGCAGACCTGTGACTCTGGCAGACTCTAGCTTTACTGACTACAGGCATGAGTCAGTAGTCTCCCTTGTTGCCTTCCCTTACGGGACACGGCCTTCTCCTTACTGACTGCAGGCGTGAGTCAATCATCTCCCTGGTTGACACCCTTAGGGGAGACCGTTCTGGTCTACTCTGTGCCTATCTAGGTAATTGAGACTACCATTTGCTTCGGCCTAGTCTCTGCAGTCTGGTGACTTGGAGGCAGCCTCCTATTTCTGATAGTCTCTAGCCTCTTTGGTCACCCTCTGCTCCTTCCTGTTACGTGCTAGATATTTGATAGATATATAGATAGATATTTTGATTCTAATAAAGGTGAATTTTAACTATATTAACTGACTCTTGGGTTTTCTTGGGAACCGTGACAGTTTTTTAGACTTTTATTATTTTTCTGATAGATATTGGCCTGTCCAAATTCCCCAAGTAGGCTGGCTACCATTACTGGGCTTCCCCTGGAGTGGATTGACCAGTGTACAGGTGCTGTGTTGGACCCTTGTAGCCCTGTGGAGGGAATCTTGCAGCCCAAGTTTTCACTCCTCAGCAAAGTCTCTTGGGTATCTGTTTGCTTCTAGCTTCAATGGCATACTGAAGACCAGTGCGTAACCTTGAAGACCGTGAGTGACTTCATTGGTGCACAGTTGCTGCACTCCTGTGTCTCTCCATACAGATGTATTCTGAGTCTTGCAGGCTCCTGCACTAATGTTAGGTATTTTACTTACTTTATTTATTGCTCTCATAGGGTTTTGGAGAAAGGATGGCTGCAGTTTGGCAAAGGATTAACCCTTTCTAGGCTCCCCCCCCCCCCCCCCCCACTACTTTAATGTGTAAATGGCGTTGTGGGAGTGTGACCTGCATTTTCCTTTCACTTGTATATTATTTTATTGTCCTCCTTGGATTTTCTCTTGGGTATTTGGGTCTCTGTGTCCGCTTAATAAATTTGACTGTTTTCATTGTAGCGGCCCATTTAGGAACAGGAGCCTGCCTGCCACCATCCTTGTTCCGTTGACTTCTATGGGAATTCTTCTTTTGGGACATATTTCTGCAACCGTATGTCTCCTCATGCTCTTTCATCCGGTTCATGGTCCAGGGGCTCGTAGCACCATGAACTGAGTTGTAGGTGTTGATAGGCAACAGTAACAGAGAAGACTAAGTTTCCCAGAATGCCAGTTTTGCTGTCTTTGTTCCTATTAGCTGTCAGTTTTACAGGCGCCATTTTACTTCTCTCTTTTCTTATCCTACACAGAGGCAGATTCTTCTTCTCCAGAATAATCCTTCACTTGCCAGATAAGTGTATTTTCTGGACTTTCAAGGGTGCTTTGTCAGTCTGGGATTCATTCCTAGTGGTTTATACTAGCGTGGGACACTTATTGTCATGATGTCGTACTCCTAAGGAGCATGGGGTTAAATCTAAGACCATAAGAACTCGGGTGCATCCCTTACCTCCAACTGGGCTCCCTAAGGAGTATTTAGGATCTGCTGCTCTTGTGCTGTGACCCCTACTAATCCACTGGGACCCTACAGCACTGACCAAGAGCCAGCTTAGGTCAAAACAACTTTGTCCTCATCGATCCAAATTCCCTTTTCCCTTCAGGTGGTACTTCAGTCCTGTAAGCCTCCTACTACCTTTAAGTATGTGGCTCCTCAGGTTCTAGGGGTGTCTTTAAAAGAGGAACTGTCTGAAGGGGAAGATGAGGAGGGGGAATATGAGGTTATGGAATTTTCCTACTCCTATGGTGACTTCTTCTATGAGACTGACATCCTTCCCTCAGCTGAGGGGCTCATTAGAGCTGTCTTGGAGACCCTTCAGGTCTTTGAAACGTCTAATGAGGGGTCGTCTTCTACTGAAATGTCTATCACTAAGTGGTTCTCTAAGCAATATCTGTTTTCTGAAGCAGCTTTCGTGAAGAGGGCCTCTCCTCCAGCTGTGGACTCTCCTGTTTACAGGTTGGCGAAGACTACTGCTTTGACCTTGGCTGATGCAGCAGGGCTTAAGGATCCAGCTGACAATAAGGTGGACTCTGTTCTCAGGGCCAACTTTGCAGCCAGTGGGTTGGCACTTAGACCTATTTTTGCCTCCACCTGGGTTAACAGGGCTGTAGCTGTGTAGGATGCTGTCTGTGCCGGGGTTCCCACAGAGGAATTGTTGGTACTTTTGGTCAACATTAAGGAGGCCTACAGTTGTGTCTGTGGCGTTATTTAAGATGGTCAGATCATCCGCTAAGTCCTTAGCCTTTTCGGTTGCTGCTCAATGCACTCTGTGGCTTAAGACTTGGTCTGTGGACCAAATAAATCACTAGTTTCCTTACCCTTTCAGGGCAATTCCCTAGTTGGACCTGAATTGAAGCAGATCATTAGTAATGCTACTGGGGGCAAGAGCGCCTGGTTACCTCAAATGGATTCCAAACATCCAGCTATGATGAGGAAAACCTATTTTTACGTTCTCTTCGCCAAACAGAGGTGCAGAGACCGAAAAGTTTGCAGGCCTCTCTCGCACTTCTCCGCTAATACCAGACAGCAGTGGCAACCCAAGCAAACTGCTTCAAGTGCAAAGTCTGTCAAGCAGTCTTCTGCATGATTCGTGGAATCCTGGTCTGTTAGTGCCTGTAGGGGGGTGTCTTTTTTTTGGTACGCCTGGCAGTACTCAGTCACGGACGAGTAGGGTTTGCAGGTCATCTCGGATGGGTATTGCATAGATTTCAGTTCCCTTCATCCTTATCTTTTATTTTTCCTAGGCTTCCAAAGGAGCAGGGCAAGGTGTGGCTGTTTCAGGAGGCAGTGGATTCAATTGTGGGAAAATTGGTTCTGATTCCAGTACTTCCCCAAGAGTGCAGTTCAGGTTTTTATTCCAACCTGTTTTGTGGTTCCAAAGGACAGCGGCTGTCATCTCATTTTTGGACTTCAACGTCTCAACAAATATGTGGTGACTACTTGCTTCAAATCTTTGCATTCTGTCATATCAGCAATGTGCCCAGGGGAGTATCTGGCATCCCTGGATCTTCTGGATGCATATCTGCACATCCCTATCCACCCAGACAGCCAAAGCTATCTGCAATTTGCCTTTGGCTCGGATCACTGCCAGTTCACAGCTCTGCCATTTGGCCTGGCTTCTACATCTCACGTGTTCACCAAGGTCATGGGTGCCTTAGCTGCCTTAATTCATATCCATGACACCTTATCTGGCTGACCTTTTGCTCAAGGCTCCCACTGAGGAGCTCTTGGCCCGTTATCTTTAGGAATGTGCACTGCTTCTGGTCCACAGTGGGTGGATATGATCTTGATGAAGTTCTTCCCAGTGCCTTCCCAGGAGCTGGTATTCCTGGGGAATGCAGTTCGACACCCACCAGGAGAAGGCTCCTCTCTGGAGAAGAGTCTTCTGGTAACGTAGGAGGTGTCTCAGGCCTTGGAGTGGTCTTCTGCCACGATCAGGGAGTAAATGAGTGCTGGGCAGACTAGTGTCAACACAAGTGTTGTGCCTTACAGTCAGGTGCACACGAGAACTTCAGATACATGTCATAAAGACCTGGTCCAGGAATCTGACCAGGAGACAGCCGGGACCTTCAATGCGTGTGCCGATGCACCCTGGAACAGGGAAACTATCTGGTCATGACGGAAGCGAGACTTACAGGCTAGGGTGCAGTTCGGGTCCACCTGGGGTTCAGGGCAGGAGTCGTCCCTGCAATCAATCAATGTCTTGGAACTCCTGGCGATTTAATTGGCTCTCGTGTACTGGATCTTACTTTTGAAGGGTCAATCAGTAAGAGTCCAGTCAGACAGTTCCACAACTGTGTCTTACATCAGTCGCCATGCACTAGAGCCAATATGAATGCAAGAGTTTAAGGCTACTACAAGGGACCTCCGGTCCACCTTACAGCTTCTTCCATCCACTTTACAGGGGGTTTTCAACTTGTGGCAGACCCCCGCCCCCATCAGATCTTCCCTGCCTAAACCGCCGGGTGTACCTGATGTGTCTGACTTCTCTGAGGAGGAATTGTTAGGGGACTCTGACTGTTCAGCTGTCCCTTCATCTCCGTTTTTTTGGGGGACCCCTTTTGAGGCAGACCCCATTCCCTCGGCTGAGTGCTTGATCAGGGCTGTGTTGTCCACCATGAACATTCCCTTGGTGCAGGAGGCTTCTTCTGACCCCTCTGATGTTTTCCAGGAGCCTGTTAGGCCCCATGCTTGCTTTCCACCTAACCCCTCCCTTGACCGTTTGGTCTCAGCGGAGTGGAAATTTCCAGACGAGAAAAGATCTGTGTCTAGAAAGCTTGCTAAACTTTTACACATTTTCTGAAATGGCCCACACTCATTGGGTTCATCCCCCCAAAGTGGATGCCCCAGTTTCCAGGTTTTCCTTGCCAGTGGCTAATGCCTCTGCTTTCAAAGACTGGACTGGTAAGAAGCTCGAGACTTCTCTCAAGGCTATTTTTGCAACAGCAGGCTCTGCCCTTCGCCCTGCCTTCGCTGCTGCATGGGTAAATAGGGCTGGGGCTATTTGGACTGAACTTCTGACGTGTTGCGTCTTCTCGCTAACATTGCTGAGGCCCAGCATTATGTCTCTGCTACACTGTTTGACGCTGTGCGTATGGGAGCCAGGGCATCTACCATGTCTGTGGTAGCTAGATGGGCTCTTTGGCTCAAGATCTGGTCTGCTGACATGGCCTCCAAGAAGGCTCTCCTGTCTTTGCCTTTTCAGGGATCCTCCCTGTTTGGGCCTGAGCTTAAGGATCCCATCAACGAGGCCACTGGAGGGAAGAGTTCTCACATGCCAGTGGTCCTGAGGAAGAAGGAGCCTGGCAGAAGGAATCAGCTTTTTCGTCCCTTTCAAGCAGACTCGCACCAAGCGACCCAGATGGTCCCTCAGGCTCCATGCTCCTCCTCCAAGCCTAAGCAGCAATGGAGACCCAAGTCCTCCGAGAAGCCCAAGGCTTCCAAACCACCTTCTGCATGACCCACTGAACCTGGGTCCCCACCCTCAGGTAGGTGGCCGCTTAAACCACTACCTCTCAGCTTGGCAGGCTTCTGTGGCGGACCCTTTGGTTTTACAAGTGGTGTACTCAGGATGCAGGATTTCCTTCACCTCTCTTCCTCCTCCAAGGACCTTTATTTCTCGTTCTCCTTTGGGAGCAGTAAAGCAATGCCTTTTTGAGGAAGCTATACAGGCCCTTCTGGACAAGGCTGTCCTGGAGCCAGTTCCCCCTCAGGAGAGGGGCTTGAGATTCCACTCCAGCCTCTTTATTGTTTCCAAGAAGGACGGCGGCTGTCATCCCATTTTGGATCTGAAGGATCTCTACTCCTTTGTGGTCAGGGCCCAATACTGCTAGGAGTCTCTGCGCACAGTGATAGCTGCCATGTCTCCTGGGGAATATCTGGCCTCTTTGGATCTTCAAGATGCCTATCTGCACATCACTATTCATCCAGAGAGTCGGTGGTTCCTCTGCTTTGCCTGTGACCGAGGGCATTTTCAGTTTTCTGCCCTCCCCTTTGGCCTCACCACGGCTCCTCAAGTCTTCAACAGAGTCCTGGGTGCATTGATCTCCGTCCTACATCGGAACGGTATCAGGGTGACTCCATACATTGACAACCTCCTTCTGAAGGCCTCTTCTCCATACCTCCTTCACCAGCAGGTGCAGGACTGCATTCATGCTCTCTCCCATCACGGGTGGATCATCAACTTGGACAAGTCAGACCTTGTTCCTTCCCAGAGGATGGTCTTTCTGGGCCTCCTCTTCGACACTCAGAGAGGGATGGTATTTCTAACGGACGAGGTGGCTCATCAGATAGCTTGGACCTTCAGTGCTGTCTCAGGATCCGGTTCAGGCCGAGAAGTTGTCATTCCTGGTGACTTTGTTCATTTCCTCCATAGAAGCAGTTCCATTTGCCTTGCCTCACACCAGGGAACTTCAGAGGTTTCTGATTCTGGCCTGCAGGGGCTGTCCAGATCTCCTGGAACGATCACTATCTCTCCCTTTTCAAGTGGAGCAGAGCCTCTCGTGGTGGCTCAACCTGAACAATTGCCTGAAAGGCAGACCCTTCCTGGTGCCCTTCTGGACTGCAGTGACGACGGATGCCAGCCTCTCCAGATGGGGAGCGGTGCTGGGGCACTTGAGTGTTCTCTCCTTCCCATCAATGTCTTGGAGCTTCGGGCAATATTTAATGCCCTACATCACTGGACACGGTAACTGGAGGATTGCCCAGTCAGGGTTCAGTCAGACAATGCCACATCAACAAGCAAGGCGTCACAAGAAGTCTTGCAGCTTGGCTAGAGGTCAAGGCTATTTTATCTTGGGCAGAGGAACATGTCCCTGCCATTTCCACAGTTCATATTCCTGGCGTAGACAATGTTCTGGCAGACTTCCTCAGTCAGCACACTGTGGACAGCGGAGAGTGGGAACTCCATCCGGAGGTGTTCAACCTCATCATCCAGCAGTTGGGTCTTCCTTGCGTAGACCTGATGGCAACCAGACACAACAGGAAGGTTCCAACGTTCTGCTCTTGCTGGGTGGATCCCCTGGTCTGGCAGTATATGCCTTGTCGATCCTGTGGACGTTTCCTCTGGCATACATCTTTCCTTCTGTTCCCGTGTTGAACAGAGTTCTTTGGAAGCTGAGACTGGAGTGCTGCCCAGTCATTCTGATTGCTCTGTACTGGCCCCGACAGGCTTGGTTTCCGGAGCTGCTGAACCTCTTTGGCTCCCCCCCCCCCCGTCCGGACCTTCTTCTACAGGGTTACCTCTGGAAGGAAGACTTTCATCGTCTGGCCTTGACGGCATGGAGATTGAATCCTCAATTTTGAAGGATGTTCTTTTGTGTACTCCACGGCACTGTTATTCTATTCACTTTGTCCCCTCCTCCAGCTGGTAGGACCAGTTAATTTGTACTTAAGGTGACTCCACCCCTTCTTTCCTCAGTTTTTTTCTGGTTCTTACCAGGTGGAGGGTCTGGAGGTGAGAGCCTCTGTTAAAATTTAAACAAGAAACCTCTTGGGAGACGCAACGCATGCCACAAGAACAGAAACCCTAAGACAAAAACCCCTATACTCTGCTAAGATCGGCAGAGAAAGAGTTAAAAATGTGCTTACCCTGCTTACGCCGATATCCCACTAAGCTCTTTGGGACCCGGGTAAACTCGCTATCTGATCGGACCCAACATCCGGTGGTCAGAGTGGCTTGCCTCAGCGTGCGTTCCACACATGAAACGCAACAGGAACAGGATATTCTTGGGAAATGTGGGCCCTCTCGCAACTTCCTCTTGTAATGCAGCTCAAAGCGGAAACGGATGGAGCAGGCTTGAAACGCACACCAGATTTAAAGCCAGCCAGTATGGAGTCCAGGTAAGATCCAGATATATTTAAATATTTATGTATTTATATTGCTGCACCTAGTTAGGGTTTTTATAGGCAGTATGTCATCCTCTTCCAAACCTACTTCAGTCAAAGAAAAACCTGCTGAGGGCGCTTCTAAAGAAGATAAGGCACAGAAAAGTAAAAATTGCACTACATGTGATAGGAAATTGCTTTCCTCTGATCCCTCTCCGGTATGTCAAGAATGTATTAACAAAGATGTAGCTAGTCAAATGCCTGCCCAGTTTCAGGATTTCATCTCCTGGATGAAGACTTCTATGCAGGAGACCTTCTCTGCAATGCAGGAAGCAGTAATACCTAGAAAGACCCAGGCTAGATGACCCAGGGGAGGGCACTTCTGCTGGGGCTATGCATTCAGGTAACGCCTGTAGCCGCCAGGGAATGGAGTCAGATTACTCTTCTGAAATGGAAGAAGGCGAACTTAAAGAAGATCCTGGTACATTCAGCATAGATAAGATAGAACCTTTTTCAAAGCACCGTAGGAAAACATTGGGCCTGGTAGAGGAACAAAAAGAATTGGGCATCCTTGATGCTGCATTTTTAGGGAATAAGAAGACCGCTTCATGTTTTCCTGTTAATCATGCAATCACGGACATTACTTCAGAATGGAAAAGGGCAGATAAGGGTTCACCTATTACAAAAAGATTCACTAAGTCATACCCTTTTGAAGAAAAGGATGTAACTAATTGGACCACACCCCCTAGGGTGGATGCTGCAGTTTCAAGAGTTTCTAGACACACCACTATTCCATTGGAGTATGGCGCAGCCTTATAGGATGGATAAACGTATGGAATCTGCATTGAAACGACAGTACTCCTTAATAGGGCAAAACGTGAAGATTGCAACTGCCCTTGCCTACATAGCCCAAACTATGCGTATTTGGATAACGGGCCTAGAAGAGAAAATTGACTATTCAGTTTCCAGATCCAAGCTGATCAAGGAATTGGCGATTATTAAAGAAGCAAACAACTTTATATGTGATGCATCTTTAGACTCCTTAAGAATGTCAGCAAAATCATCAGCATTATCCATTTCAGCAAGATGGGGCACAGATGCCTCATCAAAATGCAAGCTCATGTCGCTTTCTTTTTCCGGTGAGAAACTGGAGAACAATTGGAAGAGTTAGTCAAGCAGATGACAGGGCGCAAGAGTGCATTCTTGCCTCAGGATAGACGGAGTAGACCTTCTCCATCAAGATCAGGTTACAAACCAAGGAATTGGCCTTTTCATGACTCAAAACGTTTTCAGCCCAGACAACAGGATCAAAGACGACAGCCTTCTTCTCATTCAAGGGTGGGGGATTCAGAAAAGATTACACCAAGAAGGCCGTATTCAAAAAGAATTCTAAACTTCAATGGCTGTCTCCTCCAGAGCAGGTTGGGGGTCTCCTGCACCTTTACAGACATATCTGGAGGGCATCGGACAGATGGGTCAAACAAATCCTGGAGGAGGGATGTCTGTTAGAATTCCACATGACCCTATACAATCACAGATTTCTGTAGTAAAGATTTCCTGTAAATAAGAAGAGAGCAAGGTTTTTTTCCAAAGAGTTGAAATTACTAATCCTCAAAAATGCCATAGAACCAGTTCCAGAACCCCAACAATATCAGAGAATATATTCAATGATATTTGCGGTTCCAAAACCCTCTGGGGAGTTCAGGATAATCTAGACCTCAAGCGGTTAGTTTTCTGGTACAAAAACACTTCCAGATAGAAACAGTTGCTTCAGTAATCAAAACTCTATATCCCAACAGTTTCCTAACACAACGCCTTGTGAAAAGGGACGAATTGCACAAGGCGACGCCAGGCAGCTGGGCACAATGCCAACGCGAGAGGAGAGGTATTGGAGGAAGCAGGCAGCAAATACAAGCCCACCACCCGCTTCCTCCGATGTCTCTGTCCCCTCCTCCCGCTTTCTTCAATAGCTCACTAGTACCCAGGCTTTTCTTATGCTGCGGGCTTCACAGCCGCCCGCAGCAATGGAATGAAGAATAAATGAACAATTTATAAATGAAGCTGAGGGAAGCGCTGCAGTCACAGTGCAGCCTGCTCCCTCAGTTGTATTTTAACCCTTTGAGTGCCAGAGTGGTACGCAACGCATTGCTTTGCAATGTGTTGCGTACCACTCTGGCACTTAGAGGGTTAACTTAGATCTCATCCATTCATAATGCCCAACTTACTGTGTCCCTTTGCTTTTAGTACTTTTGTTCCACTCTCCGTTTAAAGAAGAGTGGAGCAAAAGTACTAATAGCAATGGGAGACAGGAGGTAGGGGATTAAAAATGAATGAGATCTAAGTTAAACTGTCTAATAATAGTATTTTAATTAAAAAAAAAAAGTTTAAAACACACACACACACACACACACACACACACACACACACACACACACACACACACACACACACACACACACATATATATAGGCAAGGTATGTAGTCCATACCTTGCCTATTAACCCTTTGGGTACCAGAGGGGTAGGAAACATGCTAAGCAATGCTTTCCTACCTCTCTGGTACTCAAAGGGTTAATTGTGGAATAAAAGACAGATTTGTCCACTACATGGAAGTCCATGAGGTGGATGTGGATGGGGTTAGTATGTCACATATATGCAATATATGTGACATAGTAATGGGGGGGATGTGGAAGGGGGCATTGTGTAGTGCTTGGTGTACTAGTTTTATTGACTGTAACCCTTTGAATGCCACAGGGGTGAGCAGTGCACATCCCTATGGCATTCAAAGCTGTCCATGGTGCTGAAAGCCATCTCTGTGTTCCCCTAGTGGCTGGGTAGGGAAGAGCACAGAGAATGCTGTTCAGAACTGGAGACGTGGATTTTTACTCTTCCTCCAGTGCTCTTCTCCAAAAAAAATAGGCATTAGATTTCTGGAGAGAAATGTTACAATTTAACGCGAGTTAGCCCTAACTCCAAAATTTGAATAGCTTTTGGCGTCGCTTGTACATTATCCTCTATGGGTGAGATCTTGCTGTTCTGGCGACGGGCGATGTCTGTTTCAGAACTGACGTCGCTTGTTTCTAGTAGAACATTTGCATTGCTCAGTTGACGTTAAAACCAGCGTCTCCAGTTTTTTCTGGCAACGCCAACATTTGAATCGAGCCCTAAGTGCAGTGTTAGCAAAACCCCTATATTTACTCTTTAAAGATTCTATTACCACAGGCTCAGTGCCACAGGATTGGCGAAGAGCTAACATAGTGCCTCTACTAAACAGAACCTGGGAATTATAGACCAGTGAGTTTGACCTCTGTAATGGGAAAACTTTTAGAAGGGATAATAAGGGACTATATTCAGGATTACAACACAAAAAATAAAATCATTAGCACGAATCAACATGGTTTTATGAAGAATAGATCATGCCAAACTAATCTTTTCAGCTTCTATGAGGAGGTAAGCAGCAACCCTGACAATGGCAAGGCAGTAGATGTAGTATATCTAGACTTGGCAAAGGCATTTGATACAGTGCCACACAGAAGGCTGGTGTATAAAATAAGGAAATTGGGGCTCGGAGATAACCTTTGCAATTGGATACAAAACTGGCTGAAGGATAGGGAACAGTGTGTGGTTGTAAATGGAAAATTCTCCAGTACAGTTAAAGTGGAGAGTGGAGTACCTCAGGGTTCAGTATTGGGTTCGCTGCTTTAACATGTTTATAAATGACCTGGAAATAGATATAGAAAGCAAAATATCAATATTTGCAGATGATACTAAATTATGCAAAGTCATTAATTCAGAACAGGATATTTTCTCTCTACACAGGGACTTGCATACAATGTCAGATTGGGCAAACATGTGGAATATGAAGTTTAATGTGGGGAAGTGTAAAGTCATGCATTTGGGAGGAAACAATCCCAAGGCTACTTATAAACTTAATGGAATAATTTTAGGTGACTCGTTGCTAGAAAAAGACCTGGGTATCCTTGTCAACTGCAAACTTGGAAACAGTGACCAGTGTCAAACAGCAGTAGCAAAGGCAAAGTCCTGTCTTGCATAAAAAGAGGTATCGAAGCAAGAGTGGATAACATTATTTTGCCATTATACAAATCATTGGTAAGACCTCACCTTGAGTATGCAGTGCAATTTTGGGCACCGGTTCTGAAAAAGGATATACTAGAACTAGAGAGGGTACAGCGGAGAGCAACAAAATTAATTAAGGGATTGGAGGACTTGACATATGAGGAACGACTAAACAAACTTGGTTTATTTACTCTAGAGAAAAGACGGCTAAGAGGAGACCTTATCACATTGTACAAGTATATGAGAGGTCAATACAAGGATCTCTGCGGTGAGCTATTTATTCCAAGGCCTGATCAGGTGACCAGGGGACACCCCTTGAGATTAGAGGAAAGGAGGTTTAAACTTCAGCAGAGGAAGGGGTTTTTTAATTGTGGAATTCATTGCCCAGGGAGGTAGTTATGGCAGATACAATGGATACATTTAAGAGAAGATTAGATACATTTCTTTCAAAAGGGAACATACAGAGTTATACTGTTTATCAGTAGGCTGATCAGGAAGGTCTGATAAAGACTAATTTAATTGGTAGCAGGAAAGCTATAAAATTCTCAGTTACTGAGTTATGAGGCAAAGGTTGAACTTGATGGACTTGTCTTTTTTTCAACCTAATTTACTATGTTACTATGTTAGACGACATACTACTCATAGCACCATCATTCCAACAAGCAAAAATGCAGACTGCAAGAGTGACGCAACGTCTTAACAGGTCTAGGTTGGATTATCAATCAAGAGAAAAGTCATTTGCACCCAACACAGATTATACCTTTTCTTGGGATGCTAATCAATACCAGGGAGGCTAGTCACCCTAACACCCCAAAGGATATCAAATATTCAAAGAGCAGTCCGCAGACTTCAGCTCAGGGGTGTTCAGACAGCTCAGAATATCATGAAAACCCTGTGGAAGGTGGCATCTGCGATTCAGGTGATTCCTTTGTCAAGGTTCCATATGAGGCCCTTTCAACACCTCTTCTTAAAATCATGGAACAGGGATTACAAGAACCCAAGACAAATGATTATACTCCCAAAAACCATAAGGAATCAGTTGTCCTGGTGGACGAAGCCAGCAAACCTGGAAAAGGGAAGATCCCTGCTAGATCCTCCATGGGCTGTTATCCTCACAGATGCCAGTCTGTTGGGATGGGGAGGTGTATGGGAATCAAGAACAGTGCAAGGAAAATGGTCCATAGCAGAAAAAAGATTGCACATCAACCAGCTGAAAATAATAGCTGTAACGAATGTCCTGAAGCAATTTCAAGCACAACTACAGGGACAAGCAGTCCACATCCATTCAGACAACACCACAGCGGTGATGTACACCCGAAACCAGGGAGGAACAAGGAGCAGTTCCTTAAACAGAGAAGTGACTCCCATTCTATCCTGGGCAGAAAAACACCTGCTGACCATTTCGGCATCCACATATCAGGAATACACAACCAAACTGCGGATTTCCTGAGCAGGAATCAGTTAGACCCAGGAGAGTGGTGCCTGAATCAGGAGGTTTATCATCAGATAATTTCAAAATGGGGACATCCAGTAATTGACCTGATGACCACACCAGCCAACACCAAGTGCAAGAGATTCTTCTCCGTGTGTTACAGTCCAAAAGCCCTGGGCAGGATGTGCTCAAGCATTCCTGGAATTTCTCTGTGGGATACGTTTTTCCTCCTATTCCCCCAATATGGGAAGTATTATGGAAAATCGGAAAGGAAAAAATAGAATTGATACTCATAACACCACGATGACCCAGACGAAGCTGGTTAGCAGAACTAGTAACAATGTCAACGGTCCCTCCTTGGACCCTTCCAGAGCGACAGAACCACCTATACCAGGTACCAGTGTTCCATCCCAATCCGGGATTTTTTCATCTAACAGCCTTGAGGCTGAGTGGAAATATTTAAAGGAAAAAGGAGTTTCTGACTCTGTAATTGCCACTATGCTGGCAGGGAGGAAACCATCCACCACAAAGGTATACACCAGGGTCTGGAGGACATTTACCAATTGGTGCAGTCAGAATAGCATTACAGAGGGCCACATTTCTACCAGTGTAATAGATTTTCTACAAAGGGGTTTCACCTTGGGGCTAAAACCAGCGTCCATTAAGGTCCAGATCTCCACCTTGTCAGCAATCCTAGTTACTCAATGGGCAGTTGAAATGTTAATAAAATGTTTCGTAAGGGCCATCAAAAAGGTTTATCCTAGAATCAGAGATGTTATCCCTTCCTGGGATCTTAATCTAGTCCTGAATCAGTTGGCGGACTCCACATTGTTTGAGCCTCTTGATCAAATCCACATAAAACATCTCACATGGAAGACCGTATTCTTAACCGCAATTACATCAGCTAAAAGAGTCAGTGAGATACAGGCTCTCTCCTGTCAGGCTCCTTACTTGGTTATCCATCAGGATAAAATTGTTTTATGTATGAAACCATCTTTTAGAGGAAAGGTTGTATCAGACTTTCATTTAAATCAAGAAATTAATCTGCTGTCTTTCTGTGCTAATCCCACTGGGGCCAAAGAAGAAATACTTCACTCCCTGGATCTGGTTTGTTGTGTTTCAACTTACCTCCAAAAAAACAGGGATTTTTGTAAATCAGACTGTATATTCATTTTCAGGGCAAATATAAGGGTTCTGCAGCCTCAAAGGCATCTATTGCCCGATGGATCATTCAGTGCATTCAGGCTTCATACTTAGAAGCCAAAAAGGAACCCCCGGTGAAAATTAAGGCCCATTCAACAAGAGCAATGTCAACATCATGGGTATGTAAGACAAATGCTTCACCAGAAGAGATTTGCAAAGCCGTAACCTGGTCATCAGCCTCCACGTTTATAAAACGCTACAGGCTAGATGTGGCTGCATCGGCTGAAGCAAAGTTTGGAAGAAAGGTCCTGGAGGCGGTTATTCCTCAATAACCCGGTAGGAAGTATTTTGTTCAATTATCACTTTTTGGTGTTAAAATTATAATTCTAAGGCACTATACCATAGTCATAGTGGAGCATAAGGTTTTTACCCACCCTATTAAAGCTTGGGAAATTCACATAGAATAACAGTGCCGTGGGGTACACGAAAGAAAAGCAGAAATTTACTTACCAATATTTCCTTTTCTTCTGTGTATCTCCACGGCACGCTCACCCTTTAACCTATCTCCTTATATCTTATAGCTCGACTAGAAAAACTGAGGAAAGAAGGGGTGGAGTCACCTTAAGTACAAATTGACCGTTCCTACCAGCTGGAGGAGGGGACATGAAGCCCATAGAATAATGGTGCCGTGGAGATGCACGGAAAAAAAGGAAATATCGGTAAGTACATTTCTGCTTTTCTTCCGGTGTGGTGGCTACTATGCTTGGTGCCTGTAATCCTGTTTCCTCCAAGGCCTACCATCGAGTTTGGTCTACCTTTCTGGCTTGGTGTGCTGCCAAGGATTTTGACCTTCCTACAGTTCTTTCTTTCCTCCAGAATGTTGTGGATAAGGGTCTCAGTTTGAGTTCTCTCAAGGTTCAGACTTTTGCGCTCTCTGTTTTCTTTCAGAGGCGTCTTGCTATCATTCCTAATGTCAAGGTTTTCTTCCAGGGTGTTGCTCATACCTGTCCAATGTTTGTCGCCTGCTTCTCAGTGGGATCTTAACCTGGTCTTGAGAGTACTTCAGCATCCTCCTTTTAAGTCTTTGGCTACAATTCTTCTACATATGCTGACATGGAAGATGGCCTTTCTCCTGGCGATTGTTTCTGTTCGCTGAGTTGCGGAGCTCCATGCCCTGTCTTGTAGACCACTCTTTTTGGTCTTTCACAAGGACAAGGCGGTGCTTCGCACCTCACAAGAGTTTGTTCCAAAGGTGGTGTCTGAGTTCCACATCAATCAGGAGATTGTGGTTCCTTATTTCTGTCCTAACCCTACTTCTGACAAAGAGAGGGATCTTCATCTGTTGGATGTTGTGCTTTGTCTTAAGTTCTATGTGCATCGCACGGAGTCCTTGAGGCAGTCTAAAACTTATTTTTGTCATTCCTGAGAGTCCTAGGGCAGGGAAGCCTGCTTCCAAGGTTACCATCGCTTCTTGGATTAAGTCCACGATTCGTAAGGCTTACAGACTTACAAAGAAGCCTGTTCCCTTCAGGTTCATGGCTCACTCTGCGAGGTCTATTGGGGCCTCTTGGGCCTACAAAAACCAGGCCTTGGCTGATCAGTTGTGCAAGGCAGCCACTTGGTCTTCTGTGCACACATTTTTTTTTTTTTAAATGCTATCATGTGCATGTGCTGGCATCTGCTGATACCAGCTTTGGGAGGAAGATCCTGGAGGCAGCATTGCCTGTCTAGGATCTCCTTAGTCCCTCAGTACACTTTCACCTTTGAGCCCTGTTGGCTCTAGTTCAGTGTGCTGTGATACAGTTCATGAGGGTTGTTGTTACCCCTGTTAAGGTTCCATTGACACTTTGTGGTTAGTGTTGAGCTATTTATGATCTGTAGGTTCATTGGTGCTCTGACTTTGGGTGCCTGCGCCTGGTCTTTGCCTTTCTTCCCGCCATGGGGAACTTAATGGTTGGACATCCCAAAGTTACCAGTAACCTGTATTGTACGACAGAGAAAATAGGATTTTAGTCTTACCTGTTAAATCTTTTTCTCTTAGTCCATACAGGTTACTGGTCTCCCACCCTATCAAGGGACCATGCTTGGCTCTCCTGCAGCAGAACGTGGGGGTCCTTTCGGGTTCATGCTCACAGGAGTCTTCCTTTACCTTCTTACTACCTAGTCAATAGTTAGTCTGCAAATCTTACTGTTTGGGGATTGGCTAGCTGCAAGCTAAGAAGAGGAGGTAGACTCCACCAAGCAGTCACTTCTCAGAATTGTTCCTGCCTATTAAAGGGGCTCATCGCCTACCCAAAGTTACCAGTATTCTGTATGGACTAAGAGAAAAGGATTTAACAGGTAAGACTAAAATCGTATTTTCTTCAGGTTGATGTGAACAAAGGACTCTGCTTGAGTTCCTTAACCACTTCAGTGCCAGAGGTTTGGGCCATTTCCTGTACCCTGCAGGCCAGACACTTTTTCAGCATTTTTTGCTATCCTTCCGTTTAGGCTTCATTTACTCTGGGAATTTCTAGTTACATATGGAAAACTATATATTGTTTTTTTCAGAACGAAATTGAGCTCTCTTGTGGTACCTTACATGGAGAATTTTACATTGTGCAAAAAGCTATGATGTCATAATGACAAAAAAAGTGAAAATGTACTCATTTTGCTAAAATCACATAATATGTATCAAAAACATTTACCTTGATTGAAAAAGTTTATTTGAAAAAGCCTGGAGTCCCCGAGTAAAAAAAAAAAAAAAAAAAAAAAAAAAAAAAATTTGTATAGTTTTACCTACGTCCATGGCTAGCGCAGAGCCCTAATCACCAGAAGTGCAAGATTACATTTTCAACTTTATAAACTAACTAGTATGAAAGCCCGTATACACGGGCTAAAGGTGCACCCAGAGGCCCCGGAGCAGAGACAGGCAGTGAGCCGTCCGGAGCTCCCCGCTCCGGATCAGAGAATTCATGCGCAGTAGAGACTCGCCGAACGCGCTGATCCTTAACGAGAAGCTCCAAACGGCTCACAGCGAAGCTCCCTGTGTGTGAAAACACACATGCACAGTAGACTGCTGGAACAGCAGTCTCTACTGCGCATGTGCAGTTACACTCACAGGGAGCGACGCATTCTATCACTTTATTATAGGATATGCGCATTCTAGGGTTTTTGTGGTAAAACTACCCTAAAACAGTGGAATAACTATATAAAACTATATATTTCTGAAAAGTATACAACCTGCTGCATCTAATGAGGGGTAACTTGCATTCTTGCCCCAAGCCTGTTGTGCCCAAATGCTTCCAGAATGTGGCACTACTGGAAAAAATGGCATTTTCTTACATTTCTACCCCTCCAACTATACTGAAATCTGAAAACCATGGAATTTCCAACTATATTCATTAGCTAGTGCTCTTAGGAGAAAAATGACACCCCATTGGTATGGGTTGACCTACCTCAGGGGATGCTAGAAGTGCAAAAAGACACCTATTACAACCTCTAAATTTTCTAACATTTTCTCAAACATTACTATACAAAAATGGTTATAACAACTAGAGAAGTGAAGAAAAGCTACACAAGCCATACCATTTTGGAAAGAAGACAACCTGTTGCATCTAATGAGGGGTGAATTGCCTTCTTTACCCCAAGCCTGTTGTGCCCCAATGCTTCCAGAAGGTGGCACTATAGTAAAAAAAAAATGGCATTTTCTTACATTTCTGCCCCTTCATCTGTACGGAAATCTGTGAAAACCATGGAATTTCCAACTGTATTCATTAGCTAGTACTCTTAGGAGAAAAATGACACCCCATTGGAATGAGTTGACCTACCTTAGGGGATGCCAGAAGAACATAACTACACCTACCTGTTTGCTTCCTCGAAAATGGCTGCTTGTACTAAAATATTCATAACTGTTAGAAACATGAAGGAAAGGTATAAAAGGTATACCATTTTGGAGAGTAGACACTGTCCCACATCAAATGAGGGGTCACTTTCCTTTCTATCCCTGGGCTGAAGTGCACAAATATTTCCAAAAGGTGGCGCTATGTGAATAAATACATGTTTTTTTTTTTTACATTTCCAGCACTTCAAAGATAATAAAGTCTTTGAAAACCATAACCTTTCCTGCTGTATTCAGTACCTGCTACCAACATGAGAAAAAGGGTACCCATTTGTGTGGGTTAACATACAATATGCGGGTGCTAGGAACACGTACGTAAACCTGACTCTTGTTTTTGAAATGATCTGCTTGCATTAAAATGGTTATAACCATAACAGATATGCAGGAAAGGTAGAGAAACCAAGCCATTTTGGAAAGAAAACAATCTGCAGCATCTAATGAAGGGTCACTTGCCTTTTTACCCAAAGGCTGGTGTGCACAAATGCTTCCAGGAAGTGGTGCTAATGAAGAAAAAAGGCATTTTCTTACATTTCTGCCCCTTCAAATGTATGGAACTCTGTGAAAACCATGGAATTTTCAACTGCATTCATTAGCTAGTGCTCTTAGGAGTCAAATGACACCCTATTGGTATGAGCTGACCTACCTTAGGGGGTGCTAGAAGTAGAAAACTGCACCAACTACAACCTCTGATGTTTCTAACATTTTCTCAAACCTGACTTGCCTGTACGAAAATAGCTATAACACCTTCAGAAGTGAAGAAAAGGTAGATAAACAATATGATTTTGGAGAGAAGATAACCTGACGCACTGAATGAGGGGTCACTTGCCTTTTTGCCCCTAAGTTAGTGTGTACAACTATTTCCAGAATGTGGTGCTACAGGAAAAAAAACAAACATATTTTTTTTTTTTTTACACATCAGTCACTTCAAAAATACTAAAATGGTTCAATGGCGTGGGATTTCCTAGGAGGACTTCTTGCCAGCCTAAGAAAAATTGTACCCCACTGATGTGGGTTGACATACCAATTTGGGTGACAGGAGCGTAGCTACCAGTGAATCAGGAATGGGAAAGCGAACAGTGTATGTGTGATTTTATGGCTAACAGATGAAAGAAGCTAGGGCGTCAGCCGGTGTACGTGCAGACCTGTAACTACCAGTGTAACAGTGTGGGAGGGTGAGGGATTAGGCAGTGTGTGTGGGTATGAGCAGAGGAGCAAGGATGGTGGTGATGGTGGGGCAATGTCTGATAGTGTATATGGGGGATCTGTGACTACCAGTGTGCACTGTATGTCCCCCTCATACAAAGTTTGATTCCTAGCTTGAATCTAGTGCATACTGGTACTTTGAGTCTACCAGTGGGTAGTGGAAACAGGCTGGGGAATGGGACTGCCAGTTGGCTGTGGACCAGGCAGGGGGATACGGTACGTGGGGGGGGGGATTGGAGGCATTTTGTGTGCATGCCACAGGGGTGCCCAATGCACTGCAGAGCATGCGTTGGACCCCCTGTTGCACACACAGTTTTGTTTGTTTGTTTGTTTTTTAATTATTATTTTGTATTCATACCTCGTTGGGAGACGGTATCAGGAACATTCCTGGTGTCCCCCATCAAGGTCTAAAAACAGAATAATGAAAAAAAAGTGTGTGTGTGTGTCACAGGGGGTCCAAAGCATTGCAAAGCACTGCGTTGGAGCCTCCCTGTGGCACGTGCATTTTGGGGCTTTTTTCCCCCAATATTTTTGTGTAGACCTCGTTGGGGGCATCAGAACCCATACAATGAAGTCTGAATAAAAAATAAAAGGGGAAAAAAAAATGAATCCTTTGTGTGCCAAAGGGGTGTCCAGTGGATTGGAAAGCAATGAATTGGGCCCCTGTGGCACACAAAGGGTTAATTTTTTTTTTTTTTTTTTTTTTTTTTTAAATCGTTACTTTGTATTCAGATGGCCACCAAACAAGCTCTGATCACAAAGTAATGATAAAAAGTCCTGTGTGTGTTCCACAGGAAGGGTTTGACACCCCCCCTCCCAGTGGTACACGCAGGGTTAATTTTTTTTTTTTTTTTTATTATTGACCTCATTGAGGGGCATCAGGACCACCCTGATCCCCCCCCCCAATGAGGTATTAGTAAAAAAATATATATATGCCCACAAAAGAAGTGACCCTGTGAGTGCCACAGGGGTCTCCAGCACATTGCAAAGCAATGCATTGGACCCTTGTGGCACTCAGAGGGTTAATTTTTTTCTATCATTGCTTTGTAATCAGAGCTTGTTGGGGGGCCATCCGGACCAATCCTGATGGGCCCCCCCCAACAATCTCTGATAACAAAGTAATGATAAAAGCCTTGTATGTGCTGCAGAAGGGGGGCTGCATTTGACCCCCTCTGTGGCACACACAGGGTTATTTTTTTTTTTTTTTTAATTTACTTTTTTTTTTTTTTTTTTTTTTTTATAGACCTCATTGAAGGGTATCAGGACAGGATCCCCTTCCCCCCCAATGAGGTCTTACAAAACAAAAAAAATTATCAAAGTAAGTGTCCCTGTGAGTGCCACAGGGGCGTCTCCAGCGCATTGCAAAGCAATGCATTGGACACTTGTGGCACTTAGAGGGTTAATTTTTTTTTTTTTTTTTTTTTTTTTTTTTTAATCATTACTTTGTAATCAGAGCTTGTTGGGGGGCCATCAGGACCAATCCTGATGGTCCCCCAACAATCTCTGGTAACAATATAATGATAAAAGCTGTGTGTATGCCACAGGAGGGAGGGGGGTGCATTGGACCACACACAGGGTTTAATTTTTTATTTATTTATTTTTTAATTATAGACCTCATTTCAGACCTCGTGGGGGACATCAGGACCCCTCCTGGTGTCCCATCAGTTATTGATCTCCCAGCCGATCGCCTGGGAGATCAATAAGGCGACCATAGGAGAGCAAAAGCTCTCCTGCCCTTCTCTCCTACCACCGGTAGGAGTGAACGGGACCGGGGAAACTTCCCTAACGTCATTGATGACCATGTCACTCCGTTTCTCCTTTGTATTTATTGATCTCCCAGCACGATCAGCTGGGAAATCAATAACTGGGGAGGCATGAGGAGTGATCCTCATGCCTCCCCAAGAGTGCCAAGCAATTTTTAGTTTTAAATGCGGCCACTGCATGCTGGTTATACCGGCTTATGCAGTGACCGCATTTAACACTTACAGTGGATGAGCTTGGCACAGCAGGTACAGCTGTGCCATCTCGTACGCTGTAAGTGCTTGGCACTCTAGGGTGTAAAGGTCCAGATTTCAGAGCTATCTGTGTTTTTTTCCCAGAGACAGACAGCCACCATTCTGAATGTCAAAGTTTTCCTTCAGTAGGTGGCACATGCCTTTAAGTTCCACACTCACACCCACGTGGGCCTTAAGTTTGTTTTGGGTGTTTTGCATCTGCCTCCCTTTGAGCCCCTTTGAGTCTGAGTTGCAGGCTTTGTCTTGTAAACCACCTTTCCTGGTCTTTCGTAAGTATAAGATGGTGCTTTTAACCACTCAGGAATTTCTTCCTAAGTGGTCTCTGTGTGCCACATCATTCAGGAGATTGTTGTGCCTTCTTTTTGTCCTAACCCAAAGTCTGACAAGGAGAAGGATCTACATTTGTTGGATGTTGCCTTAAATTTTATATGCACCATACAGAGCACTTTGCAGGGCTAAATTTGACAAAACACAATATAGGGGCGCCCCCAAAGTCTACCCAAATTAAAACCGAACAAATCTGCTACTCCTAAACACCCACAGTGTAGTATATAAAAATGACTAAAGTAACAACGGGAGGCGCTAAATAAATATCAGTGTCTATACAATATTGTGACAATGAAATATACAATATTAAACAGTGAAATACACAATATATTTGTACATAAAGTGAAAAACAAATAATAATATTCGTTACTCACATACACATCAATGTATAGATAACGGATCCAAGGTATCAAATCTCGGAAGACATGTAAAAAATAAAACAGAAATACATGGTGTGATCTGTATAAACTTGCAAAGTCCAATGTGACAATCTCTGTGTTCAAACTAGATCTTCTGATATAATCTTCCAATACAAAATCAAATGGCTGAATGATGGAAATCAGCTCACATAAAAGATCACCGCCTGGCTGACGTATAAGTCAGTCAAGCGATAATAGCCTGTGGAGAGAATACCAACTGTCTCCACTCAGTCAAACAATGTAACAATCCTCGATGATGGTCTTCTAACCACGAACACAAAGCCACAGTGACTCCACAAGGAATAAAAGATGCCGGATACTCACTCGTTTGTAGATCTCCCCGAGGAGGTAACCGCCCTCTCTCGGATTAAGACTCACGGGAAGAATTCTCAGTACCGTCCCCGTTCGGTCAAACTGGCTTGTAGATGTTCTCTGATAGTATCAGATAAAAAACGGGCTCGGACAGAATAAATCTTACTTGTCCAAAGTATAAAAACTTTATTTATGTAAAAATCAAAAAGAAATAAAATTCAATAATGAATACACATAGTAGCTACTAACAGACTGTTGGTGTTGGTATAACTCTATGGCACCCATGTTCCATATTGGACACAAGTGCAAATAGGATTTTAGTATTCTTACCTGTTAAATTGTTTCCTCTATAGTCCATACTAGACACAGGTCTCCTACCCAGAAAAAGGGACCTTTGTTGTGGTCTTGGCTGTCTGGGCTGCTGATTACTTTCAGTGTCTATTGTTCTCTTAGATTTTTCTTCTCCTGCTTGCCTTAGTTGTGTGGCTTCAGACACATTCATATTGGGCACTACAAAATGATGGAAGATTGAGCTTGGGGGAGATGTGTCCTCAACCCCATGGTACCTGTGTTCCTTAAGGACTATAAAGAAAAATATTTAACAGGTAAGGACACTAAAATCCTATTTTTAGTTTTACAATTTTTGTTTCTGGAAGGCTACTTCAGTTCTGTTTCCAATTGGAGGTTTTAGCAATTTGGCACTTTTTGTAAAGCATAAACTCATCTTTGCCTTTTTTTGTTTTTGTCCTGCCTAACTGAATTATGTTTGACAACAAAATATGTGGGTTTTATTTCTTTTTTTTATATATGCTATTTGTCCAGATAAGACTGCACTAAAATATGAATGCTTGTTTTCAGATACAATGGAGAATTGGGATGAGAAGAAGTTAGAAGAAGTTGTGAACAAAAAGCATGGTGAAGCGGAAAAAAAAAAACCTAAAACCCAAATAGTATGTTTTTATTTAATTGATTCTGTTTGGAAGATTTGTTTTTTCTTTGTGTGAACATTAAGTAGGATGTAAGTGAAATTACCAGTGAAATTAGGATTTATCCTTTTCTCTTTAGTCCATATGGAATACAGTTACTGTTGGGTTGAGCCCCACTTTGAGGAGGGAAGGGCACTTCAAAAATCCAGGGTGTTTGGGAGGAGGTCCCTCCTCCAGCTCGACCATAAACGTATCCATATTCATGTATTATAAAGACCGAAAAAGAAACTGTTCAGGAAAGAGAAGGAAACCCCTAAACTAAGACCCCAAGAAGACTCCTCTGCCTGGGAAAAGGAACACTGGTCGTTTTTTTCTCCAGGTCCTGTGTTCCAGATGGATTAAAGAGAAAAGCATTTAATGCAAAGTTCACTAAAATACTATTTTCTTTGATGTCAAATATGCAACACTGGGACCATGGGGATATGTTAGAACATCCCAAAAGATTCCAGTAGGGTTGGTGTGTTTAAGAGAGGAAAAAAAAAAACTCTCCCCATAGGATACTGCTATTCCACAGGCCTAAACTGGATCTGTGTAACCTCAGGTGTCAACGGACACCAAACTATCACCGCAAACCAAACTATCACCGCAAACCAAACTATCACCGCAAACCAAACAAACAAGAGCCAACAGGACTTGTTCTATTGAGAAACAACACAGCAATAGAGGAAAAAGATAATAGCCCTTAGATGGGCAAAACTGCCTATAGGACCTTCCAGCCAAACCTGGCCTCAGCCAAGGCCAAAACATTGACACAGTAGCGTTTCATAAACGTGCAAAGAGGACCACATGATTTATAGGTCCAGGAAACACCCATAGATCTGATGTGGCATGCCATGACTTTGGAACAATTCCTTATTGAAGCATGTAGCAACCACTTATTAGCAGAGATATTCAGGTCCACAATAGGGCAGCATCCACAAAACTGTTGAAATAAAAACCTGAAAAGTGCTCATGGCCTGGGATGGTACTAAAATTGCTTGTCAAGCAGTGAGGAAGCAGCATCTGTAAAGAGAGCCGCTCGTTCTTGTCCAGAAGAGCCTTTGACAAAAAGAAGCAATGAGGAAGGAACTTGAAACCACCTGCGAAACCCATGATGACAGACCTAGGGCTTGGCAAGTCTTGCGGAGACTGGCTTGCCAGACCTAGAGTTGAAGCAGATTTCTTGTTCTGCCAATTCTGTCTAGGCTTGTGTTTGGGAGATATGAAGGGCTTGAACCATCTGTGCCCTGGATTGGTGGGGGGACGAAATCCCCACTCCTTTCTTGCCGGAAAGGAAAGTTTAGAAAATATCTGAGGCAAGAGGGCATGTTTGCCACTAGCGGTATCACTAAAGCTCTGATTTAGGTTTGCACAAACAGGGTTTTACCCTCAAATGGCAAGGAAACCAATGATTTCTTGGAAGACTGGACCTTCATCCACAAGATGTGCGAAGAGCAACAGAAAAGGCAGAGGCGTTCTCAATATTGTTCTGTTCTAGATAGGTATCCATTACATTTTTTAAAGCAGGAAAAGGATGTGGAAACACAGCAATCCGAGGCAAAGAATTCCATAACATTACTGTCCATACTGTAAAAAATCCCTGCCTTTGTTTTAGCTGAAAGTGCGTTTCCTCTAGACTTAATGGATAACCTCTTGTTCTTATTTCGGCTTTTTGAGAAAATAATTAATTGGAGAGTACTTTGTATTGACCTCAAATACATTTGTAAATGGTAATCATATCACCCCTTAGACATCTCTTTTCTAATGCAAACAAGCCTAGCTTAGTGTATATGTAGCATGTTTGTTACACAGCACAAATGCATAACCTTGCCTTTATCTACATTAAATCTCATCTTCCACCTTTCTGCCCATTCACTTAGTTTATTGAAATCTTTTTGTAGAGAAAAAACATCCTGCTCTGTATTAATTTCCTTACCCATTAATAAACAAATTAAAAGGCACTGGGCCGAAGACTGAACCCTGTGGCCCCCCACTTACAACTTTAGACCAAGTTGAAAAGGTTACATTTACAACAACTCTCTGCCATCTATCATTTAACAAGTTCTCTATTCATGCACAGATATCCCCTCCCAAATCAAAGAATTTTAATTTACACAGTTAGCCTTTTGTGAGGAACAGTATCAAGGGCTTTTGTAAAAATCCAGCAGCGTCACAAGGGGGGTGTGGTGGGTGCAGTCCTCACCAGGTGACACCCTCAATGGGAGTGATACCTGTGCTGCCGTCTTCTATGCAGCACTGCTTAACTTTTTTTTTTTTTTTTTTTTCTCTCTCCACCCAGTAGGATTCGTACTGGCCCTGCGCTGTGTCACACACCGGAAGCTGGCTCCACACTTTGCAGCCTCAGCCTGTTATTTGGGTGCTGGGTTAGGGAGTATAGTGGCTTCGCTGGGGGGTAGGGGTTCCCCTGCCAGTTGCGACATCAATCTACATCATATAGCTGGGAAGTGGGAAGGAAGTCACAGTGGTGGGCAGAGCAAGAAGGGTGACAGCACGGTGCTGCGTCACTCTTTTTCACGTCACTGATGAGTCTGAGGAGCGGGAACAGCAGAGAAGGATCAGAGAGCATGGGAGGTGGACTGAGCTGCTACTGAGCAGAAGACAGGTACTTTACTCCAAGGGGCAACAATAAATAGGCATAGGCAGCATCATGTGCCATCGCACAGCAGTCTGAGATATAGAACCATAAAGACTTGGAGGGTTGACAATACAATGCAGGGCAGACTCTTGTTGTCAGATGTTGATTTCTGTCTTCTGTGATAGCATGAAGAAAAAGCGGTAGTGTTTACGTGGGGGACAGTGTGGAGGAGGTGGACAGTGTGTGACTTTGGACAGTGTGGGGGAAGGGACAGTCAGAATGTGGAGGAGGTGGACAGTGTCAGAATGTGGAGGAGGCGGACAGTGTTATTATATCTGTGTACTTCTATACTTGGTAGCATTGAGTGCCAGTGGGCAACTTTTGGGTGACTATAGATAAATATCTCAAACTGTTTCAAAGCCAGTAGAGATAACCTTTTGTGTGCCAGGGCCCCCAGTGCCAGAGAGGTATGAAATGCATTGCTTCATAATGTGTTGGATACCCCTCTGGCACTCAGGGTTAACCGTATGAGTGCCAGAGGGATACACAACACATTGCAAAGCAATGCTACCCTTCAGACAATAAAAGGTTAAAAAAAAAATAAAAAAAAAATAATATATATATATATATATATATATATATATATATATATATATATATATAAATAAATCAGCATGTATAAATTATTATATATTATATATCTCTGGGTATTGAGTGTCTGTGGATGCAGAGCTCTGAGTGGTGTCAGGGTCTTGTGTATCTGTGGATGCAAGGCATGGTACAGGAGGAGATCCAGGGGGGTGACACCATGAGTGTCATCCGCACTGGGTGACACCAACCCTAGTGACGCCTCTGGTAAAATTCAAGTATTCTACGTCAGCAGCCATTCCCTTGGCCAAATTACTAGTTACCCTTTCTTAAATGCAAGTATTGTTGGGGGAGGTCAACTTCTGGGTGGGGTGAAGCCCACTGCGTGAACACTTCAACTGTAAAAGGAAGCTTTTAGAGAGATGCCTCACAGGAATCTCCAAAGGACAAGGAATAGTCCATATCTGCTGAATCAATTTCCTCATTGGATGATGCCCCACTTACTGACTGATGGTGGGTATGGGTCTCCAAGAATAGATAACACCCTCCCCCCCCCCCCAAACAGAAGATGGAATGGATGCCACAGAGGACGTCAAGCAGTTTCACCCAAGCTGGCTCTTGGGGGGGGGGATAGTAGGGGACACAGTATAGGGACATAGGAACACAGAATATTCCCTTAGAAGCCCAGTATAGCATGAAGAACAGTGAGTTAGGGAGGGCAAGAGAAGCCCCCGATGAATCACTGGGTTTGGGTTTCCCCAAATTGTCCATTAGGGTCCAATATATCCATTGAAAGTAGATAATAAAAAGTTAAAAACTAGGTTAAAGTAACACCAGTCTATTGCAACACCCTCAGAAAATACTTTTTTAAAAGTAGCCATTGCCTCCTGGATTAAGGCTACCATACGCCAATGTATTCCACCAGGCCTCAGCTGGACTGCTGTGCAAGGTTGCAACTTTGTCCTCTTTGCATACTTTCTCCAAACACTACCACGTCAATAAAAAAAAAAACAATTGCACTGGTGCTTGGATTGCTGATATAGTGAAACTGAGTGAATAGAGGAGGGTGAAAATACATGTAATAACGGTTAACCACTTGCTAAATACAAAATGTTTGAATAGAAAGTGTCCAGCCTAAAACAAGAATCAATATGTTGTGACTATCACCCACTCTTTCAAAATAAAAGCATGTCCAATGTGTAAAGATAATATATAGGTAAGTGGCCAGGAGTCCCTACTAACAATCCTAGATAGGTCCTTCAGATGCAGCTAATTCCCCAGAAGCCTCATATCCAAGAGGCAAAAACAAGAAGAAAGGAAGGGGAAAGCGCAAAAGGATGGACCCTCTACGTTTAGTAGTGGATATAATAAAATGTTAGTCAGCTCTGCAATGCGTTGCGTACCCCTCTGGCACTGTAAGGGTTAATAGATTTGAGCAAATAAAAATGAAAGTAAAACTAATCCTAAGTAATACAGTAATATCATAGATTTCAAATATGCTGTGCTATTTTTCTCCTTCCTTTATTCTTGTTTACTACCACATCAGTGTCTTGGCCTCTACTGAGGCCAGCTTTGGCCGGAAGGTCCATCAAACATTCTTGCTTGTTTAGGGATGTGTCTTCTTCCTTTATCTACTGCCAGTAGTTTTTGAGCCCAGCTGGCTTTTGTTTGGTATGCTGTGCTAGTTTGGTGTCCATTTACACCTATGGTTGTATGGATGGTCCATTCTCCCCCTCCCCGGAATGTAGGGTGCTTTGATATATCCCCATTGTACATGTGTTTCATGTTGCATTCAGGAGAAAATAGGATTTTAGTTTACTTACCTGTTAAATTGTTTTCTCTTTAGCCCATATGGAACAGAGGTTGCATAACCGGAGAAAAATCTTTCTTGCGTTGTTTTACCGGGCAGAGAAAACTTCTTTTCTTCTTACTGGCTTAGTTCATTTGTTGCAGCTATTGTCGCACAAATTTTAGGAAGTAGGCGGGGGGGTTGAACTGGAGGAAGAGGAGGGAGTCTCCACCCCATAAACCAGTGGTTCTCAACTCCGGTCCTTGGGACCCACTAACAGGCCAGGATTTGATGATTTCCTTGTTAGAGCACAGGTGAGTTAATCAATGTGAATGAGCCTCTGATCACCACACCTGTGCTCTAGCAGAGAAATCCCAAAGTCCTGGCCTGTTAGTGGGTCCTGAGGACCGGAGTTGAGAACCACTGCCATAGACTGTCTTTCGTGATGCGCCCTCACCTCCAGTAGGAGGGATTCGTGCCTGTGTTCCATATGGACTAGAGAGAGAAGGATTTAACAAGTAGGAACACCAAACTATCCACATACACTATATAAAAAGACACATATGCATGTTTTTCTCACTGACATGCAATAAGAATAAACCTTACCCGTTTTAGGTCAATTAGGATTACCAAAATTATTTATATTTGCCAAATGCCAGAATAATATGAGAGAATTTTTTAAGCCCTTTTTATTACTTTCTGCAAAGTCAAAAGTTTACGTACATTTCATTAGTATTAGTAGCATTGCCCTTAACTCCTTAAGGACTGGGAAAATCTGAGGTGGATTTCACTTAAGGACCGGAGCAATTCTGACCTTTTTGACTATGTCTTTGTTCAGCAATGTTTTCCCTCTAAGTCTTTTATCCCACCCCCATAAATTATATACAAATGGGGCTTTCATTTGATACCCTACTTATATGGATAACCAACCATTTACTTTATTAAAATTAAAAGAAAAAAAACAAAACAAAAAAAAAAAAAAAAAGTAAAAAACAAAACAAAACACAATTTTTGTTTTTTCTCTTGGTATCAATTGGGCACAAAGGGTTAAATTTTTATGGAGACTGCATGAAAGGTATGACCGGTTAGTCATACCTACAAAATGCACAGTTTAAAGTGGCCACTGTCCCCCCCGAGTGAAAATCCCCATGTCCCTTTTTCCCACCCTATTTTGACACTTTTTTTTTATCTGTGACATTTGGCGGTGTGTATAAGTGTATTACATAGATCCACAACAATCACACTTCCACTTTTGTTTAATTAGATAATTTTTTTTTTTTTAATAAAATATTTTTGTAAAAAAAAAAGTGTTGTGTTTTTTTAAAAAAAAGGATCATTGCAGGTCAGAAATTGACCTGCATTTAGCAAGCCTTTTGGCACCAGCAGTGAAGGGGTTAATACCCCTAGCTGCTGTATTTTCTTTCACCACTAGGTGTCTCCTGTCTACTTCTGTCTCTTACTTTCATAGCAACGGAGACAGAGGCAGACGTGACAGGCACAGACAGCATGCTTTCTCTGCTGCCTCTATGCCAGTACATGTGATCGCTGCTACGACGATCACATGAACTGGCACAAGCAAGAAGGGCTGAGACTGAATGCCCCAGTTTCGGAGCGCTCAGTCTCAGCCTGGCATTAATGATAGCAGCATGCACGGAGGCACTCTGCTATCATTTTAGCCATGACGGTCCTGGTACGTCATTGGTCCTTAACTCAAATCCAGGCATGACTTACCAGGACTGTCAAGGGTCCTTAAGGGGTTAAACTGTATGACTTGGGTCAAATGTTTTGGATATCCTTCCACAAGCTTTTCACAATAGTTGGTAGGAATTTTGGCCCATTCCTCCTGACAGAACTGGTGTAACTGAGCCATGTTTGTAGGTCGCCTTGCTCGCACCTGCCTTTTCAGCTTTGCCCATAAATTTTCAGTAGGATTGAGATCAGGGCTTTGTGATGGCCACTCCAAAACATTGGAGCGATATGATGGCTGGACAATCCCATCTTGTTTGCACTTGCGTATGATTGTTTGTACAGATGAACGAGGCACCTGCAGGTATCTGGAAATTGCACCCAAGGATGATCCAGACTTGTACAAGTCCACAATTCTCTTCCTTATATCTTGGCTGATTTCTTTAGACTTTCCCATGATGTTACACACAGAAGCAGTGTGTTTCTGGTGTGCATTAAAATACATCCATAGGTGTGTCTCTAATTAACTCAGATGTTGCCAATAGACCTATCAGAAGCTTCCAAAGACATGACATCATCATATGGGCTGTCCCAAATTATTTAAAGGCATAGTAATCCTAGTGTATGTAAACTTTTGACTTTGCAGAAAGTAATAAAAATGCCTTTAACAATTCTCTCTCTCTCTCTCTCATATATATATATATATATATATATATATATATATATATATATATATATATATATATATATATATATATATATATTATTCTGGCATTTGGCAAATATAAATAATTTTGGTAATCCTAACTAACCCAAAATGGTTAAGGTTTATTCTGATTTCATGTCAGTGAGAAAAACATGCATATGTGTCTTTTTATATAGTGTATGTAAACTTCTGGTTTCAACTATGTGTGTGTGTGTATATGTATATATTATAATATATTTTATAAATATAATATGCATATGTTCCAGAAATTTATGGAAAACGCATCTTTTTACATAGGCAAGATTTTAGTAAAATATAAATATATATATAAATTTTTTGCTAAGCGGTTATATTTGCAAATGTTACGTATGTTGCGTATTTAGAGAAATGAAAGAAGTACCGAAAATGGTGTGAAATATTTAAATATGCAATACTAAATGATTTTAAATGTTTTGTAATACTTATAACTTGTGTATTTATTTGATACAGGTGTGCAAGTTTTTTCTTGAGGCCATAGAAAACAACAAGTATGGGTGGTTTTGGGTATGCCCAAGTGGAGGTGATACTTGTATGTATCGTCATGCGCTTCCTCCTGGATTTGTGCTGAAGAAAGACAAAAAGAAGGAAGAAAAGGATGAAGAAATTTCTCTAGAAGATTTAATAGAAAGAGAGGTGTGTTCCTTTAACCATTAGAGTCCCAGACACATGTGGAAAGTGTTACCTGCATGGCCAAGCTTGTGTTTGGTACATTGTTTCATTCACTCCTGTCAATCATACTTCTGATCCCCTCTGATCAGGAGAGCATGTTGCTTTCTGGCATTACCATTATTGATCTCCCAGATCTATTGGCTGGGGGGCGTTAGCTTCCCCACCCCCAACATAATGGAAATTAAAAAAAAAAAAAAAAAAAAACATTAACCCTGTGTGCTCTCCATGGGGGCGGGGAGGGGAGTCCCTAAACCACCCCCAAGGAGGTCTGAATAAAAAAAATGTTACTTTTTTAAACCCTTTGTCTGACACGGGTGATCATGTATTGCTTCTTTGCAATGTGTGCATTACGCTGTGGCATGCACAGTTAAATTTTTTCACTCATTTTATATTCAGAATGTTATTGAGGGAGTGTCAGGAGGGCTCCTCCAATGAGGTCTTAATGTAAAAAAATAATATATACATAAAAATATGGGGGGGGGGGGGAATTAACCCTGCGTGTGGCACGGAAGGGTCAACACATTCTAAACCCCTGTAGCATGCACACAAGCTACCTCCAATCCCTCCATGTACCCTAACCTCCCAGCCTTTTTCAACTGCCCACTGGTAGACACAGGAGTAAAATATGCATTGGAATTTGGCTGAGAGTGTGAGTGAAATAATATACACTGATTCCAGTTCAAACTGCTTGTCACCGATCCCCCATGTGCACTATCTGACCCCCCACCACCACCACCTTACTCAACTGCCTACTGGTAGACATACCCATATGCAATGACTGACACCCCCTCCCCGCCTGGTTCCACTCAGGATGTCACAGGTCCGCACATACACTGACTGACACCATATCCTGTTTCAGCTGATAGCCATTGTAACGTGACGCCTTGTATCATAAGCTGGATACCTCCGTTATAGTTCTTTTCTCCCTCAGAGTAACACTCCAATAGTATACCGAATCTCCTATTCCCAAACATCAGCCGAGACTTGATGAAGGGAAGAACTCTTTTATTGAATCAAACACACAGGTTATATACACTACAGAGACTCTTATCTAGATCAGCATGCAAATGAATACTTGGGACAGTGTTTCTATGCTTGACCAATCAGCCACCAGCATCCTTATCAGGATAAGAATGCAGATTAGGAATTGAAATCCTACATTCTTAACTGGCTCATCAATAACCGCCTCTGATTGGTCAAGGAAGCACAGCAGGAATCAATTAACATTCTTTAGCACAGGCCTGGAGTATAGTGGAATCAAAGCCCAACCCCCCACTGTCTCTGCATTCCAGCAATGTACTGGAATCAACTATGGCTATGGGTAGAAATAGTCTCTAACACACCAATATCTCCCATAGTCACCACAGTTCTGTCACATATCTCCCCCTTGTATCTATGTCCGGCATACCCGATTAGACCCAGTCGGGTGTAATTTAGGGATGTCCGGGGTTTTCTGCCTGTGGTTCCATATCCGTTTGTCTGGATAAGCCGTCGGCGTTGTGGTTTTGTTTCCCTGGACGATATTGCAGGGAAAAATTGTAGGGCTGGAGGGCTAAGCTCCAGCGTAGAAGTCGCGGATTGTCTCCAGCTACCCGGTTTAGCCAAACCAGCGGGTTATGATCCGTGATTAATGTAAACTGTCTACCGTACAAGTAGGGTTGGAGTTTTTTCAGCGCCCATACCAATGCCAAGCACTCCTTTTCAATGGTGGCGTAGCTGACCTCCCTAGGCAACAGTTTCCGACTTAGGTAGGCCACCGGGTGTTCGTGTCCGTCGTCTCCCACTTGGCTTAGAACAGCTCCCAGCCTGAACATTGAGGCATCTGTGTGTACAAAGAAACGTTTAGATGAGTCAGGTGCAGCCAATATGGGAGCGGCGCTTAGCACTTGCTTTAGTTGCTCGAAAGCCTTCTCACAGTCGGGGGACCACCGTACTTGTCTGGGGAGGTGTTTCTTGGTTAAGTCGGTTAGTGGTTTGGCGATGGCACTATAGTCGGGTACAAACCTCCGATAGTACCCTGCCGTCCCTAAAAATGCCAGTACTTGAGTCTTGGTTCGGGGTTGGGGCCACTTGGCTATGGCCTCTACCTTGGCGGGCTCAGGTCGTTGTTTCCCTGAACCCACCCGGTGTCCTAAGTACTGCACCTTGGCCATGCCGAGGTTACACTTGTCAGCCCGTAAGGTCAGTCCCGCTTCCCTAATCCGGTCCAACACTGCAGACAAGTGCCCGAGGTGATCTTCCCATGTGCGACTGAATATGGCTATGTCATCCAGGTACGCACACGCAAAGTCCTGCAGACCCTCCAGGAGTCGGTCGGCCATCCGCTGAAACGTGGCGGGGGCATTCTTCATCCCAAATGGCATGACCTTAAACTGGTACAAGCCGAATGGGGTGACAAAGGCCGATTTTGGGATGGCCTCCTGGTCCAGGGGGATCTGCCAATACCCCTTGCACAGGTCCAGTGTGGACAGATAGCTCCCTCCCGCGATCTTATCTAAGAGCTCGTCTACCCGGGGCATAGGGTAAGCGTCTGTGGTAGTCCCGTCGTTGAGCTTACGATAATCCACGCAGAAGCGTGTGGTGCCGTCTCGTTTCGGCACCAGGACTACCGGTGAAGCCCACGGACTCTGCGACGGTTCTATCACCCCTAAGGCCAACATTTCCCTTAGCTCTGTCTTCAGGTGGTCCCTAACTGCCTCAGGAATACGATAGGGTCTTTGCTGCAGGGGTTCCTGACCAGGTGTTTCCACCTTGTGGACCGCTAAGGTTGTATATCCCGGTGTGGCAGACAGCATATCGCTTCTTTCCTGTAGCAACTGGGTCACCTGAGTTTTCTGGGGTTCTGTGAGTTTATCCCCTAAAACCACTTGCTGTAGTGTGCTGGGGGTACTACTCAATAAGTCTGGGAGGGGCATATTCTCACTGTCCTCAGTGGCTGGCGCACATATGGCCGCCACTTCCTCTGGTCTCTCCCTGAACTCCTTAAGCATATTCACATGAAAAGTCCGCTTGACCCTTTCATCTGAGCACCGGGCCACCACGTAGGTAGTGTCACTGATTCGTTCCACTACCCGGTAGGGACCCTGCCATGCAGCTTGGAGTTTATCTTGCCGGGTTGGCTTCAAGACTAACACCTTTTGGTCAATCTGGAAGACCCGGTCTCGGGCACCTCGATCATACCAATGTTGTTGGCGCCTTTGGGCCGCCTGCAAATTCTCCCGGACGAATGCCGTGAGTTGTTGCAGCCGGTCCCTCAGCTCCAAGACATAGGATACAATAGGCAACCCATCGGCTCCTACATCTCCCTCCCAATGCTCCCTGATCAAGTCTAGCGGGCCCCGGACGCGCCGGCCATATAGCAATTTGAAGGGGGAAAAACCGGTGGATTCTTGGGGTACCTCTCGGTACGCAAATAGTAGATGGGGTAAAAACTTTTCCCAGTTTTTATAGGTTTCTGTGAAGGTCTTGATCATCTGCTTGAGCGTGCCGTTAAAACGTTCACAGAGACCATTTGTTTGTGGGTGATAGGGGGAATTAAACAGTGGCTTTATTCCACATAGGCGCCAAAGCTGCTGGGTAACCTCCGCTGTGAATTGGGCTCCTCTGTCTGACAAAATCTCTCTAGGGAACCCTACTCGGGAGAATACTTTCATTAGAGCCTCAGCCACAGTTTCTGCATTAGTGTTGGCTAGCGCCACCGCCTCCGGGTACCTTGTCGCATAGTCTACTATGGTGAGGATGAACTTTTTGCCGGAGGGGCTGGGTTTACTTAAAGGCCCTACCAGATCTACCGCTACCCTATGTAATGGTTCCTCAATTATAGGGAGCGAGCGCAGTTTGGCCGGGGCCCGATCCCCCCTTTTCCCTATTCTCTGACACACCTCACAGGTCCTGCAAAACTCTCGTACATCTTTGGAGATTCCAGGCCAGAAGAACGTTTGCGTTAATCGGTGACCTGTTTTCCGTAAACCTAAATGGCCTGCCAGGGGAATATCATGGCTGAGGTGAAGTAATTCCCTGCGGTATTTTTGGGGAACAACTAACTGCCGGCGGGGAACCTGTGCCAAACCTGGCCCCTCTCCTCCGGATACTCGGTAGAGTAATCCATGATGCCATTCAATGGCTTCACCCCCTTCCCCCTCATTCGGAGTGTCTGCCCTCTTCCTGTACCCCTCTAACGTCGGGTCTGCTAGCTGTTCCCCCTTAAAGTCCTCAGGGTTACCCCAGGCTAGAGGGCCTGGAATTGTCTGGCTAGGGGATGGTGTTCTCACCTGTGGTTCTTCACTGTGAGAGGGATCAGTCCTTCGACTTTGTAAGCGGGTGGTCACTGGGTGAGCGGCTTCCTCGATGCGGGAACCAAACTGGGACGTCAGGTCCCCCAAATCATTTCCCAGCAGTACCTCAGCTGGTAGCTCCTGCATGACTCCCACCTCTACATAGCGGGAATCTGCTCCCCAATCCAAGTGCACTCGGGCTGTAGGCAGCTTGTGGATAGCACCCACAGCCACCCTGACGGCCACGGTTCGCCCCGTGCGGTCTGTATTCCTGACTCGGTGCGGTTGAATCAACGTCAGGGTAGCCCCAGTGTCTCGCAAACCCCTAGCAGACTGGCCGTTAATTTGCACAAGTTGTCGGTGATGTGCCCGGTTATCTCTGGCTGCTTGCAAGGGATTTACTTCATGTAGCACCAACCCCAACTCCTCTTCCCCCAGCAGGGTATACTGCTGTAAACAGTGGACAGCGCCTCTAGCTCCAGTGCCTTGGGCAGGTTTGGGACAGTTACTCTGGTAGTGTCCTACTTGGTTGCAGTTGAAGCAAGTCACTCCTGTCGGCCTGCGGTTGACCGGCCGGCTGGGTCCCGGCCCCTGGGGCACTGCTCGAGACTGCGTACTCCCTGATGTGGTCTGGTTTATTGGTCTTGGAATAAAAGGCACTTTGAGTGCAGCTGGCTCTGGTCTTCTGCCATCCATAAATTCATCCGCCAGCCTGGCAGCCTCTTCCACTGTCATGGGTTTTCTATCCCTTACCCACTCTTTCACCTCTGTCGTTGCCATGTCAAAAAATTGTTCCAGCAACAATATTTGCAGAACATCGTCCAAGGTTTTTGCTTGGCACCCTTTCAACCAGTTGGAGGCAGCCCGGTGCATCCGATAAACCCACTCCACATGTGAATCTTTTAGCTCCTTTCCGCATCCCCCTCAATTTCCTGCGGTAAGCTTCTGGGGTTACGGCGTAGCGGGCTAGCAAGGCTTCCTTTACTCTTTCATAACAGGCTAGGTCATGCTGGGGTATAGCCCGGAAAGCGGCAGCGGCTCGACCGCTGAGTTTGCCACTTGACATGGAGGGCCAGTCCTCAGGCTCTAGTCCTTGGATGCCACATTGCCTTTCAAAGTCCTCCAAAAAATCGTCAATGTCATCCTCCCCATCCACGAATGCTTTAAATGCTGCATAGGGTAGCTTCCGACGGTTCCCGATTATTGAACCGGTAACGGATGCTGTCTCCCCCACATGCCCCGAGGCCCGGAATTTGAGCGCCTCTGTAGCTTGAGCCATGATTTGAACGACCAATTCTGGTGCCGGATTTGGTCCCAGTAGTGCAATTCGCCATTTTACATCTTTCTGGAACTCGGTCTCCTCCATGCTTGCGGGGGATGCGGTGCTGGCTTGGTCCGATTCCATCAGTTCTGTTATCAAAACGGATTTTGGCTTGTTACTTGCCACTCGTCCCCTTGCTTCCAGCAAGTCTTTTAGAGTGCTACGTTTCAGCCGGTCGTAGCACTGCGTCATCCACTGCCCGCTTTGTTGCCGAGACCGGGGTCAAGCCAGCGGCTATATCTCCCCCTGGATTCTGGTCTCAGTTTCGGTTGCTGAGACCGGGGTCAAGCCAGCGGCTATATCTCCCCCTGGATGCTAGTCTGAGTTTTGCTGCTGTTTCATCCACTGCTCTCTGCGTTGCTGAGACCGGGGTCAAGCCAGAGGCTATATCTCCCCCTGGATGCTGGTCTCAGTTTCAGTTCCTTGGGATAAGCCGAATCCCGCCGCTTGCCACCAGTTGTAACGTGACGCCTTGTATCATAAGCTGGATACCTCCGTTATAGTTCTTTTCTCCCTCAGAGTAACACTCCAATAGTATACCGAATCTCCTATTCCCAAACATCAGCCGAGACTTGATGAAGGGAAGAACTCTCTTTTATTGAATCAAACACACAGGTTATATAAACTACAGAGACTCTTATCTAGATCAGCATGCAAATGAATACTTGGGACAGTGTTTCTATGCTTGACCAATCAGCCACCAGCATCCTTATCAGGATAAGAATGCAGATTAGGAATTGAAATCCTACATTCTTAACTGGCTCATCAATAACCGCCTCTGATTGGTCAAGGAAGCACAGCAGGAATCAATTAACATTCCTTAGCACAGGCCTGGAGTATAGTGGAATCAAAGCCCAACCCCCCACTGTCTCTGCATTCCAGCAATGTACTGGAATCAACTATGGCTATGGGTAGAAATAGTCTCTAACACACCAATATCTCCCATAGTCACCACAGTTCTGTCACATACATACAATCACACATATACACGGTTTGTGTCCCCATCCATTTTCCACTGGTAGGCAAACTCCTGGCACCCAATATGGTATGTCAATCCATACTACTTTCCGGAAATAGTTTTTTATAGTTATTCAGCTGTTTTAGGATTGTTTTTACAAAGTAACACCTGGAATATGCACTTTCAGTTCATAAAGTTGAAAACACAATTTTTCATTCCTGGTAATTATGGTTCTGCACAGGCCATGCAAATAGATAAAACTATACATAGTGGGTATTTTTGTACATGGGAGGTTTAGGGGTTTTTCATATAGAAACTTTCACATACTAGATAAATGTTTTTGAATTATAGTATTCAATTTAAATTTAGCTAAATAAGGAATGTTTTCCTTTTTGTAATTATGCTCATCAAATATAGCTTGTTGTATGTTGCAACATTTACTTCATATGAGGCACCATGAAAACATGAAAACACCAGTTTATTCTTGGAAAAAAAATTATATGGTATGTATATGTATGTATGTATGAATGAATGTGTGTGTGTGTGTATATATATATGTGTATGTGGGGGAAAATCATGGGTACAAGTGCTTCCCCATGGATTACTCTCTGAGGTAATCTTTTGCTACATGGTAATCTGAAGACAGAAGTTACTGCAGGAAAGGTGAGCTACCCTTTGAGTGCTGCAGGTCCACTTGTCCCACATGCCCCTTTGCTGGGCTTGTGTTTGGGAGTTCTCATTGCGCACTCCTGCACTCATTGGGTATATATTTGTAGGTCTGTTGGGTTTTTGGAGCAGGTTTATGTGGTAACTTAACCCTTTGTCTGCTGGTTTGACATGTTTTGGGGGGTTTTCTGACACTTTCCTTACTGGGTTAGTGTTTTCTCAGTATGCACACATGTTCCCTGTATGTTTTTCATGTTTTTAACTTGTAGTTTAACTTTTATTAAAATTGTGTACTGCGCCTTTAAGGCGCGCTTTACCGCATAGATGCCATTGCTCCATTTACTTTCTATGGGACACCACAGTGTTTGGGACGTATCTTTGCAACCACTTCACACAGCAACTTCAGAGAGGGCTCAATTTAATTGTCTACCGTTGCTCTATCATCCAGTTTATAGTACAAGTGTGTTGGGGGGCTTCGGGCACTATTTTGGGGTACTTTTTGGGAAAAACTACATTTCCCATGAGCGCTTGATTTGCGCCTAATTTCTGATTGGCTCCTGTCGCGGCAGCCAATTTTTCTCAATGAGTATCCTACACAGGGCTTGGACTCTCCACTGCAGATTAACCCTTCACCTGCCAGAAAAGTCTTTATTTAGTGTTTCTGGGGTGAAATATTAATCTTACACACTACAATTGGGTGATTCATTGTACAGTTGGTTATTTTGGCACTGTAAGAATGTCTATACCGCTGGAGCTAGGGGCTAGACCTAAGACTAAGGAGGCTGGGGTATCAGTATCCCCCATTGCGCATTGCTCTTCCTGTCACACAGGGCTACCTAGAGAGTTCTCTGGTCCTTTATGCCCAGCATGTTCTGAAGTTCCTGACAGCAACCCAGGGCCTTCAAGCCATGCTATTGAGCCAGCTTGGGTGCAAGAGTTTAAGGCTGCAACTAGGGACCTTAGGTCCACTTTACAGCTCTTTCCATCCCAGATACAGGGGGCACTTCAATTATGGCAGACCCCCCTCTACTATCAGATCCTCTTTGCCTCAACCGCAGGGAGCACCTGATGTGTCAGATTCTTCTGAGGAAGAATTGTTGCAGGATTCAGTTGTTGAGGTTGGTACTATTTTGGAGTCTTCCAGGTCTCTTTGGGACCCATATAAAGCTGATCCTGAAACCTTTATTGAGGGCCTGATCAGGGCTGTATTAACCATACTCAACATTCCCTTGGTTCAGGAGGTCCCTTCTGATCCCTCTGATGTTTTCAGGAGCTTGCTAAGCCCCTTACTAATTTTCCTCCTAACCCCACTCTTGACGTTTGGGTTCTGATGCGTGGTAAACCTCGGACAAGTCTGCTTCTGTGTCCAGGAAATTTGCTAAGCTTTATCCCTTTTCTGAAGCTGAGCTGGCTAAATGGGTTCATCCTCCTAAGGCGGGTGCTCCCATTTCTAGATCTAAATCCACTGCTTTACCTGTCTCTGATGATTCTGCACTGCTAGACTAGACTGACAAGAAACTTGAGGTTTTCCTCAAGTCCATTTTTTGCTTCTGTTGGTGCCACTAGGCATCCAGCGTTTGCTGTTGCGTGGGTTAACCGGGCTATTGCAGTCTGAACTGAGCAACTCACTATGGCTGTCCGTCAGGATGCGCCTACTTCGGAGAAATTGCGTCTCCTTGCCAATATCTCTGAAGAGCAACACCATGTCTCTGCTGCTGCCTTTGATGCCGTCCGCATGATGGCAAGGGCTTCTACTACTTCTGTGGTGGCCAGGCGTGCGCTTTGGCTCAAGATTTGGTCTGCTGACACTGCTTCCAAGAAAGTCTTACTTTCTCTGCCTTTTCAGGGTACTTCCTTGTTTGGGCCTAATCCTAAGGAACTAATTAGCAAGGCCACTGGGGGTAAGAGTTCAATTCTACCCTTGGTCTTTAAGATGAAGTTACCGTTTAAACGTAACGATCCTTTCGTTCCTTTCAGACTGTGATGCGTTCAACAAACCAGGCGGTTCCATCAGCTCTGCGTCCCTCCTCCAGGCCAAAGCAGCTACGAACAAGACTGCTTCGGCATAACTCTCTGACCCCGGGTCCGCATCCCGCTGTGGGTGGTCATCTCCGCCTCTTTCGTGGGATTTGAGAGGATTCAGTATCGGACCCATGGGTTTTACAGGTAGTGTCAGAGGGGTTCGAGATCCCTTTCTTTTATCTTCCTCCTTTTTGCTTTCATCTTTCTCGCTGTCCTCAGGAAGTCGAGAGAGGCCGTCTATTCGACGCTATTCAGACCCTCCTGGACAAGGATGTCCTGGAGCCGGTGCCTCCTTCAGATGTGGGTTCGGGGTTTTACTCAGACGTCTTTGTGTGACCAAAATGGATGGCGAATGCTGCCCTATTTTGGATTTGAAAGATTTCAATTGCCTTATGATCAAGACTTGCTATCAGGATACTCAGGAGTCTCTGCACTCAGTGATCGCTGCCATGTCTCCTGGGAGTTTCTTGCTTCTCGGAACCTTCAGGATGCATATTTTCACATCCCTATTCATCGAGAGCAGGCGGTACCTGAGGTTTGCCTGCGACAGGGGTCATTTTCAGTTCTCAGCTCTTCAATTTGGTCTGACAATGGCCCCTCCTGTTTTCCAACGGGTTCTGGGGGCCTTGATATCTGTCCTCCATCGGGACGGCATCAGAGTGACTCCCTACACCACTTGCCTTTAAAAGCCTCCCCTGCGGACCTTCTTCATCAGCAGGTTGCGTTGTCTCAAGTTTTTTTTTTGTCCATCGCACTGAATCTGTCAGGAAGTATGATGCTGTGTTCATCATTCCAGGTGTCCTAGGGCAGGAAGATCTGCATCCAAAGTGACTGTTGTGTCCTGGATCAAGTCCACTATTTGTAGATCCTATGAGTTGTGGAATGAGCATGTTTCCTTTCGGGTCACAGCTCATTCCACCAGGTCCATTGGGGCCTCTTGGACCTCTAAGAATCAGGCTTCTGCCGATCAGTTGTGCAGAGCGGCCACTTGGTCCTCTGTGCACACCTTTTCAAAGCACTACCGTATTGATGAGTTTGCTTCGGCTGATGCCAGCTTTGGGAGGAAGGTCCTGGAGGCAGTCTTGCCCGTCTAGGATCTTCTCCTTAAGTTCTTGGTGCTTCCTTTACTGTTGAACCCTGTTTGGCTTTAGTTCCGTGTGCTGTGTCACAGTTCCTGTGGTGTGTTTACCCCTGTTTCGTGTCCATTGACACTTCAGATTGTTGAGATCTCTGACCGGTTGGTTCTTAGAGATTCTGGTGACTTTGGGGGCCTTGCGCCTGGTCCTTGCCTTCTTCCCGCCTCTGGGGAACTCAATGGTTGGACATCCCAGAGTTACCAGTAACCTGTATTGGACGACAGAGAAAAGAGGATTTTAGTCTTACCTGTTAAATCCTTTTCTCTTAGTCCATACAGGTTACTGGTCTCCCACCCTGTCAAGGGACCATGCTTGGCTATCCTGTGGCAGTCTGTGGGAGTCCTTCGGGGCATGCTCACAGTCTTCTTCCCTTCTACTATCTAGTCTAGTTAGTTCTCAAACAATTCTGGAAATGGCTAGAGAGGGAAGGGATGCTCCACCCCCCTGCATACATTTGGAGAATGTTCCTGCATACTTAAAGGGGATAACGCCTCCCAGAGTTACCAGTAACCTCTATGGACTAAGAGAAAAGGATTTAACAGGTAAGACTAAAATCCCATAACATACCCACCAGGGCTGAATTTCTACTCGCCAGGGCTGAATTTCTACTCGCCATTTACTATTGGCAAGTGGACATTTTGAGCCATAAAAAAAATAAAAAAACAATATATATATAATGTGACGGCGTTGCCCGTCATTGTAGTAGGGTATGTGTTATGTAGCATTTTTTGTTTGAAATGTTGGTGGCATGTTGAAGGTATTTTGTAAGATTTTTTGTGTTTGTTTGTATTGTACATTTCATTTAGCTGTATTGACAGAATTTTTTTTTGTGTACTGTGTGAAGAAAGAAAGAGAATCATATTGCACACATACATAGACACACAGATACAGTGACATATACAGACATTGATCAGTACATACACACGTACATACATGTGTACACACACACACACACACACACACACACACACACACACACACACACACACACACACACACATATTATTACGGTCCTGTAAGTGCCAGAGGGGTAGGCAAGGCATTGCTCATTGTGTTGCTTAATCCTCTGGCACTGAAAGAGTTAACCAGCTGTCCCAGTATGTAGCGAGAGTCATGGAGTCCACAGTCCCTGAAGTGGACTCTGTACATGCACACTCAGAGGATGCCAGACAACCGCCGGCTCCCTGGCCAGATAAACACCTCCTGCCCCAGGCCTCAGCCAAGAGCTTTATTAGGGATGCAGCCCGGGCACCAAGAGCGCGAACTGAGGAGGGATGGTGTGTGTGTGTGTGGTTGGAGCAGGGACGGTGTGTTGTTGGAGCAGCTATAGAGTGGCATGTATATTTTTTTGTGCCGGGGTACTTACACAATGCAGGTGTGTGACAGCGGGAAGAGAGCGGTGTTGAAGAAGCTTGTATGTAAGAGTGTGTACTACATAGTGGCCCCAGCATGGTCTGTCTCCAGCACCTCAGCCACGGGTAATAGCTGCATCCAGCTGCTGCTTGTAGAGAGCTCCTTGAAGGGCCGCATGACTGGGCTGTTGCGGGGTGGAGTGTTGTGCTTCATGAAGGGGGAACATGAAGGATTTGGTACTGGGCTTGCCTGCCTCCGAGCTACATGAAGCAGCTGGGCTTCCTGCAGCAGAAGCACATTGTGCACCAGGAGCCAAAAGCATTGTTGTGTTGCGGATACCAGAAATGAAGGTACACTGGAGCCGATCCCGCCCTCTCTTTGTTGGATCAGCTCATTGTGTGCCTCAGGTTGGTGGAGGGACCCCTGGGGACTCGGTGTGTGGCTTGTGTGTGAGTCTGTGGTGTAGGAGCAAGTGGCAGCCATTTTGTTTTTTTAGTCACTTGGATAGTGGTGGGCGGGCTGGATAGTGGGGGCAAGCTAACTCCCTGAATGATTTAAATCACTCCTCCATTTAATCACCCAATGGGAACAGTAACTCCTTACTTAAGCTGAGGTAACATAGCAATATAACACACAGTGGCTCTTCAGTTGAGGCAACGTAGCAATATGCTGAGGGATCAAATAGAAAGTGGTGTTTGAGGCTTGCCCTCTGTAACATGCAGCAAAGCGTCTCTCTCCCTTTAAGGAGAAAGGGCGGGAATCAGGAATTGGAGGAGGGACAGTTGAAAACAGACAGTGAGGTGACTGAAGAGATGAAGAGTTAACCCTTTGAGTGCCAGAGGTGTACACAACGCATTGCAAAGTAATGTGTTGTGTACCCCTCTGGCACTGAAAGGGTTAAATAAGAGTTGCTATTAAGTTTATCTCTGAGTTTGTATTTTATGGAAACATTACACCCTCATACTGAAACAGAGTGTATGGAGGGTTACAATTATCTGTGGGAGGTGACACACAGTGTATGGAGGGTTACAGTTATCTGTAGGAGGTGACACAGTTATCTGTGGGAGGTGACACAATGTATGGAGGGTTTCAGTTATCTGTGGGAGGTGAAACAGTGTGTTTGTGGGGTCATGATCCTGAGTGAGAGTGTGAATGGACCAGGAGAAGTTATTGATATCCCTACTTCAGGAGAGAGTGACAGCTATATTTTTTTTTGTCAGTTGGACAGTGGTGGGCGGGCTGGAGGGGGCGGGCCAACTCCCTGTATGATAAACCTGCCCCCATTCAATCACCCAATGGGAGCAGTAAAGTCCCCATTCAATCACCCAATAGGAGTTGTGTCTCCTAATGAGACATAAATTATGTAATGAGGCATTCTGTTCAATGTGTGTTTGTTTCTGAGGAGACATAAATTATGTTCTGTGTGTGGGGTACCATAAATTATGCAATGAGGCTTATTCTTTTATATGGAGGGTTACAGTTATCTGTGGGAGGTGACACAGTGTGTATGGAGGGTTACAATTATCTGTGGGAGGTGAAACAGTGTGTTTGTGGGGTCATGAATCTGAGTGTGTGTGTGGACAAGGAGAATTTATTGATATTCTCTGCTTCAGAGCGAGTGGGAGCTATATTTTTTTGTCAGTTGGATAGTGGTGGGTGGTCTGGAGGGGTAGGCCAACTCCCTCTATCAGGGCTCAAAATTTCCACTAGCCAATGGCGAGTGAAAATTTAGCCCTGGCGCGTAGAAATTCAGCCCTGGTGGGTATGTGTATATATATATATATATATATATATATATATATATATATATATATATATATATATATATATATATATATATATATATAAAAGAATAAGCCTCATTGCATAATTTATGGTACCTCACACACAGAACATAATTTATGTCTCCTCAGAAAACAAGCACACATTGAACAGAATGTCTCATTACATAATTTGTCTCATTAGGAGACACAACTCCCATTGGGCGATTCAATGGGGACATTTAATGCTCCCATTGGGTGATTCAATGGGGGCGTGTTTATCATACAGGGAGTTGGCCCGCCCCCTCCAGCCCTCCCACCACTATCCAACTGACAAAAAAATATAGCTGCCACTTGCTCCTGAAGTAGGGGATATCAGTAACTTTTCCTGGTCCACACACACTCTCACTCAGGATCATGACCCCACAAACACAGTCACCTCCCACAGATAACTGTAACCCTCCATACACACTGTGTCACCTCCCACAGATAACTGTAACCCTCCATACACAGTGTGTCACCTCCCACAGATAACTGTAACCCTCCATACACACTGTCACCTCCCACAGATAACTGTAACCCTCCATACACACTGTGTCACCTCCCACAGATAACTGTAACCCTCCATACACTCTTTCACCTCCCACAGATAACTGTAACCCTCCATACACACTGTGTCACCTCCCACAGATAATTGTAACCCTCCATACACTGTGTCACCTCCCACAGATAATTGTAACCCTCCATACACTCTGTGTCACCTCCCACAGATAATTGTAACCCTCCATACACTCTGTGTCACCTCCCACAGATAATTGTAACCCTCCATACACTCTGTTTCAGTACAAGGGTGTAATGTTTCCATAAAATACAAACTCAGGGATAAACTTAATAGCAACTCTTATTCAACCCTTTGAGTGCCAGAGGGGTACGCAACACATTGCTTTGCAATGCATTGCGCACCCCTCTGGCACTCAAAGGGTTAACTCTCTTCATCTCGTCAGTCACCTCACTGTCTGTTTTCAACTGTCATTCCTCCACTTCCTGATTCCCGCCCTTTCTCCATAAAGGGAGAGATATGCTTTGCTGTATGTTAGAGGGCAAGCCTCAAACACCACTTTCTATTTGATCCCTCAGCATATTGCTATGTTGCCTCAACTGAAGAGCCACTGTGTATTATATTGCTAAGTTACCTCAGCTTAAGTAAGGAGTTACTGTTCCCATTGGGTGATTCAATGGAGGAGTGATTTAAATCATTCAGGGAGTTGGCCTTCCCCCACTATCCAGCCCGCCCACCACTATCCAAGTGACTGAAAAAACAAAATGGCTGCCACTCGCTCCTACGCCACAGACTCACACACAAGCCACACATACACAAAAGCCACACACACACACACACACACACACACACAAGAGCAAAAGCCACACACACACACAAAAGCCACACACACACAAAAGCCCGCCCGCCCGCCACACACACACACACACACACACACCCACACAAAAGCCACACACACACACACACAAAAGCCACACACACACAAAAGCCACACACACACAAAAGCCACACACACACAGAAGCCACACTCACACACAGAAGCCACACTCACACTAAAGCCACACACACACACACACACACACACACACACAAGAGCAAAAGCCACACACACAAAAGCAAAAGCCACACACACACACACACAAAAGCCACACACACAAAAGCCCGCCCGCCCGCCACACACACACACACACACACACCCACACAAAAGCCACACACACACACCCACACAAAAGCCACACACACACACACACACACACACAAAAGCCACACACACACAAAAGCCACACACACACACAGAAGCCACACTCACACTAAAGCCACACACACACACACACACACAAAAGCCACGCACACACAAACAAAAGCCACGCACACACACACAAAAGCCCCCCACACACACTAAAGCCCCCCCACACACACAAAAGACACACACACACACAAGACACACACACACACACAAGACACACACACACACACACAAGACACACACACAAGACACACACACACACACACAAGACACACACACACACACACAAGACACACACACACAAAAGCCACACAAAAGCCACGCACACACACACAAAAGCCACGCACACACACACAAAAGCCACGCACACACACACAAAAGCCCCCCACACACACACACACAGAAGCCACGCACACACACACACAAAAGCCACGCACACACACAAAAGCCCCACACACACACACACACACACACACACACACACACACACACAAAAGCCACACACACAAGCCACACAGAGTCCCCAGGGGTCCCTCCATCAACCTGAGGCACACAATGAACTGATCCAACAAAGAGAGGCGGGATCGGCTCCAGTGTACCTTCATTTCTGGTATCCGCAACACAACAATGATTTTGGCTCCTGGTGCACAATGTGCTTCTGCTGCAGGAAGCCCAGCTGCTTCATGTAGCTCGGAGGCAGAAGGCCCAGTACCAAATCCTTCATGGTCCCCCTTCATGAAGCACAACACTCCACCCCGCAACAGCCCGGTCATGTGGCCCTTCAAGGAGCTCTCTACAAGCAGCAGCTGGATGTGGCTATTACCCGTGGCTGAGGGGCTGGAGACAGACCATGATGGGGCCACTCTGTAGTACACACTCTTACACATAAGCTTCTTCACTGCCGCTCTCTGCCCGCTGTCACACACCTGCATTGTGTAAGTACCCTGGAACAAAAAATATACATGCCGCACTATAGCTGCTCCAACAACATACACCATCCCTGCTGCAACCACACAGCATTCCTCCTCAGCTCCCGCTCTCGGTGCCCGGGCTATTTCCCTAGTAACGCTCTTGGCCGAGGCATCTTCCTGGCCAGGGAGCCGGGCCGGCGGTTGTCTGGCATTCTCTGAGTGTGCATGTACAGAGTCCACTTCAGGGACTGTGGACTCCATGACTCTCGCTACATACTGTGACAGCTGGTTAACCCTTTAAGTGCCAGAGGATTAAGCAACACAATGAGCAATGCCTTGCCTACCCCTCTGGCATTTACAGGACCGTAATAATATCTGTGTGTGTGTACACATGTACGTGTGTATGTATGATCAATGTCTGTATATGTCACTGTATCTGTGTGTCTATGTATGTGTGCAATATGATTCTTTCTACTTCACACAGTACACAAAAAAACATCAGTCAATACAGCTAAATGAAATGTACAATACAAACAAACACAAAAAATCTTATAATATACCTTCAACATGCCACCTACAACATTTCAAACAAAAAAAGCTACATAACACATACCCTACTACAATGACGGGCAACGCCGTCACACATTGCTAGTATCTATCTATCTTCTATATATATAAAAGAATAAGCCTCATTGCATAATTTATGGTACCCCACACACAGAACATAATTTATGTCTCCTCAGAAACAAACACACATTGAACAGAATGCCTCATTACATAATTTATGTCTCATTAGGAGACACAACTCCTATTGGGTGATTGAATGGGGACTTTACTGCTCCCATTGGGTGATTGAATGGGGGCAGGTTTATCATACAGGGAGTTGGCCCGCCCCCTCCAGCCCGCCCACCACTGTCCAACTGACAAAAAAAAATATAGCTGTCACTCTCTCCTGAAGTAGGGATATCAATAACTTCTCCTGGTCCATTCACACTCTCACTCAGGATCATGACCCCACAAACACACTGTTTCACCTCCCACAGATAACTGAAACCCTCCATACATTGTGTCACCTCCCACAGATAACTGTGTCACCTCCTACAGATAACTGTAACCCTCCATACACTGTGTATCACCTCCCACAGATAATTGTAACCCTCCATACACTCTGTTTCAGTATGAGGGTGTAATGTTTCCATAAAATACAAACTCAGAGATAAACTTAAAAACAGCTCTTTTATTTAACTCTTCATCTCTTCAGTCACCTCACTAACTGTCTCAACTGTCACTCCTCCACTTCCTGGTTCCTGCCTTTTCTCCTTAAAGGGAGAGAGATGCTTTGCTGTATGTTACAGAGGGCAAGCCTCAAACACCACTGGGAGCTAGAGCCCACAGCAAAATTCAACAGAGTGCCTGCCACCAGTGGTAGTGATGATAACGCTATAGTGTGGAGTGAGTTATCCTTACACAACATACATGTTTATTTTACTAATCTAATTATAATGCAATGCAAAGAGTTAAGAAGTAAGCCATTTTATGTTCAACTCTTGCCATTGTTTTTTGTTCTAACTAACTGAAGTTATTGTGGTGTAAACCAACTGTACCACAGGGAACAAATCAAAACTCCTTTCACATTAAATAGGGGTTTTAACTCCTTGAATGCTAGAGCGGTCTTCAATACATTGCAAAGCAATGCATTGGAGACCTCTCTAGCATTCAAGAGGTTAAAAACTCTATTCAAGTGAAGTGGATTTTAAGAACTTTTATTTGTCCCCTATTGTGCAGTTGGTTTACTCCAGAATAAAACCAGGTTGCTTTAATACATATGAGCCATTGATGTAATTGAATAAATTATCAAGAGCAACACCAAAGTATTTTATTTACACAGATAATGTATAAACAAATATAACGATGTTTAAACAAACATTATAATAATAATAATAATCCTTTATTTATATAGCGCACACAGATTCCGCAGAGCTTTACACTCATATTGGTTCCTGTCCCCATTGGGGCTCACAATCTAAATTCACCTATCAGTATGTTTTTGGAGTGTGGGAGGAAACCGGAGTACCCGGAGGAAACCCACGCAAACACAGTGAGAACATTAATGTGAGTTTTATTGCTGTGGAGCAATGTGATACACTTATATACACACCACACAGTCTGATGTCCTAAAAAGAGGGACAGAGGGATTTGGGGCTCGAAGAGGGACACTTGGGAGGTATGCTTATACCCAGCATTGTTCCATTGCCCACTTGTAGCCATAGAACCCCTCATACACTGCCTGATAACCTTGCGCTTCTAGCCCCTATTAGCCACACATCCACTGTCTGATACTCCAGTGGTTTGCCACCGGTAGCACCAGGCCCACACATGAACTGATATCTCAGTCTTCTTCTACTGGCAAGTGGTATCCATAGAACCATACATACACTGTGTGATACCCCATCATTGTTCCACTGGTTACCTGTAGCCAATCATACACTGTCTGATTGCCGGCTTTTTTCATTTGGCCGCTGGTAGCCACAGAACAACGCACATAAACTTTGATACCACAGCCTTGTTCCACTGGCCACTGGTAGCCACAGCCATGTTTCTCTGCCCAGATCACCCAAATACACTGTGTTACCCCACCAGCCTTCTACAACTGCCTACTGGTCGCCACAGATTCCCCTCATACATTGTGCATCCCCACCAGCCTTGTTCTCCTGCCCACTGGAAGCCACAGATTCCCCACATACACTGCGCGTGCCCCCCCCCCCGCCCACTGGTATCCACAGATTCCTCACATATACTATGTGATTCCCAACTGCATTTTGCCCCTGCCCACTGATAGCCACAGATTCCATACATACATTATGTGACCCCCCCCCCCCCAACAACCTTATTCCCCTAACCACTGGTAGCCACAGATTCTCTACATACACTATATAACACCCCTAGCCTTGCTCCCCTGCCCACTGGGACACCAGGGTGGTACACTTATATACACACCACACAGTCTGATCTCCTAAACACAGGGACACCAGGGTGATACACTTCTATACACACCACACAGTCTGATCTCGTAAACACAGGGATATCAGGGTGACAATTATATACCCACCACACAGTCTGGTGTCCTAAAAAGAGGGACACCAGGGTATGAAAGAGGGACAGAGGGATTTGGGGCTCGAAGAGGGACACTTGGGAGGTATGCTTATACCCAGCATTGTTCCATTGCCCACTGGTAGCTATAGAACCCCTCATACACTGCCTGATAACCTTGCGCTTCTAGCCCCTATTAGCCACACATCCACTGTCTGATACTCCAGTGGTTTGCCACCGGTAGCACCAGGCCCACACATGAACTGATATCTCAGTCGTCTTCTACTGGCAACTGGTATCCATAGAACCATACATACACTGTGTGATACCCCATCATTGTTCCACTGGTTACCTGTAGCCAATCATACACTGTCTGATTGCCTGTATTTTTCCAATGGCCGCTGGTAGCCACAGAACAACGAACATAAACCTTATGATATCACAGCCTTGTTCCACTGGTAGCCACAGCCGGCTTTTTTCAATTGGCCGCTGGTAGGCACAGAACAACGCACATAAACTTTGATACCACAGCCTTGTTCCACTGGCCACTGGTAGCCACAGCCATGTTTCTCTGCCCAGAACCCCCAAATACATTGTGTTACCCCACCAGCCTTCTACAACTGCCTACTGGTCTCCACAGATTCCCCTCATACATTGTGCATCCCCACCAGCCTTGTTCTCCTGCCCACTGATAGCCACAGATTCCATACATACATTATTGAAGCAAGAGTGGATAACATTATTTTGCCATTATACAAATCATTGGTAAGACCTCACCTTGAGTATGCAGTGCAATTTTGGGCACCGGTTCTGAAAAAGGATATACTAGAACTAGAGAGGGTACAGCGGAGAGCAACAAAATTAATTAAGGGAATGGAGGACTTGACATATGAGGAACAACTAAACAAACTTGGTTTATTTACTCTAGAGAAAAGACGACTAAGAGGAGACCTTATCACATTGTACAAGTATATGAGAGGTCAATACAAGGATCTCTGCGGTGAGCTATTTATTGCAAGGCCTGACCAGGTGACCAGGGGACACCCCTTGAGATTAGAGGAAAGGAGGTTTAAACTTCAGCAGAGGAAGGGTTTTTTTACAGTAAGGTCTGTCAAATTGTGGAATTCATTGCCCAGGGAGGTAGTTATGGCAGATACAATGGATACATTTAAGAGAAGATTAGATACATTTCTTTCAAAAGGGAACATACAGAGTTATACTGTTTATCAGTAGGCTGATCAGGAAGGTCTGATAAAGACTAATTTAATTGGTAGCAGGAAAGCTATAAAATTCTCAGTTACTAAGGTTGAACTTGATGGACTTGTGTCTTTTTTCAACCTAATTTACTATGTTACTATTTTGTGACCCCCCCCCAACAACCTTATTCCCCTAACCACTGGTAGCCACAGATTCTCTACATACACTATATAACCCCCCTAGCCTTGCTCCCCTGCCAACTGGTAGCCACAGATTCCTTACATAAACTATGTGACCTCCCCCAGCCTTATTACCCTGTCCAATGGTAGCCACTGATTCCCCACATACACTGTGGACCCCACCAGCCTTATTATCCTGCCCACTGATAGCCACAGATTCTACACATACACTATATGACCACCACCATCCTTATTGCAATACCTACTGGTAGCCACTGATTCCCTACATAAACTTTGTGACCCCACCAGCCTTGTTCCCCTGCCCTCTGGTAGCCAGCCCACAAATTCTCCACATATACAATGTGACACCCACCAGCCTTGTTTACCTGCCACTGGTAGCCATATATTTCCCCCATCTATACTGTCCCTCCTACCTTCTCTTCTGCTCTGCCCCATTCTGCTTTCTGTTTCAGTGTAGAGCCATGGGCTCCACACTGCCGCCTCTGGTACTTCAGGTGCATGTTGATGACCTCATCGCAAAGCACCAGGAAGTGCTAGAAGAGCCAGTGTGGAGCGGACGGCTGTGGGCTGAAGCTGAGAACAGAGTAAAGCAGCAGCCTGCTGTTCCAAGCTATATATGCCCACAAGTTGCTGGGCAGCAGCCAGCCAGCCTCAGGATAAACAGCAGGAGGAGTGAGTCTGCTGATTGTCTGACATTCGGGGCTGCCCACTAACACACTTGGGGCTTCAGCCCCCTTAGCCCACCCCTAGCAATGCCCCTGGGGTACACAACGCATTGCAAAGCAATGCGTTGCGTACCCCATGTGACACGAAAAGGGTTAAGTAAGGAGGAATTACTGCTCCCATTGGGTGTTTCAATGGGGGAGTGATTTAAATCATGCAGGGAGTTGGCCTGCCCCCACTATCCAGCCCGCCCACCACTATCTAAGTAAGTGAAAAAACAAAATGGCTGCTACTCGCTCCTACACCACAGACACAAACACATCAGACAAAAAACACACTCTCTCTCACACACACTCTCAGTCACACACACTCTCAGTCACACACACTCTCAGTCACACACACACTCTCAGTCACACACACACTCTCAGTCACACACACAATCATACACACAATAATTCACACAGTCACATTCTCACTCACACACTTACACTCAATCCCACACACTCACACTCTCTCACTCACACTCATACACCCTCACACTCATACACCCTCACACTCATACACCCTCATACACTTTCACTCAATCACACACTCTCGTGCTCACACCCCTGGAGCCAGCACGATCCACCTTCCACCATAGTCTCCCTCACACCCCGGGAGCCAGCACGATCAACCTTCCACCATAGCATGTGCAATTACCACATGCATTTCAACTATATGAATGAATGCCACATTGGAGGCATAAGTACAAACACAAACTTGTTACAATGACACATAAGTCACCCCTTTATGACTCACTTCTGTGTGTGTGTCTGTGTGTTGCATGTCTGTATCACACTCTGTGTCTGCATGTTGTGCATTGCATGTATGTATGTATGACTGTGTCGATCTTTATGCATCTCAGTGAATGCGTGTGCATTTGCGTGTGTTTATCTGTGTGTGTTTGTCTTGCATCCGTGTGTGTGCATTAATTCCCTATATATCCTGACATTGCTAGTGTATGTGTGTGTGTGTGTGTGTATATTGTGACAGAGTCCTGCACCATGTATACATCAGCCATAGGCTACAACAATATTTATATATAAAAATTGTAAGGGCGCTCACCAATATATCGGGGAATAGAGATAATACAATATGCAAAACAAATCTCTGTCACCAGCAATATATAACAGTAATCATATACAAGAAATAGCAGGTTAATACATTATAGAGAAAAAACAGCCGCTATCACTGATGTACCAGTCCTATATGCCAGTTACATTGGAGTCTCTGTAATTATAGTAAAAATTAGTCTTTAACAGATGAAAAAAGATCGATGAATGATGAAATGATGAATGAATGATGGGTAATGATGATGAAATGAAGTAATGGAGGATGAGATGAATCAGGGGATAGATTTTCCAAGTGTCCAAGAGTATCACCCAGTCTTACTGTGCTGCTTGTCCTGAGCTCGGAGTCCACTCGAGCCGATATATATGAAAAAGAAAATAGAACAAGAGACAGCGCACAAGCGATCTGAGTGTAGTATGGTCACAGAAAAAATATATGTATATTCAATATATTACAATCATACAAAGAGCTGTTCAAAATATCAAAATTTATTTATGGGATACAAAATAAATAAATAAAAGAAGTGGTCATAAAAGGGGTATTTGAAGAAAGGTGGAAAACGTTAAAACATATATGGTAAATAATATATTAAAAAAGAATCTCAATCAAGAATAAAAATAAAGATTGACACCCTTGTATATGTATGAGGGATATAAAGGGTATATATATATATATATATATATATATATATATATATATATATATATACACAAGAGCAGTATTACATGTTAGTTGTTAATAGGGGGCAATATAGATCGATGTAATGGAGCCCAACAAATTCACCTCCAATCTATCAAACTTAGTAATCTTGCACCCCTTCAGTCAGGTAATCTGCTCACCAGATATTCCGTATATATAGGCACATCAAGCAACCGTAGATCTCTGCACTTATCTTTGCCTGTTCATCCCGGGTCCCCGTTCCACTCAAGGTCTCCACCCGTGGGATTCGAGTCCTGTGCTTAGGCGGTTCTGTTGTGCTGATCGTGAACACGTTGCTACATTACCCAAACAATCCTCTCATATCGGATTCATAATCAATAGATAAATCCTGAAAATTATCCAACGCGTTTCAAGGCTTTTTAGCCCCTTCCTCAGGGAAAAATGAAAATATCAGTCGATCTAAGCCGCACAGAGCGCGGGCTAGTAGTTTTTAAAAACTTAATTGGCCAATCAGCGGCCAGAATGTCCGGTAAAGGTTTAAAGTGTTACAAAAAGTATACACAATGTGTCAAAAATCTATATATAAGAAGGATTTTTCAATATAGCAACAGAATATATGGTCAATACTTCCAATATACACATAGTTAATTCAAGTAAGCTAATTTCCCTCACCTCGAGGAGGTATAGCATTTCGGGGAAGAAGGCTCATGAATATAATAATATAATAGTGTACATTAATCAAAGCTCATTAAACATCATAAAAAGATGAAAAGAAAACTCCTAGTAATGGTGAACTAATTGGATACAATCAATAAGAATGACATTGGCAGATAACATCGAAAAACGGGGAATTTTGGCTTGCTGTGCGATGTGTGGGAGACCTAAGCCATCACCAATACATCTTTCACCAGTACCATCAAGCCATTATTATCGATGTATCCACTACTGAAAGAGATGTTAGTATATTATCGAGGTGTGGATCCCAATGGGGAGTAAACTAATTATAGCACCGAATTGTGTCAATCCAGATGATGCATTAGCGCGTGATCGATGTGGGTATTATACCCAAAATGCGCATAATAAAAGAGTGCCATCAACACTAATCTTGTTATATCCGCTAAAATATGGGATGACACAAGTGTGCATAAAAATATAACTACAGCTTATACATAAATAGTGTAAAGAATATCTCAATCAATATATGAAACATTGATCATGTACATTTGCTAGATCAAGGGTGAATGAACATTGTGGGCATGAATCAGAGGTGTAACTACAACTTATAGATAAACAGTGTGCTGAATATTGCCATAGACAATATGAATTCAAATAGACAAAGGAGAGATAACAGCCCCAGACATATTGGTATAAAAAAAGAAAACACATCATACTGGGGCAAGTTATTCATAGTTCGGATTTTGAGTAAAGCCACATTTTTTTATTTATATATATATATATATATATATATATATATATATATATATATATATATATATATATATATATATATATATATATATATATATATAGAGAGAGAGAGAGACGAAGGGTAGCATACATACTTGAATTTGAGATTGTGCTAAAGACTAATGAGTAATATGATCATTAGTACTGTGAAGAGCTGAGGACCCCTAGATGTTACAAGGACTTCACTCATCATTCAAAGCCAAGACATATGTGTGAGGTTTCCTTGGGGATCCTCAGAGTCCATCAAAGACACCACAAGTCTAATTCCTCATTTAACCCTTCTGGCTGTAGTGTGTGTAACTTAAAAATCCAATAACTCTCTCGCTTGGCTAATAGTTTAAACCTATCCCCCCCTCTCTTGGTTAGACCTACATGCTCTATACCCAGGACCTTTATGTCTTCTATGCTCCTAAAGCTGGGACAGTTGTTACAATGTCTCGATACTGAGTGCTTCCCATTATTCTTCAAGATATTGTTGCGGTGTTCCAAAAATCGCTTCTTGAGCGGTCTGATAGTCCGCCCCACATATTGTATCCCACATCTACATTCCAGTAGATAAACCACATAATTAGTATTACAATTGATGAATTGTTTGATAGGGAAACTCTCTTTAGTTTTGTATGAAATAAAGGAATTAGTATTATTCATAATGAACTGGCAGGTGATACATTGTCGATGTCCACATTTATAAGTGCCCGTTCCGCATTGCGTTATATTCTGGGCTTTGGACCCTTTGTCACTATTTCTTATTAGTGATGGTGCCAATTTGGTTTTTAAGTCTGCCGCTTTCCTATAGATAAATCTAGGTCTATTGGGAAGTATTTTTCTCAAGGTCCTATCCCCCTCCAAAATTCTCCAATTCTTTCTTATAATTCTTTCTATTTGTCCAGACATAGAGGAATATCTACTGATAAAGGGAATGTTTGGTATTTTCTCTTCTTTAATTCCCATATCTCCAGACTTTTCTGGTGCTCTCTTTTTTTTCAAGGAGCTTTTCTCGTGGTATTCTTCTTGTTTTTTCTAGGGCTGGGTCTATAGTTTTTCCTTTATATCCTTTTTCCAAAAATCTCTTCTCCAGTACTGCTGCTTGCATTTCAAAATCATCATCAGTAGTGCAGTTTTTTTATTCTTAAAAATTGACTATATGGAACACTCTTAAGCCAATTCGGGTGGTGGCCACTGCTGGCTTCAATATATCCATTCACGTCCACTGGTTTGTGGTGAGTGCGTGTTTGGATGCACCCATCAGTCCCACTTGTTATTTCAAGATCTAGAAATACTACTGAAGTTTTACTTGTCGTATAAGTAAAATTGAGGCCCAAGTGATTCTGATTGATTGATGTTAAGAAGTGTTCAAGGCTTGTTTTCCCCACTTTTCCAGACAAGTAAAAGGTCATCTATGTATCTTGCATAAAATGCTAGGTCTTGTTGGTGATTGTCCCAGATGTGAGTTTCCTCCCAGATTCCCATGAACAAGTTCGCATAAGATGGGGCAAAACGTGTCCCCATCGCTGTCCCCCGTACCTGGCGATAGAATTTTGTTGTTGAACATGAAGTAATTATGTTGTAAAATAAACATAATACTATCAAGGATAAATTGAATCTGTTCTTTTCTAAGTTTTCCATTTTTATTAAGGATTTTTTCTACTGCTTTGGTCCCTGCTTCATGATCAATGATGGTATAGAGTGAGGTTACATCGCAGCTGACCCAAATAAACTCTTGTGACCATTTGAGGGAGTTCAATTTTCTTAATATATCTGTAGAATCCTGCGTATATGAGCGTAATTCTTGTACATAGGGTTGTAGGAGGTTATCAACATATTGAGAGAGGTTACTCGTAATGGAATTGATGCCTGAAATTATAGGACGTCCTGGAGGGTTGGTGAGATTTTTGTGGATTTTAGGAAGATGGTAAAATATGGGGATTATAGGATGTTGGATATTCAAAAATTGAAATTCTCCTTTATTCAGTATTCCTTCTTTATATGCCTTAGTTATGAGTATATGATATTCCTCATAGAACTCGGAAGTGGGATTAGTGGATAAGATCTCATAAAATGAACGGTCATTCAGAATTCTCTCAGCCTCCTGAATGTAATCAGATTTGTTCTGTATCACTAGGCCGCCTCCTTTATCAGCTTCTTTAAAGATGATTGAGTCATTACTCATAAGTTGTTTTAGACTCCTCTTCTCTTTATAAGTTAAATTATGTGTGATCTTAATAGATTTTGAGAACATTTTCCTAATATCCTTTAATACCAAATCCATAAAAGCTTCTATATACGGTCCACGTGTATTAATCGGATTGAATTTAGATACAGGCTTTAAGTCTGTATGTCTATATTCAGAAGGCTCATCACAGCTGGAACAATATTTAAGATTTTCTTCCCCTAATGCTATTAGGATATCAAGGGTTTCTCTATCTTGGGCAGAGCATGTAGGTCTAACCAAGAGAGGGGGGGGATAGGTTTAAACTATTAGCCAAGCGAGAGAGTTATTGGATTTTTAAGTTACACACACTACAGCCAGAAGGGTTAAATGAGGAATTAGACTTGTGGTGTCTTTGATGGACTCTGAGGATCCCCAAGGAAACCTCACACATATGTCTTGGCTTTGAATGATGAGTGAAGTCCTTGTAACATCTAGGGGTCCTCAGCTCTTCACAGTACTAATGATCATATTACTCATTAGTCTTTAGCACAATCTCAAATTCAAGTATGTATGCTACCCTTCGTCTCTCTCTCTCTCTCTCTCTCTCTCTCTCTATATATATATATATATATATATATATATATATATATATATATATATATATATATATATATATATATATATATAATAAAAAAATGTGGCTTTACTCAAAATCCGAACTATGAATAACTTGCCCCAGTATGATGTGTTTTCTTTTTTTATACCAATATGTCTGGGGCTGTTATCTCTCCTTTGTCTATTTGAATTCATATTGTCTATGGCAATATTCAGCACACTGTTTATCTATAAGTTGTAGTTACACCTCTGATTCATGCCCACAATGTTCATTCACCCTTGATCTAGCAAATGTACATGATCAATGTTTCATATATTGATTGAGATATTCTTTACACTATTTATGTATAAGCTGTAGTTATATTTTTATGCACACTTGTGTCATCCCATATTTTAGCGGATATAACAAGATTAGTGTTGATGGCACTCTTTTATTATGCGCATTTTGGGTATAATACCCACATCGATCACGCGCTAATGCATCATCTGGATTGACACAATTCGGTGCTATAATTAGTTTACTCCCCATTGGGATCCACACCTCGATAATATACTAACATCTCTTTCAGTAGTGGATACATCGATAATAATGGCTTGATGGTACTGGTGAAAGATGTATTGGTGATGGCTTAGGTCTCCCACACATCGCACAGCAAGCCAAAATTCCCCGTTTTTCGATGTTATCTGCCAATGTCATTCTTATTGATTGTATCCAATTAGTTCACCATTACTATGAGTTTTCTTTTCATCTTTTTATGATGTTTAATGAGCTTTGATTAATGTACACTATTATATTATTATATTCATGAGCCTTCTTCCCCGAAATGCTGTACCTCCTCGAGGTGAGGGAAATTAGCTTACTTGAATTAACTATGTGTATATTGGAAGTATTGACCATATATTCTGTTGCTATATTGAAAAATCCTTCTTATATATAGATTTTTGACACATTGTGTATACTTTTTGTAACACTTTAAACCTTTACCGGACATTCTGGCCGCTGATTGGCCAATTAAGTTTTTAAAAACTACTAGCCCGCGCTCTGTGCGGCTTAGATCGACTGATATTTCCATTTTTCCCTGAGGAAGGGGCTAAAAAGCCTTGAAACGCGTTGGATAATTTTCAGGATTTATCTATTGATTATGAATCCAGGATTGTTTGGGTAATGTAGCAACGTGTTCACGATCAGCACAACAGAACCGCCTAAGCACAGGACTCGAATCCCACGGGTGGAGACCTTGAGTGGAACGGGGACCCGGGATGAACAGGCAAAGATAAGTGCAGAGATCTACGGTTGCTTGAAGTGCCTATATATACGGAATATCTGGTGAGCAGATTACCTGACTGAAGGGGTGCAAGATTACTAAGTTTGATAGATTGGAGGTGAATTTGTTGGGCTCCATTACATCGATCTATATTGCCCCCTATTAACAACTAACATGTAATACTGCTCTTGTGTATATATATATACCCTTTATATCCCTCATACATATACAAGGGTGTCAATCTTTATTTTTATTTTTATTCTTGATTGAGATTCTTTTTTAATATATTATTTACCATATATGTTTTAATGTTTTCCACCTTTCTTCAAATACCCCTTTTATGACCACTTCTTTTATTTATTTATTTTGTATCCCATAAATAAATTTTGATATTTTGAACAGCTCTTTGTATGATTGTAATATATTGAATATACATATATTTTTTCTGTGACCATACTACACTCAGATCGCTTGTGCGCTGTCTCTTGTTCTATTTTCTTTTTCATAGGCTACAACAAGCAGTTTATCCTAGCGATTAAAGGGTTAAGTTTTGTCTTTTGCCTCTGCTAGCACACCTGCTCCTGGTTAATTAGCTCAGACCTATATAGTAGGTCTGAAAGAGCAGGGTGTGGTCAGACTGCACTGGGATAGTGTGTTTGGAGACCTCAAGCTATCTGTCTGCCTCTGAAACCAAGGAATAGTGAGAAAGCTTCTGAACTGAAAAGATTGCATGTCTGCTTATTTTACTTTTTTGTACTGGAACCCAGAGTAGCTGGGTCAGTAACTGGTAGTGAGGGAACTACTGTGAGTTAGCCTCCTGAAAGAAGTAGGCCTGTTTATTTCTGTACTTTTTATTTGGTGTCAAAATTTGATTGGGTTTTTGGTAATTTTTATGGGTCAAACTGTATTGGGACATATCTCTGCAACCATTTGTCATTCAGAGTTGAGAGAGGGCTCATTCTTCATGTCTCCTCATACCCGGTTTACATCCCCAGTGTTTTCTGAGCCCCTCAAGTGCAAATAAAGGCATTGCTAGGATAAAGCAACTTGGAACAAAAAACTACAATTCCAGAATGCTAGTTTCCCCGGCTTCCTTTTGATTGACTAATGGTTTTACAGATGTCATTTTATTCCTTCTTGCTTATCCTAAACAGAGGTTGCCTCTCCTTGCTCTCCTCCACCAATGAACCCTTCGCCTGCCAGACTAGTACCTTTTGGGGCTTTTCTAGGATGAATTATTATTCTGGGATACAGTGTTTGGTGTATTATACTGTTTTTATACTGGTTTTGTTCCTCATGCCAAGCTGGGCTCCTTAGAGAGAGTATTCAGGACCTCTATGCCCCTCGTGTGCTTTGGCCCCCACTACACCACCGAGGCCCTCCAGCCTTGAACAAGAGCCAGGCTGGGTGAAAGTCTTTGTCTACTATGGCACAGTTTCCCCATCCCTTCAGGGGGTTCTCCGTTCTTGGACACCCCTGACACCTTCAGGTTTGTGGCCCCTTAGGCACCAGGTATACCTGCGCTCGTGACCTCTTCTGAGGAGCACTCTTTTGGGGATGACACAGAGGAAGGGGAGTGTGAAGAAGGGATTTTTTTGCCTATACCTTTGGTGACCCCTTTGAGGCTGACCCTACTCCCTCTGTTAACGGCCTCATTAAGCTGATGACCCTTCAGGTCACTGACACCCCTGATGAGGGTCCATCATCTTCTCATGTTTCATAGACATAAAAAGTTTCAACAGTCTTTCCACCCAGTGCCACTCTTTACCAGGTTATCTTGGATGAGTGGAAGATGCCTGATAGTCGGCTGTTATCTCTTAAGATTTTTTTAGCTGTACCCCTTCTCTGTGGGAGCTTTGGCACAGTGGGCTTCTCCTCCTGCTGTTGATCCCCCTATATCCAGCCTCTCTAATTCTACAGCTCTGCCCTTTGCAGATGCTACAGCTCTTAAGGACATGACGGATTGGAAGCTTGAAGCTATCCTCAAGTCCAATTTTGCTGCCATTGTTGCTGCATTGAGGCCTATTCTGGCTTCTGTCTGGGTTTCCAGAGCTATTGCTATCTGGGGTGAACAACTAACTGAGGCTGTCAGAGATGGCACCCTTAAGGAGGATCTTTTAGCACTCTTAGCCTACATGTCTGTGGCTCAGACATATGACACTGATGCTTATTTTGATGCTGTCTGCGAAGGTCTCTGCCTTTTCTGTTTTGTCATGGAGGACTCCATACAGCAGATTATGTGTATTGGGATCTCCTGGAGGGTCTCCCTTACTCCTGAAGTCAGACAGGATCTGCAGTGGTGGCTAACCAGGAGCAACCTGTAGCAGGGGAAACTATTTGTGATTCCGAAATGGATCTTTGTCACGATAGATGCCAGCCTGATGGGCTGGTGTGCAGTTCTGGGTCACCTGGGTATCCAGTGCATATGGACCCTGGAGGAGCCTCTTAAGTCCATTAATGTTCTGGAGCTCCAGGTAATCTGGCTCAAGCTTGTTTACTGGTCCCTTTAGCTGAGGGGTCATCCGGTACATGTCACGCCACGGCTGTTGTCTACATCAACCAGCAAGGAGGCACTCTAAGTGCTCCTGCTTGCTCAGTGGTCCAGTCTCTTTACTTGGGCGGAAGATGACGTTTCCGGCCATATCCGCCAGTCACATTCCAGGGGTAGACAGTGTCCTAACTGCCAAACGGTGGACCCCAGAGAGTGGGAGCTCCATACAGACGTTTTTGACCTATTGGTGCAGAGGTGTGGTCTTCCTCAGATCTGATGGCCATAAGTAACAACAGGAAAGTTCCAATTTTTGTTCCCATGGGGGGGGGTGGGATCATCTGGCATTTGCCACAGATGCCGTGTCGATTCCGTGGCACTTGTATCTTCCCTCCAATTCCTCTCATCCCCAAGGTGCTCTGGAAGGTTCAGGTGGATGGTCTAGCAGTTATAATGATTGCCCCCTATTGGACCAGAAGGGCATAGTTCCCTGAACTGGTTTCTCTCCATTCAGGATCAATTTTCACTGCCACTCAGACTGGACCTCCTCCTTCAGGGGTAGCTCTGGAAGGAGGATGTGGAGCGGTTTGCTTTGACGGCATGGCTGTTGAAGCCTCCATCAAGAGGAGAAATGGTTTCTCCCCTGAAGGTATCTCCCATATGATCCAGGCTAGGAAGCATGTCTCATCTAAGGCCTACCCACAGGGTTAGGTTCATTTTTCATACTTTGTGTGTAGACAGGGATCTGTCTTCACGGGAGTTTGACATTCTGGTGGGCCTGTCCTTTTTGCAGGGTGATGTGAACAGAGGACTCAATCTAAGTTGCTTGATGGTTCAGACCTTCTCTCTCTCTCTCTCTTCTCTCTCTCTCTCTCTCTCTCTCTCTCTCTCTCTCTCTCTCTCTCTCTCTCTCGACTCATTTCTATCTTTCCAGATGTTAAGGTATTCTTTCAAGGGATTGCTCATGCTTTCTTAACATACAGTGCTCCCACACCCTCCTGGGACCTTAACTTGGTTTTGGGTGTTTTGCAGCAGCCTCCCTTGCTGCCATTCTTTTACATCTCTTGATGTGGAAGATGGCTTTTCTTCTGGCTGTGGCCTCTCTCCATAGAATTGCTTAGTTGCAGGCTTTCTTGCAAGCCGCCTATCCTGGTGTTTCACTGGGATAAGGCTGTTCTTCGAACTTCTCAGAAATTCCTTCCTTAGTTGGTCTCTGAGTTCCTCATCAGTCAGGAGATTATTGTTCCTTCATTTTGTCCTGACCCAAAAGGATCTCCACTTGTTGGATGTGGTGCACTATTTCAAGTTTTATGTGCACCGCACAGTCTTTGCATAAGACTGATGCCTTGTTTACATCCTAGATTGTCTACTATTCACAAGGCATAGGAACTCGAAGAAACTTGTTCCCTTTCGTGGTATATTAGATTCTACAAGGTCTGTCAGGGCCTCCTGGGCTTACAAGAATCAGGCGTCTGCTGAACAGCTGTACAAGGCCGCTACATGGACCTCCTTGCACACCTTTGCCAAGCACTATCGTGTTGATGTTCTGGCTTTGGCCGAAGCCGGTTTTTGCAGGAAGGTCCTTCAGGCATTTCTACCTGTGTAGGACCTACTCTTTCCAGTTCTTTAACTGAGCCCGGTTGGCTCTTGTACTTGTGTGCTGTGCTATTGTTTTTGACTGTCAGTTGACACTTAATTATGTTTGGGCTGTTCCTAGTTCTGGATAGTAGTAGAGAACTCTGGTATCATGGGGACTGGTGCTAGGTCCTTTGTTTTATTTCCCATCACTGGGAGCCTACTGTCGGGAGATAAGCTAAGACACAGTGATAACAGGAGACTGTGTACTGTATATCTCTAGCATAAAAATAAATTTGAGATCTTGCACACAAGCTAGATATGACACACTTTTGCACAGTGAACAGAATTGATCAAAAGAATCAATTACTCATATTCGTGAAACAACATATGTAACTTTAAAGCTAAAAAAAATGTAATATATAGAGAACACAACCGTAATCACTGAATTGGGAAACAGAAATATGCAAGCTTTGACTTGGTAATATATATCAAAAGGCAGTTCTAAACTAAGATGTATTATATTTTCTCATGCCGTATTTTATATGATAGAGTTATCAGATAACTGTACAAGTAAAACACAAGCACTTATAGGGTAAAACTGTATATGATATAGGTATCCAGAGGTATAAGTTAGCAATGTTTGAATCCAGCAGTAGTGAGGTTAATAATTCCTACAGTTTAGATAGTACAATAGGTGGCAGTGCAAGGACACCTGCCACACCCCGATTTACTAAGGCAATTAAGTGGCAGGGAACTTGTCACTTGAGTTGTGCTCAATAGGACACAGATCAAGTGGCAAACCCTGAAACCATGATGCACAATATTGCAAGAAATATAACACTCTCTGAAAGACTTAAAGTCCCAGATATACAAAAGAAAAATATAACTATATGGCTGCTGGTTTCAATTTATGCATACCTCTGGAGGAGCACAGAATAATGAAATACATTTCCTGATAAAATATGCATTACCACATTATAATCTTGGCAAAAAAATAGGTATGGGTAACAACACATTGACAATATATATATGAGATACATATCAAAGCATAAAAACCCTGAAAGATTATATTGACAAATTCATATCTGCACCCATCTATCAGTGCAAGGGGTTAACCAGCGTTATAGGCAGAAAAGATCAACCAACAACATACTCCCAGGTTTTTGTCCTGTCAAGATTTTCACAGATGTGACTATCTCAACGATACAACCTACGCTAGATGTCACAAATAGATAAAACAAAGTAGAACGGGATCAGCCAAAATACCAAATCCACAATTAAAGACACAGAAAGATACAGAACATTGAGAAATAGAGTACAATGACTCTGAGTATATTACTGTGAGTTCTCTATGCTGGTCTGCAGTGATAACAAATGTAACTCACTACAACCTGGCACAGACACCTGCACGCAATACAAACAATTGGCTCCTCAGGTATCTGTTTATTAGTTAATCTGTAACTCCCAATGATCTAAAGTTTCTACAATCTGGTCTTTAGCCTAAACAAATGTGAATTAACTGTATAATTTCCAGAAAGTTATACTAAACTTTACAGCCAAATGGCTACTGAATTTCTTTCGCAGTAGGCTGGCCAGTTCTTACTGGGAAGAAAATATAATATAATCCCAGAATTTGCTGGGTTATGATAACTTTGGAGATTTATACAGTGTGAAGATAACCAAGTTATACTTTGCCAATCATAAATAGGGTGTGATCTTAGGCACGGCACGGTTCTGCGAATCTCAGGAACTAGGAAATATGGCAACCCTCAGGAGACCCCCCTCCAAGACCCAAAACAATGCTTATATGACCAAAGCCCCCCTTTAAGGAAGGATACGCCTATTCTTCTCTCATAGGTCACCCCTCAGAGAATTGGCATATAAAGATAATTTTCATTAGTAAATATATATAAAATAGATTTGAAACATAAATCCATCATGTCATCAGGTGTCACTATAATACCAAAAATGCGGATAGTAATTTAAAACTACATCAAAGGAAAATAAATAAATGTTTTTCTCTCAAACAATAGAAGCTTCAAACACTATCGCTTGTGAAGGATGTGTCCAGAATTTCTTATTTCAAAACATAGTTTCAGTTTAGCTACATTAACCGGCTAAGGGGAGTGAAATCCTTCCATCCCAACAGATAGCTCTGTTACAAAAATGTATTCATGAGAGAGACTAAGATTTCTCTTTCTACAAAATATGTTTAAAGAAAGTCTCATATATACACATACAAAATGGCCACTGAACAGATTCTTAGCCATTTCTTTACAGAAAGAGTAGATTCTCTGACACTACTGTTGGTACATCCCATGATACCTGTATTCCATATTGGATGACAGAAAATAGGATTTTAGTATTTCCCTGTTAAATCCTTTTCTCTTAATCCATATGGAATACAGGCCTCCCACCCAGGGATAAGGGTCTCGCTTGGTTACACTTTTGTTGGACGTGGGAGTCCTTTTACTTAAAGGAGCTTACCTTCTCTTGCTGTCCTAGATTACCTCCGTTGGTTCCCAAGTGCCTATCTACCATTGTAATGTTTATGATGCTCTCTGTGTAGATGTACCCTGGTAGTGTAATTTGTGTAGTTAATAGGCATCACAGTAGATCAGCACCTATACTTTATCAGTTATCAAGTGCCAGTCATGAGCTCCTTGTATATCTCTATCTTTCAGAATAATAGTCTCAGAGAGGTAATGCACTGCTGACTTTATTAAACAAATAACCGTTGTTAATCAGTGACCTAGATGTATGATTACGTTAATTGAATATTATGATACGGCAGCTATATTACTTGCGTAGTGTCTTAGAATACATTTAAGGCTATCACTTGTTCAGTGTTAAAGGCAAAAGAAGAAACTACTGTATTATTATTATTATTATTATTATTATTATTAGTGCATAGGTAACACCTTTCCTTGAATTAGCATAAAGTATACATAGTCACTGAGTTATACTGGTAGCACAAAAAAGGCTGGCTGCTAGTAAACAAAATAATGGCATGCATGCAGGGAGGGTTTATGTATGGAAAACTCTCTGCAATGTAGTAGAGAGACTATCCTCCATATACATATGGGATGGAGCATAATAACTCAGTGGCTATGTACACTTTATGCTAATTTGAAGAAATGTGTTACCTATTGTAACGGAAGCTGAGAAGGGACCGCGTCGCCTTCCGCCGTCGTTCTTGGGTCTCTCCTTCTTGACGCAGATAAGCGCCATCGGATGCACCAGTTGAAGTATGGACAGTCACTGGAAACAGCCGCAGGATCGCTGGAAGCAGGGAAGAGTCCACGTCGCCCCCTGACAGTCCACGAAGCTGGGTCGCAGGAAGCTGGCAGCAGGCCACTCATCCCAGCCAGGGCTTCACCTGGTACACTCGCTCCCACGCACCAAGCCAGGGGTTACAAGGGGACTGGAGAGCTCTCTCCTACTCTCCAGCATGGGGGTCTTAGGGCAACACATAGGGTTTCCAGGGCCAGCAGCAGCACTGGATCCCTCTTCTTCCTGGCCCCCACATCAGGGCCATCTCTTGTCTTGGGGAGGAGGGCAAACTCAATCCTCCTTACAATATTATTCAGGTACCTGGAGAACACAGTCTTCCCTTTCTCCAGGGCACCAACAACAGGGGATGGACTGGGGCTGCTGGTGGGGACCTGCGTCTCTTCCACCGCAGCAGGGGTTTCCCAGACCCTGGTGAGCTCTCTCCCACTCACCAGGTCAGGGTTTACAGGGGGGCTGATGGGGCACTCTTCTCCACCCATCAGGTCACACAACATATCCTCAGGAGGGCCAGCAGCACTGCTCTCTTCCAGTCCGCTGGGATCCTCCTCTTGTAGGCCATCACACACAAGGCCCTTCTCTGCCTTGAGGGAGACCGCAGTCCCATCCCTCAAGGCGGCATCATCCGTGACCCTGGGGAGCACACACTGCTCCGCTCCCAGGGCATTCTCCAACAAACCAGGGGGCAATATCTTGGGGCTGTTGGTGAGCTCTTCTACACTCACCACAGCAGGGGGGTCCTGGGGACTGATGGGCTCTCTCCCACCCATCAGTTGGGGCATACAATTGCTGCTGGTGGGGACCTGCGTCTCATCCACCGCAGCTGGGAAGGCAGGGTAAGGGGCAACATGCCTATCAGGGGAGACGTCTGTCCCATCCCCTGATGCAGAGGTATCTTCTTCACTGAGGAGGAACGCATTCCCACTCCTCAGCTCAGGCAAAACATCATCCAGGGGCAAAGGGTTATCAGGGAGGACTGTTGTCCCCCTCCCTGATGTGGGGAAAACACAAGGGGCACTGGTGAGGAACGAATTCCCACTCACCAGTGTGGAGTGAACAGGGGCAGCCTCATCCAGGGCATCCTCTCCCCTGAATTCCTCCTTGGATGGATTACCTCTCCAGTTTTTTCTCTCTACATATCCTCTGATCCTCCGGAACAGGCCCATGTATGCCCTCTCCAGGTGCAATTCCCGCTCAACCAGGTCATCTAGTTCCCCTCCTTGCTCGGGGATATCCTGGAAACCCAGCATCGCTTCCCCAGGCATCACTGATCTCCCAGAAGCACTTCTCCTCCTGGCTTCCGAAATCAAGATCATCATCAAAAGCCTCCCACTCTATTCCTGGGCCGTTGTATACATATTGCGCTGGAAAACTCCTATGGCAAATTCGACTGCCGAACCTCCTCTACACTTCATGGTAAAGGACGGTATATCGGTCATGTAGGTCACTCTCCACCTCCACGAACCGGTACATACTCTCTTTCCAATCCGGTAGAGGAGTTCTTCCCAGGATAGGCCAGCGTAGTTCCAACAGGTCCCCTAAGCAGCTCCAGTTGGGCTCGACAGCGTCCATGGGTCCCCAGTAATCTGCCATGTCTCACTCGATGCACCCGATGAACGAAGGAGAAATCCCACTGCTATGCCACCAATGTAACAAAAGCTGAGAAGGGACCGCATCGCCTTCCGCCGTCGTTCTTGGGTGTCTCCTTCTTGACGCAGATAAGCGTCGTCGGATGCACCAGTTGAAGTATGGACAGTCACTGGAAACAGCCGCAGGATCTCTGGAAGCAGGGAAGAGTCCACGTCGCCGCCTGACAGTCCACGAAGTTGGGTCGCAGGAAGCTGGCAGCAGGCGGTCAACGATTCAGGATACTTGGCGCAGATGGGTATCAGAGTGGACACTTTAGACCATAAGCAATACAAGACACCAGGACTCCTTGTTCACTCCAAACATAACTCACTTTATTGACACAAACTACAGATATTTATACACAAATCTTTACATTGAAGTTGATGGGTGGAACCAGATACAAAAGCCTTAATCCAATCATGTTACATGAGACAAAAGGCTAACAACATATGGTGTTAACAGATGCAATGACTTAGGATTACATTTCAGATACAAAAGGGTTTGATTGAACAAAGACTTGAGGGCGTGAATAGATTAACACACAGCAGGGGGTCTCAGGACAGTTCTCAATACAATTACTTGAGTGGCTAGAATATACATTCCCTTAACAATGGCCAGGGGTTGAATAATTAAGCAAAAGGCTTGGGAGTCTGCAATACATAATTAAATAATTAACCCCTCACTGCCTATTCCCTTGGAAGCAATCCATAATAATGTCCATGTCCTCATTCACATCCAGCGTACAAAGTATTTTAGCACATAACCAGGGGAAAATGTCCACAGTCTTTGGATAAATAGTTCTAGGGCCAGGCAAGGGTTCAAGTAACGGGTAGGATCTGTTACAATTTGTACTAATAATATTAATATTAAAGTAGCCTTAGATGGATTTTAAGGAACTACTCATATAGCACAGCTGTTGTTTCATAATATTCAATTGCCTTCCTTTTTTTTTTTTTTTTTTTTTTTTTTTTTTTTTTTTTTTTTTTAGACCAGTCATTCAAACAGGAGAGAGAACTCCATATGTTGGATGTGGTGCGATGCTTTAAGCATTATGTGCACCATTCTCTGCTTTTCCCCAAGGCTTATTCCCTCTTTGTCATCCCTGAGGGACCTAGGGCTGGTCAGGCAACATCCAAAAGTCACCTTTGCCTCTTGGATTAATGATACCATACTCCAAAACTATTTTATCAGAAGAGCCCTGTTGCTTACATAGTAGTACTGCATTCCACCCGTTCTGTGGCTGCTTCCTGGTGCTACAAAAACCATACCTCTGCTGAACAGGTTTGCAACGCTTGCCTTGTGATCTTCCTTGCACACATTTACCAAATACTACCATGTCCTTGTTCTAGCCTCTGGTCCTTCAGGCAGTGTTGACTGTCTAAGGATTCTCTTCTTTCTTTTACATCTACTACCCAGTTGGCTCTTGTTTTGTTCACTGTGCTAGTTTGATGTCCGTTGATATCAGATGTTATACAGATCCAGTTTAAGCCTCTGGAATATTGTTTTCCTTGTGGAAGAGTGCATGTTTTCTCTTTTCCCTCCCCAGAAACTTTGCTATGCTTTGGTATACCCCAATGGTTCTTGTGTTCATATTGTACATAAGAGAAAATAAAATTGTAGTGAACTTAGTTAGATTCTTTCCTCTTTAATCCGTATGAAACACACCCAAAGAACACCCCATCTGTGTTTCCTTCCCTGGGGTATAGGTGTCCTCTTGAGGTCTTGGTCTAAGGGGCTTCCTTTTCTTCTTTCCTGTCCTTGTTCTTCTTTCTGTGGCACATGTCACTCAGGAAACTGGATTGTGTGTGTGTGGGGGGGGGAGGATTTTTGAAATGCACTGCCCTTCTAGTGGAGTGAGATGTAACTCATGATTACGGTTTTCCATCTGATTTATCTCTGCAAGGAGTTGCCCTCCCCCACTATCTCTTATTCCAAAAAAAAAAAAAATGCCCTTTCCAACCCCTGCCACTCCTGTAATAATCTCTAAGGAATTTCAGGAACCTTCAATATATATATATATACACACACACACCACAATACATATACATGAATTACATATGCACAAAACTCAAATACCACACACACAATACATGCATGCAATACACATGCAAAGCACAAACAGACAATATACCCACACACAATACACAACACACTACAAAACACACAAACAATACACGCATGCAATACACATGCACAATATACACTCAAACGCAATGCACACACATGCAAAACACACAACATACATACATGCGCACAATACACAACTACACACGTGCAAAACACACACAATACACATAGGCACGAAAAAACACAAACCTAACACACGACAATACACAACACACGCACAATATACCACAACACATGCACAAAACAAACAATACACATGCACAATATACACTCACATGCAACGCACACACACAATACACATGAAATACCCACACTCATAATACACTACACGCACAATGCACAACATAGTGCATGCACACAATAAACAACCACACACTAAACAAACTCAGTACACACACACACAAAATAAACATGCAATACACACATGCACAACACGCACATACAACACGCACATGCAAAACACACGCAATACATATGCACAACGCAAGCGCACGTGGGCACAATACAAACAGACAATACACATACACAACACAGACAATATACACACACACAAAAACCTCACACACCATAAGATGCACAACACACATGCCCACAAAACGCATACACAATACAAACACGCACAAAAACACACATGTACAGAAACATACACAAATACAATCACTCAATACACACATGCACAAAAAGCACGTTATACGCACATGCTCGAAAAAAACACGCACATCATACAAGTAACACACACATACACACAATACGCACGTACAACATGCACGCAAAACACACACAACACGCACACAATGCACACTATACACACGCAATACATACGCACAATGCAAACAGACCACGCACATGCACAATACATGCACAGTACATACTCACAATATATACAATACACAGCACAGACAATACACACAATAAACACACAGAAAAACCACACACACCACAAGATGCACAACACACAGAAAATACACACATGCCCACAATACCTACTCACGCAATACACGCACAACACACCACAAAACACATGCAATACAATACACAAACACACCCACCCACGCAGATTCAAAAATCCAGACATGAAGAACATTGTCTCCTTTCTGGATTTATCTGGATGTCAGGGGAAAATAGTCCTACACGTAAATCTACTTAATTTTTTAACTCTACTACCTGACAGGTATCACATTCTGCGTTTATTTAAAATAGTCATGCATTGAACTGCATGGGACTTTTTTTAATTTAGCCCCGGCGAGTAGAAATTCAGCCCTGGTGGATATGTTTTAGCTTGCAGTGGCAAGTAACTTTTCAGGTCTGGCTAGTCGCAAAGGACTTAAAATTAAAAGCCGTGTGTGTGTCTATATATATATATATATATATAATATATTATAATAACACACGTCTTTGGCACTGAAGGAAGGCAACATATTGACCATTTTCTTTGGTTTCTTTAAACCACTTCGGTAGCGAATAACTATCCAAAGCATTGAACTGCATGAATACCTCTTTGGGGCTCAAACATTAACCCTTTCACTGTTGCTAATGGACCCAAACCATTGTCATAGAATGCTTTGAATACCTTTCAAGCACTCAAATGACTGGATCCCCAGGGGCAACGCAGTGCCCCTTTTGCTAGTATGAACTAACGAGCAAAGGATTTATCTGTAAGTTTGCTAAAATCCAATTCATATTTTTTTTGTGTGTGTGTCCCTTTAAGAACTGGCGCCCGGTCTGCTGCTATCCATGGCGCATAGACTACAGTGGAAAAGGCTGTATGACATATCTCCACACCCACTTACACTACAAGGGTCAGAGTTAATACTTTCTTATTCCCTGATCATGCTCTGTCACATGATCAGTGTTATGACTGTCCTCTGAAATGCGTTTTGCTGCGTTCCTAGGCTGGGGAGCCATGGTTGCTTAGTTTAAAGGAGGGAAAGCTGTGGTTCTCATACTTTTCTTATTGGGCACCTTGTGATCCCAAGGGGCATGTGGTGAAAACCAAGCTCAAAAGATTCACGTGCTATCCTAACCCCCTTAACTTATTCCTCATGCCATGCTGGACTTCCAAGGGCATATACTGGGACCCAATGTCCTTCTTATACTGTTATCCCTAATACACCCCTGGGGCCATCCAGCACTGATCAACAGCCAGCCTGGGTTAAACTCGGAGGTGTTCCATGGCATCTACTCCCTCATTCCCATGAGACAAGTTGATCTTGTTTTAAGGGGACCCACTCAGATAGCTGGTGAAACATCTGTCAAGATTGATTCAGAGCAAGAGGATATGGACTCTTCCTTGTCCTTTGGGGATCACAATAAGGCTGGGCTTGTCCCCTCGACATAGGGGCTCATAAGAGCAGTGTTTGAGACCCTCCGTCTCTGAGGTCTCTTATGGGGGATCTACTTCTCCAGATGTATTCCAGAGAAGCACAAAAGACTCTCTAGGCTTTTCTCCTAACAGCATCTTAAAAGCTCTCTAACGTGAACAGCTTTCCAAAGCCATATACTCTGATTGTCCAAAGGAGGAACTTTTACTACTGCTTGCCAATATTTTCAATGTAAATTCATATCTTTCTGAAGCTGCCTTTGACTATGCCAGTGTTGTAGATAACTGTCTCTATCTTCTGTATACTCTGTTTAATATTTTCCCCGGGGACCTTGGACTCCCACACTGTTCCTCCGAGATATCCTAATTCGCAGGCCTGGGGATAAGAAATGAATACACGCAGACATGAATCTTGTGCTATAACTTCTTATCCAATTTATTAAGCGAAATTCACCAGTTTATATAATGCAAAATCAGTGGGTGGTAGGCATGTTAATTAAGGGGAGAGATTTCCCCTCCCAGGATACATGAACAGATATGGACATTGTCGGTCATTAAACCAATGGGAAAACAGAGGGAGATCAATAGTTAAAAGGTTCGGACACATTCACACCTGCAAATTACTTCATCATTTGGCAGAATGCCCCTTACCGCAATAAGACAAAACAAGTTATAAAAAGAATTGTTCTGGACATGTTGTTCACAAATTCAAATGTCACAAGTTGATATCATTTACTTAATTAGCTCTTATCAAACTATAACTGTTAGAACAAACCATAGCTAGAAATATTATATTTTGAGTGGAGCATAGCTAATGCGCATCTGTAGGCCTTGCAGAAGCAAAAGATTTTCCCTTACAGTCCCCTCTTTTGTTCTTATAAAAAGAACAATCAATCAACCCTAAATTGTTACACAAAGGCCCCCCCCAAGTTGTTTGGTAATTATTCTGTCAATCATCTTAGTAGGAGGGGGGTACTGGTAATGGTGGAAAGGGGTGGACCTTTTCATAGACATCACTCAGTACTAGCGCTTGGAAAGGAACATCATAAGTAGGGTCTGACTTTTTTAGGGGAATGTCTTCACAACTAATTTTATCAACTGAGGGCATAGTGAAGCGGGCACAACTAATAAGGAATGGGCAGCACTGGGCAAAACAGCAGGTCATGAGAAGGATGGAAACACAAAGGAGAAAACCTGTCACCAGTGTCTTGAGCCAGGCAAAATTAGGAAGCCATGACCACAACCAATCCCACCACCCATCTCCTATTGTACTCTGTTTAATACTGTTAACTATGTCATGCAATCCCTGAATATGGTCATGTATTGACTTAGAATGGTCAGATAGATTGAAGCAACACATTCCCTCAAATTCCTCGCACCCATGGTTATGCTTCAATAACGGATAGTCAATGGCGGCCCTGTTTTGGAGTGTCATGCCCTTCAAGCTCTTAACATCAGCCAAGAGTTCTTCCATAGCAATAGAGGTGTGGTTAATAGCCTTGACCATAGCACAGGCGAGTTTTGTAACGGTCTTTGCAGTGCCTACTGCCAAACCAGGGACCCCAATGACTGAAATGCCTAGAGATAAACATTTCTACATCACTCATTAGCCTGATACTGGAATCACAATCCTCTGGCAATTGTAAGGCCTGCCGTTTGACCCGCCCTGTATCTGGGATGGGTGTTCTTGTTGGTGGGTCAGATCTAGAGGGTAGTGATATGGCAATCCTACTAATAGTACATGGGCCACCTGTGGTGGTCCCTGGAATATAGGAGTAGGAAGTATTCCCACATGAAAGAAACCATCCTTTGGATAGCTTGACAGAGTAATAGGCAGTTTGGGTGGTAACTGTAAAATTACAGGTCATTCTATTGCGGGGCACCTGTGGTAGGGGGGCTTGATGCCACCTACCAGTTATCTGTCCTCCTGGACTGAAAAAAAAACTAGGGAATCCGGAAAAATACACACAATATTCTGCTGGGGTAATATATATGGTACGTATGGATGTCATATTTGGCCACAAACTGTTAGCAGGGATAAAGTTGATCCAAATCTGACAAAAATTGGGCGTGTGCATTATGTCTAAAGCCATATATGACCACACATTTGGAGTCTCTATTTCCCCAAAATGTCTGCGGGCCCTAAGGAGGACGGATCTAGTCTCATTACGAATCGGCATGGTTTCAGAATGATGCACATAGCAAAGCATAGTAATCATAGTAATGAGCATTACAACACTCAAAATTATCATATAAACACATTAAAAGTTTCGATATGGTGGATCTGGGGTACGTAACCCAAATTGGATGTAGCTCCTCCCACCAACAGAGTCATTGTCAGAGTATTCTTGGGGAGATTGTTCTTGATGGGTTAGTGGCAGATAGAGAGTAAGAAATTCATCAACGAACTGTTCATCAAGAGAGGGTGTTATTTCATCAGGGGAGCCTTCTTGACGCTACATGTGTGTATCCATGTTGGGCTATTCTCAGTCAATACAGCTGTTTGGGTTCCTGCGAGGACGGTAGTTCGTTCACCAAATGGGGGGTCCAAAGTCTTGTTTCAGACGAGTTATTTAACTAATACAGAGTCGCCTGGTTGGAATGGGTGCACTGGCTTGTCTGTAGGTAAGGGAAGAAAAAGACTAACATCACCATAGATGCCATTCAATTTATCAATAGATTGTGATACATAGTCATATTTAATACATTCCAAGTCACCTAAAGACTTGGGGCACTTATGTGGCTTTGCCTAGTACCTTTCCTCAATTTATCCTTAATTAAACTATTGTCCTATTAATCATCAGATGGCATCCAAATCCGGGAATTATTTCTGTACACAGTACTTTTGCAATGGTTTTGGCATTTTCCCTGGCCACAGGAAAAGGCTTCGACCCATTTGAAAATCCAATCACATATAACCAACAGGTATTGGATGCTTCCTGATTTGGGCATGTGTGTAAAATCTGTTTGTAACTGTTGCATTGGTCCCTCAGGGGGTGGCAACTGGTCATGAACACTATGCATTATTATTTATTTTATTTATTTATTTATTTATTTTTGTAAATTATTTATTATGTATATGAGACATCTATATATTTAATTCTCTACTAGTTCTATCAAATTCATAATTACAAACCTAGTCTGTATGGAGTTATACGTCTGTTCCTTATCAGGTCTTTTAAGGTATCCCCATTCTACCCTCCTTGTCTGACCATAGACCATTATGGTCTACTGTCAGACCCTCCTTTTACCAAAACTGTAGGTCATCCTTAGAGACTAATACTTGCAATGAGTATATATTGGGTATGGAAATGGAGGTATCATTACCATGTGGAACTGAATGTCTGTGGTAGTATTATAAACTGGGTGGGGTGGACCATGTAAGGCTGGGTCTTTAGCAATGTCATTTACAAACGCATTCACACTAGGGTCACTATTGTCAACTGTACTATGGCCCTTGCATGTGATTACTGCTATGGTTTATGGCAATAATATAAAATCCAACAGATCATTAACCACTTGATGATGTAAAAAATTATTTGTCAGCTGTCACAAATCCTCTATTTTTCTATGTAATTCCAACACTATGCACCACACCAAAAGCATACCTGAAATCTGTCACTATAGGCACATCTCTGTTTACTAATAATGAGCATGCTTGTGTTACAGCTGTTAGTTAGCAGCTTGGACAGATATAAAAGGGAAAGGGTTAGCCATTAATACCTTATCCGGTAATTGGACTACAGAAAATACTGCCAAGTATATACACCTCATCAGCTGGTTTTGCGCATGACCCATCCACATATATTGTCTCACTGCATTCAAAGGGAACAGACTACAGGTCAGGTCATAATGAGGTATCCATTATTATTATTATTCATATATACATATATATATATATACACACATATATATGGCGCCAACTAATTCCTCAGTGCTTGTACAATAGGGAATGAATGATCTATAATTAATCATGTGCCTCAACCTCTGATATGTCAGAGGGAGAATATAAAAGTAATGTATGTAAGGTCACAAAGAGTACTGAGTGTGAAAGGTAATATTGCATATATAAATAGTGTCATAACCAAATCTTTTCTGTGCACTCATGTGTCTGAACCGCCCCTACCATCAGACTGCTACTGCTCCTAAGCATTCAGACAGGCCCCGAACCACTGATGATATTGCTTTAAATAATAAACCACCAATCTACAGTGTAGTCATTTATTTTCCTTTGTAAGGACATCCTGAAACAACAGTGGGACCTCCCTCCTTACAGTACAGATGAACTGGAGAGAGTAGTTGGGCAGTCCCAGAACAGAAACAAAACATAAGGCTGTAGACTTTTGGCACTTTATATGCCATGTCCATAATCCATTGTATTACATCATGAGCATCTCTCAAGGTATCCTGTCTCAATGTGTAGTTGTGGTGAGAACAGTCTGAAATCCATTGTCTACAGTAAATACCATGCCTAGGAAAAATAACATTTGCAGACTTAGTCTTTGGCTTTGGGAGCAAAATAATGACTTTTACTCATTCAGGAGCCAGCAGCCACTGTCCATGTGACAGTACGAATCCTAGGTAGTTCAGTCTCTTGACAATACTGTAGTTTAGCAGGTGATACCTTATGACCAGATGTTACAACAAAGAAGATGTATCTTTCACACAGGACTCTTCATCTGGGCTACACATCAACCACAAATCATCCACATATGGAAACAATGTGGAGCCACAATCAGGTAACCAAGACGCTAGGATTTTCCTGACTACAGCAAAATAGACAGTGGGGGAATCGATCACACAATCTATTTCACGCATACTGATTCCCTTTATACGTGAAAGCAAACAGTGGTTGCATGTCAGGGCGCCCTGGAATGCTAAAAAAAACAGTGCTGCACAAAGAAAAATAAGTGGCAAACGATGGTACTGCAAACAAAATATAGTTTGTATCAGGCACTAGGAGTGCAGAGTGCTGAATTAACTCATTCACTGCCCTTGTATGTAGAACTTTCAGCCAGCAAATAATCGGGAAGTGTGTGCAATGTGTCAGGTAAAATGTGTTATAGATACCATAGTGTAAATTGAGTCTAAGGATATGAACACTGATGCCTGAACCAGATTTTCCCCACAGATCCATAAAAACATTCCAGCATTTGCAACAATGGGACAATGAGTAGGGGTCAACCATATACCTTAAATTAAAACATTATTCCATACAATGCTGATACAATGCATATACACTGAGATCTAAAACAAACCACCAACCTTAGCGGTGAGGGCACATTACAAGAAAATATTCTCATCAATAATATGTTAACATCCAAGTTAAATTATAAAGAACATACAGGTATTATAAGGTTAGTCATTTAGGTAGTTATGTGTTGATAAGCAGCAAGTTAACTGGACAAGTGTGATTAATTTAGAAAAAAATTACAGTCTGTAACACAATCTAAAACTATAAGCATGATTCATTTGAAGTCCAAAAACAACTTTATTACATTTACACCCCTTGGCATCTGTGCCTATCTACATATCCCTCAACCACATCCAGTCATCTTTCATCCAATTTCCCAGTTCACAAAACAATAAATATTTAACACCGCAAAAGCAGCTGCGTTATCTTGAAACTAGTACACTCTGAACAAAGAGATAGGGAAAGGAGTGAGGGAGGGGTAGCAGCTGCGGAGACAGAAACACTGACTTCTCATAGAGCTAAAATTTTACAAGTATGGCGTCCTTAACCTCTTCTCTGCCATCATCATGTGAATAAAGTATATCAATATCACTGGAAGCCTATTTCTGGTTCTCTAGCACCCTGATTCCATCTACCTCTGCATTTCCCTCTGCCTCACACTGAAATTATATTTCCACATTCTCCGTATCTTTCTTAAAACAACCCGTCACTGCCATTATTCTTATTGCCATTTCCAAAGCTTCACTTTCTCAGCTATGCAAATTATCAATACACATTCTGACTACTTGAGCCACTTCATAACAAAGTGGTCCCAAATCGTCTACCTCAATAAGTCCACATGCATTTTCCCAACCATTATCAAAACTTTTACACAAACATTCACTTTCCAGTTATATCTATCTAAATGCTGTCTCTTTTTTTTTTTCCATAATATATATCACCTCCTACGTCAGTCAAAAAGGGAAATCATCTTTCTCACTCAAATTATCACAATTAACAGGTCATCTAGCACCCATGTGTTTTGTAATTATACTAACAAAAATCTGTAATCAGAAGTAGTCAATTGCTGTCTCTTAATATATATATTTTGTAATCAATATTGTGATCTTAGGGGATTTAAATGGGATTAAGACAATATTTAGTCCATACAGTCATTACTAACATATCTGGGGACTTATTAACAACCTGATCTCCCACCGTCACGAGCGGCATTTCTAGGACCAGGTCAAAAAAAAAATTATTTTTTTTTTTTTTTTTCTCAGTCTTACCTTCTGTCTCAAATTCAACAATTTCTCTTCTAACTTATTTTAAAAGTAAACCTATTTCTTACTCACTTAACTATTTGGACTCTTAGTAATGTTATATACATATTATGTTGCACGCAGTATTTAACTCTTTATTGTCTTACCAGTATTACACTTCTTAATGGTTATTATAGAATTTCTATGCTTAGATTGATTAATTCTCATAGTAATAATATCAGTCTCGGTCCAAAATAAACAATGTCCGTCAGGTCAGTATAAAATGATATACAAATACACACATATATATACATACACATACATATACACATGAACAACACAATTATAATTTTAAGTTTAAATGGTATCAGTGAGACCACTTACCAAGGTCAACAGAGCAATAAAAATAATATCATGCAAATGTTTAGTCGTAACAGACAAAAATACAAGGACAGACAACAGAACAATATCACATATTCAGGCATTACAAGTCCCTTGTGTGTGTATTTGCGTTTTTTGCGTTTTCCTTTTAGATTAACTAATTTTCCTTCTAGTCAATAGGGTGTTCATATACGCTGCCTCTAAAAATCACAAGGTAAAATATTCAATTCTTGTCTCCATAGGGCAGATTATCTACTCATGCCCATGTATATAAATCTCTCGAGGATAGACCTGGACAGATTATCTACTCTGACCCGTACATATATCAGGGGGACAAATTTGAGTGAACTATGTGGTCTAACCCCGTAAATCATCTAGAGACAAAGTATTGTTATTATTTTTGTGAAACAAACGATTTACTTAAGGACAAAGTATTAGGTACATTCTGTACATAAGAATTATTGGTGAATAACAATTATTATAACGGCATAGTATCCAAACATTATTACTTAAACACATGCATTCAAGTTACATTAATAGGTGTTATATGAAAATGCAGGGAAATGTAATGCCATATACATAACATGAAAAATGGTTAGTAACAGTCATATAACAAACAAGGACTGAAATACATATAATTCTGTTAGTATAACAATATGACTTATTCAATCTAGAGGAAGGGTGTGTGTCCGTACTTTACAGGAGCCTGGTTACCCTGTAATCACTATTTCACTATACTGAGGTCAGGACTCGAACCTGCCTCCCAACCAGGTGCCTAAACCACCTGGTTATGTTGGGCCTGGTTACCCAACTCCAATATTTACTGAGGCCAGGACTCGAACCTGCCTCCCAACCAGGTGCCTAAATCACCTGGTTATGTTGGGCCTGGTTACCCAACTCCAATACAGACCAATCAGGTGCCTAAAACTACCCTATCACCCCACACATGACACTTTAAAACACTAAAAAAATCCTAAAATCATGTTTGTCACCTGATTAAGTTGGGCCTGGTTATCCAACTTCAATACAGACCAGTCATCCACAAATAATATCCTCAGAGACAAGTGAGCAGACCATATGTATAACAGCACATATATGAAAACACATATATATATATAAAAAAAATATAGTCAACTCACGGTCTGTGAAGATGCTGCCGACTACAGCCAAAATTATTGTAGATAACTGTCTCTATCTTCTGTATACTCTGTTTAATATTTTCCCCGGAGACCTTGGGCTCCCACACTGTTCCTCCGAGATATCCTAAGTCGCAGGCCTGGGGATAAGAAATGAATACACGCAGACACGAATCTTGTGCTATAACTTCTTATCCAATTTATTAAGCGAAATTCACCAGTTTATATAATGCAAAATCAGTGGGTGGTAGGCATGTTAATTAAGGGGAGAGATTTCCCCTCCCAGGATACATGAACAGATATGGACATTGTCGGTCATTAAACCAATGGGAAAACAGAGGGAGATCAATAGTTAAAAGGTTCGGACACATTCACACCTGCAAATTACTTCATCATTTGGCAGAATGCCCCTTACCGCAATAAGACAAAACAAGTTATAAAAAGAATTGTTCTGGACATGTTGTTCACAAATTCAAGTGTCACAAGTTGATATCATTTACTTAATTAGCTCTTATCAAACTATAACTGTTAGAACAAACCATAGCTAGAAATATTATATTTTGAGTGGAGCATAGCTAATGCGCATCTGTAGGCCTTGCAGAAGCAAAAGATTTTCCCTTACAGCCAGGTTTCCTGAAAAGGCTTCAGCTGTATCTGTTGCCACTCTTCACACTTTGTGGTTGAAGATATGGTCTTGCACCAATCTTCCTGGAAATCACTTGTGTCTCTTCCCATTGCAGGTAAGAATCTATTTGGACAGAAACAATGTAGACCGCTCAAGTGGACCTTCTCTAAATTATTAGGCAACAAAGTTCCTCCAAACAGGTAATGACTGGAACTTCACTCACCTCCTCGATAGTTCCCAACTGGAATCAATTACCCATCATCCATCGTTAACAGTGCTGGAACTAAGGAACTCCACTCCTTCAATATGGACAAACAGAAAAAAATGGATGTCCGCACCCGTGGATTCAAAAACGTATATAAACATCAGAAGCTTTATTTGCATAGTAAAAACATCCAAACATATGGACAAACACATAGGCAACTCACGGTGGTTCCCTAACGTGTTTCGGACCTCAAAGGTCCTTACTCATAGGTCAAGTGAGTAAGGACCTTTGAGGTCCAAAAAGCGTTAGGCACCTCACGGTAATTCCCTATGTGTTTGTCCATATGTTCGGATGTTTTTACTATGTGAGTAAAGCTTCTGATGTTCATATATGTTTTTCACTGTCGTCCAGTACAGGTTACTGGTACAACGGGAGGCGATCCGCCCCTTTAAGTAGGCAGGGACATTCATCAAAATGTATGCAGGGGGTGGAGCCTCCCCTCCCTCTTAAGCTGCCTTCAGCCAGAACCAGCCAGATTGATTTGTTCGTGCGTGCTGTGCACACCAGGTGGAGAACATCTCTCAATCAACTTTAGTTTTTATTGTTTTCTTCAAATATGGAATACCACCATTAGGCGGGTGACCATGGCTGACAATTGCCCTCTCCAAAGTGGCTAGTGCAGCTTCCAGGGATTTTCTGGTGGACCTTACGCCCTGAAGAGGGAACAACTTGACTCAAGTAGCTTCCCTGCTGGGGAATTTTCCTCTGGTTAATTCCCTTTTAACATGGTTACCTGAAGACCGAAGTCCTGCAGAAAGGTGAGCCACCCTTTGAGTTCTGAAGGTCCACTTGTCCCACAGTGTCCCTTCTTTGGGCTTGTATTTGGGAGTTCTCGTTATGCACTCCAGCACTCATAGGGTGTTTTTCTTCATATTGCCTGTATGCAATGTCTGTGTGTATCCCCTGGGTTTTGGAGCAGTTTATGGGGGTTTTAACCTTTTCCCTGCTATTTCTCTCATTGGGATATTGTTTTATCATGTTTTACATGTGTTTTGTGTGTGTTTGGTAACTTTTTCCTGTCAGGGTAAATTTATTAAAAGTTAATGTTCCGCGCCTTTAAGCGTGCTTTTCCCGCATAGACACCATTGCTCCTTTACTCTCTATGGGTTTACACAGTCTGGGACGTATCTCTGGAACCGCTTGTCACAGCGACTTCAGAGTGGGCTCATTTTCTTGGTCTTCCCTTGCTCTATCATCCGGTTGCATGATTCGGTGTGTTGGGGGTCTGGGGGGGCTTCGGGCACTGTTTTGGAGTACTTCTGAGAAAAACTACGTTTCCCATGAGTGCTGGTTTCGCGCCTGTTTTCTGATTGGCTACCGTCGCGGCAGCCATTTTGTGAGTTATTCTCAGCGAGTATACTACGCAGGGACCAAGCCTTCTCTCTCTCCTCTGCAGATTAACCCTTCGCTTGCCAGATAAGTTTAATTTTAGACATTTCTGGGGTGAATATTTAATCTTTCACACTTCAATTGGGTGATTCTTGTCAGTGGAGTATATCTGACGCTGTGAGCATGTCTACTCCACTGGAGTCAGGGGCTAGACCCAAGACTAAGGAGGCTGGGGTGTCAGTTTCCCCCATTGCGTTTTGCTCCTCTTGTCACTCTGGGCTGCCTAGAGAATTTTCTGGTCATTTATGCCCAAAATGTGCAGAAAGCCATGACAGCAACCCTGGGCTTTCCAGTCACGCCATTGAGCCAACTTGGGTGAAAGAGTTCAAGGCTGCCACTAGGGATCTCAGATCCACTCTTCAACTCTTTCCCTCTCAGGTTCAGGGGGCTCTTAAGGTTTGGCAGACCCCCTCCACAGTCAGGACCTCCCTTCCCAAGCCACAGGGGGCTCCTGATATGTCTGATTCTTCTGAGGAAGAACTATTACAGGATTCTGATGCTGAGGAAGGCACTGTTATTGAGTCTACCAGGTCTATTGGTGACCCTTTTGAATGTGACCCTGAAATCTCTGCTGTGGGTTTGATCAGAGCTGTGCTAACCACGCTCAACCTTCCTTTGACTCAGGAATCTACTCATGATCCAACTGACGTTTTTCAAAAACCGTCTAAAACTGTTATATGTTTTCCTACTAATCCTACTCTTGCCCGTTTAGTCTCTGATGCGTGGAGGAATCCTGATAAATCCTCTTCTGTATCCAAAAAGTTTGCTAAACTTTACCCTTTTCCTGAGGCTGAACTAGCTAAATGGGTTCATCCTCCTAAAGTGGATGCTCCAGTGTCTAGGTTATCTAAATCTACTGCCTTAGCTGTATCTGATGCTTCTGCCCTGCAGGATTGGATGGACAAAAAGTTAGAAACTTGTCTTAAATCTATTTTTGCCTCTATTGGCACTGCCATGCGTCCAACCTTTGCAGTGGCGTGGGTTAACCGGGCTATTGCGGCCTGGACTGAACAGCTTACTGAGGCGGTTCGCCAGGATGCGCCAGTATCTGAGAAGCTACAGCTTCTTGCTAATATATCAGAAGCTCAAATTATGTTTCTGACGCTGCTTTTGATGCGGTGCGCATGATGGCAAGGGTCTCTACTTCTTCTGTGGTGGCTAGACGTGCTCTTTGGCTGAAAATTTGGTCCGCTGACACAGCTTCTAAGAAAGCCTTGCTTTCTTTGCCCTTTCAAGGGACTTTACAGTTTGGATCTGAACTTAAGGAGATGATTAGCGAGGCTACTGGCGGTAAAAGTACTCTTCTACCATCAGTCTTCAAAAAGAAGTTTCCAGCCAAACGCAATCGGTCCTTTCGTTCCTTCCAAACTGAGACACGCTCTACGTCCCAGGCAGGTCCGTCCTCCACGCGCTCCTCCTCCAAGCCCAAACAGTCCTGGAAGCCCAAAGTTGCCTCCAAGGCCAAGACCTCCAAGACTGCTTCGGCATGACTCACCGAACCCGGGTCCGCATCCGGCTCTAGGTGGAAGTCTCCATATTTTTCGCCGGATTTGGGAGGAGTCAGTGGCGGACCCTTGGGTTATTCAGGTGGTATCAGAGGGTTACAGGATCCCTTTCTCTTCCCTTCCTCCTTTTCGGTTCCATTTTACTCGTCCTTCTCAGGAGCCTACAAAAAGACGTCTGTTTGACGACGCTATTCAGGATCTTTTGGACAAAGAGGTCCTGGAATTGGTCCCCTCAGGGGACACAGGTTCAGGATTTTATTCCAACCTGTTCGTTGTGGCCAAAAAGGACGGAGGTGCTTGTCCTATTTTGGACCTCAAGGATCTCAATTCCTTTGTTGTGAGTTCCCACTATCGTCAAGAATCTCTGCGTTCTGTGATAGCCGCAATGTCTCCAGGGGAGATCCTTGCCTCCCTGGACCTTCAAGATGCATATCTTCACATCCCTATTCATCCAGAGAGCACACGGTATCTCAGGTTTGCCTGTCACAAAGGCCACTTTCAGTTTTCAGCTCTTCCCTTTGGACTGACTTCAGCTCCTCAGGTTTTTCAGAGATTATTGGGAGCTTTGATAGCTGTGCTTCATCGAGATGGCGTCAGGATGACTCCCTATATGGACGATCTGCTCCTGAAAGCTTCATCTGCGGAGATCCTTCGCCAGCAGGTTCAGTTGTGCATACAGACACTCAATCGCCACGGCTGGATTGTGAATCTGGACAAGTCAGACTTGGTCCCATCTCAACAGATCCTCTTCTTGGGTCTCCTGTTCGACACTCAGCAGTGCATGGGGTTTTTACCGGAGGAAGTGGCTCATCAGATTGCTCTCCGTGTATCCAAGATCCTGGAGCTCGAAAGGGTTCCAGTGCCGAAGTTGACTTCTCTGGTGGGGAAATTAATTTCCACGATAGAGGCAGTGCCTTTTGCTATGGCACACACCAGGGAACTTCAGAGGTTTGTGGTTCAGACGTGCAGGAATCATCCAGATCATCAGCATCTGTCAGTCTCTCTGCCTCCTCATGTCGAGCTGAGCTTGGAATGGTGGTTGGACCTGTCTCATCTCCTGAAAGGGAGGTCTTTTCAGGTTCCCTATTGGACCACAGTCACGACGGATGCCAGCCTCCAGGGATGGGGGGCTGTGTTGGGTCGTTTCAGTGCTCAGGGGAAATGGGGTCTGGAAGAATCTCTCCTCTCCATCAATGTTCTGGAACTTCGTGCCATCTTTCTTGCCCTGAGACACTGGGAATCTCAGCTGGAGGGTTGTCCAGTCAGAGTGGAGTCCGACAACGCCACTGCAGTGGCCTACATCAACAGACAAGGCGGCACAAGAAGTCTCACCGCTTGGTTAGAGGTCAAGGCCATCTTATCTTGGGCAGAAGCTCATGTTCCCGTCATTTCAGAAGTACACATTCCAGGCGTAGACAACGTCATGGCAGACTTTCTCAGTCGTCACAGTCGACAGCGGAGAGTGGGCACTTCATCCAGAGGTGTTTCACCTTCTAACCCAGATGTGGGGGGTACCTGTAGTGGATCTGATGGCTACCAGACACAACAGGAAGGTGCCAGTGTTTTGCTCTCGATGGAAGGACCCTCTTGCTCTAGCAGTGGACGCTTTGTCAATCCCTTGGGAGTTCTCCCTAGCGTACATCTTCCCTCCTCTCCCTTTGTTGATCAGAGTCATCCAGAAGCTGAAGATGGAGTGTTGTCCTGTCATCCTAATCACCCCGAATTGGCCTCGTCAGTCCTGGTATCCGGAACTGCTAGCCATGTCAGTGGTGGATCCCTTCCCGCTTCCTGCCCATCCAGATCTACTTCTTCAAGGATATCTGTGGAAGGAGGATGTTCAGCATCTCCATTTGACGGCTTGGAGGTTGAATCCTCAATTTTGAAGAAGAAAGGGTTTTCCTCTTCAGTGGTGTCTACGATGCTTAGAGCTCGCAAGCCTGTGTCTTCCAAGATCTATCATCGCATATGGTCAACTTTTGTTGCATGGTGTGCTGATGAGGATCTATCACTTGATTTCCATCTTCCCACGGTCCTGGCCTTTTTGCAGGATGGGGTTGAAAAGAGACTCCGCCTGAGTTCTCTCAAAGTTCAGACTTCAGCTCTGTCTGTATTTTTCCAGGAACGCATTGCTATTCTTCCTGATGTTAAAGTTTTCTTCCAAGGTGTGGCTCATGTTCGGCCTGCCTTCAAGAGTCCAGCTCCCCAGTGGGACTTCAATTTGGTGCTGGGGGTTCTCCAGAGACCCCCGTTTGAATCCTTGGCGTCTATTCCTTTACGTACCCTGACATGGAAAATGGCCTCCTCTTGGCTATTGTTTCAATTCGCCGGGTAGCAGAGTTACAAGCTCTGTCTTGTAAACCTCCTTACCTGGTGTTCCACAAGTATAAGGCTGTGCTCCGCACTTCCAAGGAGTTTTTACCCAAGGTTGTCTCCGAGTTTCACATCAATCAGGAGATTGTGGTGCCCTCTTTTTGTCCTAACCCTTCCTCTGACAGGTCTCCATTTGTTGGATGTTGTGCGTTGTTTTAAATGTTATGTTCATCGCACTGAGTCTATCAGGAAGTCTGACGACCTGTTCATCAATCCTGAGGGGCCTAGGGCAGGGAGACCGGCTTCCAAGGTGACTATTGCATCTTGGATAAAATCTACCATTCGTGAAGCCTACAAGCTGCGGAATAAGCAAGTTCCCTTCAGGGTTACTGCTCATTCCACCAGATCAGTTGGGGCCTCTTGAGCCTATAAGAATCAGGCGTCTGCTGATCAACTGTGCCGGGCGGCCACTTGGTCCTCTGTGCACACTTTCTCGAAGCACTATCGTGTAGATGTACTGGCCTCGGCTGATGCCAGCTTTGGGAGGAAGGTCCTGGAGTCAGTCTTGCCTGTTTAGGATCTTCTACTTCTGTGGTTCTTAGTGCTTCTTTGCTGTTGAGCCCTGTTGGCTCTAGTTCAGTGTGCTGTGATAGTTCGGGGGTTCGTTTTTACCCCTGGTTGGTGTCCGTTGACACTTCTGTTATTGGGCTCTATGATTAATTGGTTCATAGCCGTTCTGGTGACTTTTGGGCCTTGTGCTTGGTCCTTGCCTTACTTCCCGCCTCTGGGAAAGCGCAATGTTTGTACATCCCATTGTACCAGTAACCTGTATTGGATGACAGTGAAAATAGGATTTTAGTCTTACCTGTTAAATCCTTTTCACTTAGTCCATACAGGTTACTTGTCTCCCACCCTGTCAAGGGACCATGCTTGGCTCTCCTGTGGCATTCAGTGGGAGACCTTCGGGGCATGCTCACAGGAGTCTTCCTTTTCCTTCTTATCTCTGGTCAGTTTTAGTGTCTCAAATCAATCTGGCTGGTTCTGGCTGAAGGCAGCTTAAGAGGGGAGGGGAGGCTCCACCCCTGCATACATTTTGATGAATGTTCCTGCCTACTTAAAGGGGCGGATCGCCTCCCGTTGTACCAGTAACCTGTATGGACTAAGTGAAAAGGATTTAACAGGTAAGACTAAAATCCTATTTTTGAATCAATGGGTGCTGACTTCCATTTTTTTTCTAAGACTCCGTTTAGACCTGATCAAGGTCACTGTAGGCAAGAGTATTCGATTTCTAAGTTTTCCATTTTTACAAGGAAGGTGCATGGATTTCTCTTCCCCCTCCTGTTTGGGTAGCAGAAGCTGCAAATCCCTCAGGTGTTCCAGGCACACAACACCTTAAAGCCCAAACCGATTTGGCAGAGCCTGAGAAGTGATCCCTCCACATGACTTGCGGAGTCCTGTTCTGCACTTTTTTTAGGGAGTCTCCTCTGTCTTTTTCAAGAAACCTGGCTATCCTCTGTTATGGACCAGTGGGTTTTTGGGTTGTTTCGAAAGAGTACCTCAAAGATTTCAAGTCCCTTCCTCCACATCACTCCTCTTTGTCCATGGTTCCCGAGGAACACAGAGCAAGCATGTCCCATTATAGATGTTGTCTCCTCTCTTCTGGACAATGAGGTCCTGGTTCTAGTCCCAGCCCAAGAGTACGTTTTAGATTTCTATTCCAACCTTTTTGTGGTCTCCAAGAAGGATGGTACCTGCCTTCCCATTTTGGACTTGAAATGCCTCTACCACTGTGATTACAAAGCAATTCAAGGTAGAATCATGCTATGTCATCTCAGCGATGTGTCCAGGTGAATTTCTGGCTTTTGCATATCTTCAGGACTTCTACCTTCATGTCCAATTTATCCAGACCATGAACATTTCCTTAATTTTGCCATTGCATGCAGTCATAAGCAGTCCCCTGCACTGCCGTTTGGCCCAGCCTCCACTCCAAGAATCTTCTCGAAAATCATGGCAACTCTAGTCGCATATATTCATTCTTAGGTAATCCTCCGGACTCCATATGTGAACGATCCTCTGGTGCATCACAGTGGGTTTTCAATCTCAAGAAGTCCTCTTTAATCCCATCCCAGATCCTATTCTTTCTGGGAATGAAGTTTGACACCATTCAAGAATATATTCTTACAGGATCCTGTTCCAGGGTGAGTAGGGACGCTGGTATGGTTTTCTGTGACAATAAGGGATGAGTAGTGTCTGCCCTGGAAGCTGTTCCTTTTGCCAAATGCCACACAAGAGAACTCCAATTGGACATTCACAGAAACTGTTCCTGGCATAGTTCTCACCTTTCTCAATCCCTGACCCTGTCCCCTTGAACAAGGGAGGATCTACATAAGTGGCTACATCATCCTCATCTGACTCTGGGACATCCCTTTCTAATTCCAGAATGAAATCTGGTCACAACCAACTCCATTTCCTACTGAAATGCCAGAAACATCAGGGTTTTGACTGATATGAACTGCCAGAGGTTCCATGTTAAGAAGAAACAGAAGAAGGAAAAGTGGACATCATTTGGGAAGAGCTGCAGCTGCTAGCATGTAATTCCAGTTGAGTCTATTGAATGCTTTTTGGGCAACCAGGAAGGCATAGTGTATGATTTGGCATAATGGAGAAGATTGATGGCTTCTTGGATGCTAGCTGATGATTGGGGATCTAGCACAAATTCAACTTTATCTGGGTGGACAATTGATGGAAGGATGGGGAGAATCTGATTGTCAAACGTTTTGCAAAAATCTTAAAAACTATGTTTATAAGAAGAGAGATTGGACTGTATGAGTTAAAACTTCATTTTGTATATTATTGTAACTGTATCCTGAAGCATTGCACTAGGCGGAGGGGTACCATCTCTTACAGAGTTGAATACAGTGAAAAGATGGGGAAGAATCTGAAGCTGTAACGTTTTATAGTACTTGTTACTGAAACCATCAGGGCCATCAGCCTTGGGCCATTTTCAGTGCTTAATTGTGTGAATTATTTTCCGCAAGATAACTGGAGCATCCAAGGAGTCTCTCTGCTCCCAAGACAGATGACTGAGAGAACTGTCTTTAAAGGGATAGTAATACTTAAGTATTACTAATCCCTTTAGTAAAGCCCTAGTAAAAAAAAAAAACAAAAAAAAACATATTGCCCCCAGTGTCATCTCTCAAACCTTTATGGTTTGAGAGATAATCGCTTCTAAAGTTGCCCTCTCCCTCCCCCTTCCCCGTAGTCAGCATTCTAGCTGACTTGGGGAAATCCGGTCAGAGATCATCAGGCGGCTCTGCATCAGAGCCGCGATCACGTTAACTAAAAAAAAAACAAAAAACAAAAAAAAACAACAAACTTTCACTAAAACGGTCTTCTATGTGTGCTTGCAAACCAAGCACACGTAGAAGACCATTTCAATGAAAGTTTTTTTTTGTTTTTGTTATTTTTAAGTTAACGTGATCAGGCTGTGCTGGAGAGCCTCCTGAAAGTCGTACGACTCTTCCCTGCAGTCAGCTAGAATGCTGACTACGGGGGAGGGAGAGGGCAACTTTAGAAGCGTTCATCTCTCAAACCATAAAGGTTTGAGAGATGATACTGGGGGCAATACTTTTTTTTTTTTTTTTTTACTAGGGCTTTACTATAGGGATTAGTAATACTTAATTATTACTATCCCTTTAAGATAAGGTAAGACGTTAGATGGAGTAGCATCTGGATTCAGAATAGATATGTGTGAAGCATGAATAATAAAAAAAAAAAAATCAGAAAGTATACATCATGAGTCTTGTGTGGTGGAGCATTCTGTTAAATGCATAGAATGTATGTTACATCTCTGGAAAGTTTTGAGTTTATTAGCCAGCATAGTGTTGTTAGAAATGTTGGTCTTTGCACCTCATGGCCCTCTCCGTGTCCAAGATGAACATTCAATTGATAATAGTTTGTTGCATAAGAACCCCGTAGGGATCTCTTATGTTGCTTTGCAGGATCAGAAAGGTTGTTCAAGAGTGCATCCATTTTTGCAAAAGTGTTATATCTTGTGTTTTGAAGCTAAATCATTAAGACTTCTCTGAATTAAATTTGTGTCTTCCAAAGAATAAAAGGGCTGTCTGTAATTTGTATAGCAAGAAAGTCTGAAAGAGCTATAGCAATTTGCGATGACCATATGACTGAGAGAGATTAGTAAGGAGTCCTTCATTTTCTAAGATTTAGGCCCTGCTGGACGGCAAAGGTCAGCGAAAGTGGAAATGACAAATGAGTTATCAGACCAAGGAACCGATGAAATATGGGAGTCTAAGAGATTATGTAGGATAGATTGACTAGCCAAGATAAAGTCTATTCTTAAGTAGCTTTTGTGAGGTTTTGGATAGAAGGTTTAGACCATTTCGGTGGCATGACTCTCCAAATGTAATCTAGAGAAGTATGTCAAAGGTAAATTTTAAGAGCCTTTGTGTCAGAATGAAGAGGGTGAGGGGATATGCATACAATAATATCTCCACATCTAGGTTATGTAGAATTATATGTCTCCTCCTATAATAATAGATGCAGACTGCAAAGATTGTAATTTTGAAAAGATGGTTACATAGATTTGTGTCTTTTTTTCCAACCTAATTTACTATCAACCTTTTGTCTCATAACCCAGAGAAATGAGAATTATAAAAGCTTTCCTTATGCCAAATAAGTTTGTCTTCATCAGATCTTCCTGTTATACATGGTATTACACAGTATAACCCTGTATGTTCCATCTTGAAAGAAATGTATGTAGTCTTCTCCATTGCATCTGCCATTACCACATCATTGGGCAAATAATTGCACAATTTAACAGACCTTACTGTAAAAAAAACCCTTTCCTCTGCTGAAGTTGAAACCACCTTTCCTCCAATCTCAAGGGGTGGCTCCTGGTTATTTGATTAGGCCTTTGAATGAATAGCTCACCACAGAGGTCCTTGTATTGACCTCTCATATACTTGTACATTGTGATAAGCTCTCCTCATAGTTGTCTCTTCTCTAGCGTAAACAAACAAAGATTGTCTAGTTGTTCCTCATACGTCAAGCCCTCCATTCCCTTAATTTTGTTGCTCTTTGCTGTATGTACTCCAGTTGTAGAATATTTTTTCTCTGTCATCCAATATAGCTTACATGCACCATGGGGAGGCCACAGCTCCTCCCACTAGGCTGGAACAATTCTTCAAGAAGTCAGGGTGGAGCCTCCCCCCTCCATACAGACTACCTAGCCAATCCCCTCTCCGAGATAAGATTTGTTCCATCACCTATTGGGGAGGCTGTGAACAGTTCTGCCTAGTTTTGTTATTTTATGTTTTTTTAGATATGGTGTGTCAAAATTCCCCCATTAGGTGGATTACCATTACTGGTTTCCCTGGAGGATTGTCCAGTTAACAGGTGTCTGTAGACCCTTGCAGCCGTGGGAGAGAATCATGCAACCCATGTCTCTCTCTCCAGAAGGAGTCTGTCTGATGTTTGTTCCATTTCAATGGTAATCTGAAGTAAGAAGACCTGCAAAAAAGGTGATCAACCCTTTGAGTGCCATGGTCCACTTGTCCCACTGTTCTCCTCCACACAGGGGTCCTTCTTGAGTTCCTCATACTCCTGCACTTATGTTGGGTACTTTATATTTCTGTTACTGAAGTCATTGGCACATTTTGGGCTGTTTGGTAGTTCTTAACCCCTTCCTTGCTATAATATCCACAGGTGGGTTTGTGTTATCTATGCTTAATTAGCTGTTCTGTACGTTGTTTGAATTCCGCGCCTTTAAGGCGCACTTTACTGCATTGCGGCAATGCTCCATTGACTCCTATGATACAGATGGCTTTGGGACATATCTCTTCGACCGCTGCACGTACCGAGTTGAGAGAGGGCTCATTCTTTTTGTCTCTCCCCTTGCCTTACATTCCAGTTTACATCCTCAATGTCTTGGGGTCCCTGGGGGGTTTGGGAGCTGCGTTTGCTACTTGTTTTAAGGGAAAATACATTTTCCATAGACGTCCATTTTAGCGGGCTGTTTGCTGATTGGCTCTGATTTCAGTCATCGTTTTCTCTCTCTCCTTACACAAGTATCATACGCAGGGCTTGGATTCCTTTACTCTCCTCCGGTTAACCCTTCGCCTGCCAGATAAGTACTTTTTAGGCTTTCTGGGGTGAAATCCTTGATCTGGGTGACAGTATTTGGGTTCTCTATTCTGTAGGCATTATTCTCCTGTTAGGATGTCGGATTCTAAGGGACATGGGGCTAGGACTAAGGACGCAGGGGTGTCTCTGACCCCCCCTTGCTTATTGTTCCTCATGCCAAGTGGGGCTTCCCAGAGAGTGCTCTGGTCACTTATGCCCCTCATGGGCTGTGGACTTTGCTTCTCCGCCATGGCCCTCCAGCTATGAACAAGAGCCACACTGGGTCTAGGACTTAATCCTCTATGGCACAGTTTCCTTTCTCTTCAGGGGGTCCTCCAGTCATTGAAACCACCCCCCCCACTTCCTTCAGGTGTGTGGCCCCTGGCATTCCTCATTTGTCTGATTCCTCTGAGGAGTCGTCTGAGGATGGTGTGTGTTCTGAAGGGGCTTCTTCCCAGTTTCATGACAACCCCTTTGAGGCTGACCCTGAACCCTCTGATGATGATGATCTCATTAATGCGGTTTTGTCTACTCTCAACATTCCTGTTAACCCTGTAGAGTCTGTCTACTTCTGTCATCTCTTCCAGGTGCAAGAAGTCCTGTACTGTTTTTCCGCCTAATCCCACTTTGGATAAAATTATCCTGGATGAGTGGAAGACTCCTGACAAATTTCTTACTCCGTAGGTTGATCCCTCTATTTCTAGGCTCTCTAAATCTCTTGCCTTGCCTGTTGCGGATGCTTCGGCGCTCAAAGATTTGACAGATAGGAAGCTGGAGGCAATCCTTAAGGCTGTCTTTGTTGCCATTGGTGCGTCCTTGCAGCCTTCTGGATTAATAGAGCCATTGCTATTTGGACTGAACAGCTGACTGACACTGTCCGCAAAGGTGCCCCTAAATAGGACCTTTTGCCCATTTTGGCTAATATGTCTGATGCTCAGCACTATATTACTGATGCCCTGTTTTATGCCATTAGGCTTGAGGCTAAGGCCTCTGCCTTCTCTGTGGCTGCCAGACACAATCTGTAACTTAAGATTTGGTCTTCTGATCTGATCTCTTACAAATCACTGGTCTCTCTTCTCTTTCAGGGTCCAACCCTCTTTGGTCCTGAACTCAAGAACATTGAGTGAAGCCACTGGGGGTAAGAGCACCTTGTTGCCGCAGGCTCCTAAGCTCGATCCTCAGGCGGGGAAACAGCGTTGCTTTCATTCTCGCCAAAGCAATGCTCAAAGCCTGAACCTGGTGCAGTCTCAGGCTGGCATCCCGCATTCCACCCCTGAGTGCAGGCAGCCATGGAGGTCCAAACACACCTCCACTAAACCCAAATCCTCCAAACCTGCTTCAGCATGACTCACCGAACTCTGGTTCGCATACATCTGGTCGCCTGCATTATTTTTTGAGTACTTGGACAGGCCTAGTTGCAGATCAATGGGTATTACAGGTGGTTACAGGTTTCCCTTCACATCCCTACCTCCCTTCAGATTCTTCCCTTCTCGCTCTCCCTTCAGGGACAGGAAAAGCTCTGTCTTTTCAGTTGGGCAGTTCAAGCTCTCTTGGATAAGGGAGTCCTAGCTCCAGTACCTCAGCCGGAGAGAGGCTTGGGTTTTTATTCCAACCTCTCTGTAGTTCCCAAGAAGTATGGCGGCTGCCATCCTAATCTGGATCTCAAGGATCTCCGTTCATTTACTGTCCATACTCACTACAAAATGGAGTCCTTGTGCTCTGTCCTCGGAGCAATGTGTCCAAAGGAATTACTGGCATCTTTGGAGCTGCAAGATGCGTACCTGCACATTCCAATTCATCCAGACAGTCAGCAGTACCACAGCAGTACCTCAGATGGGGCACTTGCAGTTCACTGCCCTACCCTTTGGGCTCTCCACGGCTCCTCAGGTGTTCACCCGGGTCTTGGGGGCACTGATTGCGTTCCTGTAACTCTTTACATGAATGACTTTCTTTTTAAGGCTGCCTCCAAGGATCTCATGGACCGTTAGGTCCCAGACTGTGTGCAGATCCTCCTTCAACACGGTTGGATCCTGAATATGGACAAGTCTGCTCCGGTCCCCTCTCAGTATCTGGTTTTCCTGGGTCTCCGGTTCGACACTTGTCAGGGCATGGTTTATCTGATGGAGGACTCTGTGCAGCAGATCACGTCCAAGGTGTGTCGTGCTCTAGAGTGGACTTCTGCTCCAGCAAGGAAATTCTCCTCTCTGGTGGGCAAGATGATGTCTGCCATGTAGGCGGTGCCATACTCCATGGCTGTCACCAGGGAGCTTCAGGGGTTCATAATCAGGGTTTGCTGGGGGATCCGCCCCTTCTGGATCATCCTGTCTCTCTTCCCCCAGAGGTGAAGCTAGACATCCACTGGTGTTTGGACAGCTACAACCTGAGGAATGGTAGGCCCTTTGTGATTCTGTACTGAACCATACTAACGACGGATGCCAGCCTCTTCGGCTTGGGAACCATCCTGGGTCATCTGGGTGTTCAGTGTCGTTGGTCGTCGGAAGAAACCCTCCTTTCTATCAACATCTTGGAGCACAGTGTGATTCTTCAAGCTCTGGGGTATTGGTCCTCTGATCTGAGGGGTTGCCCAGTCCTCGTCCAGTCAGACAATGCGATGGCTGTGACCTACATCAACAAGCAAGGAAGCACCAGCACCAGAAATGCAGCCGCTTGGTTGGCGGTAAAGGCTATTTTAGCCTGGGTAGAGGTGCATGTTCCTTCCATTTCTGCCATGCACATTCCAAGAGTAGAAAAAGTCTTGGCAGATTTTCTCAGTCACCAAACAGTAGACCCCAGGGAGTGGGAACTCCATCCAGAGGTTTTTCAACCTGTTGGTGTAGAAGTGGGATCTTCCTTGGATAAACCTGATGGCCACCAGGGACAACCAGAAGGGTTAGTTCTTTTGCTCTCCCTGGAGGGATCTTCTGGTGTTCGTGGTAGATGCTTTGTCAATTCCATTGTAATTTCATCTGTCCTACATTTTTCCTCTCCTTCCCAGGGTACTGAGGAAGATTTGGATGGACTGTGCTTTGGCCATTCTGATCGCACCTTATTGGACCAGACAGCCTTGGTTTCCAGAAGTACTGACGCTGGCTGCTCAGGATCGGTTTCCTTTGCCATGCAGACCGGATCTCCTCCTGCAAGGTTACCTGTGGAGAGAGAGGACATGGACAGCTTGGCCTTGATGGCTTTTTTCCTAAGGTGGTTTCCACCATTATCCAAGCTAGGAAACCTGTGTCCTCTAAGGCCTACCACAGGGTTTTGTCTAATTTTCATTCTTGGTGTATGGGCAGGGATCTATTATCACAGGAGTTTGACCTTCCGTCGGTCTTTATCCTTTTTGCAGGATGGTGTGAACAAGGGCTTTAGCCTCAGTTCCTTGAAGGGCCAGACCTCTGCTCGCTCGGTCTTTTACCAGCGGTGCATTGCCATGCTGCCAGATGTCAAGGACTTTTCTGGGTGTCGCTCATGCTATCCCTGCTTACAAGGCTCCCACTCCCCAGTGGGACCTTAATCTGGTCTTGAGTGTCTTGTAGCGACCTCCTTTTGAGTCCTTGGCCACCATTCTCTTATGTCTTTTGACGTGGAAGATGGTTTTCCTTTTGGCTGTGGTCTGTTCGCAGAGTTGCTGAGCTGCAGGCTTTGTACTGCAAACCGCCTTTCCTGGTGCTTCATGAGGATAAGGCTGTTCTCTGTACCTCTCATAAATTTCTTCCTAAGGTGGTCTCTGATTTCCACATCAGTCAGGAGATAGTAGTGCCTTCCTTTTGTCCTGACCCTAAATCGACAAGGAGAGGGACCTCCACTTGTTGGATGTAGCGCATTGCCTGAAGTTCTGTGTGCACCGTACTGAGTTCATCTGCAAGACACTTATGCCTTGTTTGTCATTCCTGAGGGCCCCAGGGCTGGTTTGGCTGCGTCCAAGGTGACTGTTTCATCCTGGATTAAGACTACCTTCAGCAAGGCTAATGAGTTCAGAGCGAAACCTGTTCCCTTTATGTTACTGCACATTCCACCAGGTCTGTTGGGGCCTCCTGGGCCTACAAGAATCAGGCCTCTGCTGAACAGCTGTGCAAGGCGGCCACTTGGTTTTCTGTGCACACCTTTGCTAAACACTGCTGTGTTGTTCTGGCTTCGACTGAAGACCGCTTTGGTAGGAAAGTCCTGGAGGCAGTTTTGCTTGTCTAGGACTTTACATGCCTGTGCCTTTAGCTCTTTAACTGTTTGAGCCCTGTTGGCTCTGGTTCTTGTGTACTGTTATGTTCAGTATCCGTTGACACTTTTAGTTTGGGCTGTTCCATGTCCTGGTTAGTCCATGGGAACTCTGGTATCGTGGGTGCCAGCGCTTAGTCCTTTCCTTCTCTTTCCACCCATAAGAGCTCAATGTTGGTACATCCCCATGGTACCTGTAAACTATATTGGACGACAGAGAAAAGAGGATTTTAGCCTTACCTGTTAAATCCTTTTCTCTTAGTCCATATAGCTTACAGGTCTTCCTCCCAGTAAGGGCCATGCTTGGATTACTGTGGCTGGATGTGGGAGTCCGATTGGGTCCATGCTCATGGGAGTTTTCCTCCTCCTTTTCTCGCTATCTAGCTTTGTAGGTTTATTGTTTCAACTCTATCTTGAAGAGGGGAGTGGCTAGTTAGCCTGTATGGAGACGGGGGAAGCTCCACCCTTCACTTCTTGAAGAATTGTTCAAGCCTACTGGGAAGAGATGTTGCCTCCCCATGGTACCTGCATGCTATATGGACTACAATTAAAGGATTTAACTGGTAAGACTAAAATACTATTTTCCTAACTGGTACCCAAAACTGCACTGCATTCTTGAGATGAAGTCTTGCCAACTATTTGTATTACTGCAAAATTATATTACCCACTAGTGCTTCAATACCCCTTTTTTATGCAAGACAGGGCTTTGCTTTTGCTACTGCTATTTGACACTGGTCACTGCTTCCAAATTTGTAGTTTACAAGGATTCCCAGGTCTTTCTCTAGCAATGAATCCCATAAAGTGAATCCATTAAGTTCATAAGTAGCACTGGGAGTATTTCTTCCCAATTTAAACTTCATATTCCATTTGTTTGCGCAACCTGCCATTTTAAGTAAATTCCTCTGTAGAGAAGAAATATCCATTCTGAATTTATTAATCTACATATTTTAGTATCATCTGCAAATACTGGTATTTTCTTCTGTGTACTTCACGTAACAATTAGCTTAATGGGCTTTATCTCCTCCCTCCAACTGGTAGAACCAATCAAATTCTATTTAATACTGCTCCACCCCCTCATCTTTTGTTATTTTCGGTCCTATCCAGCTGGAGGACGGGAGGTGAGTAATCTCCGTTGTTCCAGAAAGAGCTAAATTTAATTTATCACCTTTAGTACTATGGCTTGTGAGGCAGCATAGCATAACGCAAGCGTGATTGCCCTCCTTCCTCCACTAATTTCTGTGGATAGGATGGGCATATAAGAGGCATGAATTTGTTTGCTTTCCCTACAAAATTCAATGGGACAAGAATAGGACTGTAGCTTTGACTTTACAGTAGAGCTCCAGACAAGATATAGATTCGGCATGCATTCCACCTGTGTAACGCATACGTTGCAGAAGATTAGATTTTCTCACAGGAAAGAGGGAAGTAAGCTGCTGATACTTATCCCCTCTCATGGTTCCAGCTGGCACATGTGTGCTTTCCATGGGTGGAATGCATGCCGAATATATAAAGCAGGAAGACCCTAGGTAAGGTAGAAAATGTTATTGAATATTTTTTGGGGCAAGATAGCATGCCTTTGTTTTATTATAGTCCTTGAGTATGTCTAATCCCTCCAAGAGTAGCTCGGCTAAGGAAATGCCTGACCGTAATCCATCGAAGGAGAAAAACAAAATTTGTGTAAACTGTGAATAAAAAGATACCAGGTACGTATAATACAAAACTGTGTCCAGAATGCCTCAAGAAAGCAGCTGGACAGGAAGTAACAAACCAGTTCCAGGATTTTCTCTCTTGGATGAAGGTCTCTGCGGGCGACCTTCATGTCAATGCAAGAGGCTTCTAGTCCCAGAAAAAGGCAAATATTAGAGGATCTGGTGGAAGGGACAGTATGTTGTCTCCTGGGTGCTTGGGTTTAGCATATTGCAGACAGATTATTGGGAGGGGCTGGAAGCGGTGCAGCTGTCTTGGTGCATATTGGTACCAATGACAAATTAGGAGGAAGATGGAGGTCCCTAAATAATGTCAGGGATTTAGGGTGCAAGCTAAAGGCAAGGACCTCTAGGGTAGTGTTTTCTGAAATACTACCTGTTCCAGAGGTAGCTCAGGGAGCTTAAAGCATGGAGCAGGTATTGGTGTAGGAAGGAGGGTTTTTTTTTTTTTTTTTTAGAGCACTAGGCTGACTTTTATCTTGGGTACATATATGAATGTGATGGATTGCACCTAAATCGTAGGGAAGCCACCATGCTAGGGGAGAGAATGCTAAGAAGGTTCTAGGAGCTTTTAAACTAGGAAAGGCAGGAGAGGGTATAGATAGCAAAAATTGGGTAGCTAGTGTAGCTGGGAACTGGGACCAAGTAAATAGTCATGGGGTGCTGGAGAAGGGGTTTGGATGAATGTAGCCGAGAGGGAAGAACTCCTATTAAATGAAGATGTAGAAAAAGGCATGTATGGGGTAAAATATGTAAAGACATAAAAATTGTATGCTTGGAAATGCAGTAAGTGTGGTAGATTAAAATGGAAGAACTAAATGAGCAATTGGCCATAACTGGTATAACTGAAACATGGTAGAATGATGTACATGATTGGGCTGTAAGGATAGAGGACTGTTCCCTGTTTAGAAGGGACAGGATTAGTAGAAAAGGGGGAGGTGTGTTCTTATAGTTGAAATCAGAGCTAAATTAAATTTTAAGGGTTGAAATTGTTGAGGAAACTGGCCATAATGTGGAGTCCTTGTGGGTAGAAATCAAGACTAAATGTGGTGTAAAAGGTTAAAAAAAAAAAAAAAAAAAAAAAAAAAAAGTGTGATGGTGGATATATGCTATAAACCCAACTGCTATTGCAAATGAGAAAAAGCTGCGTAGCTTGGGCATACTATAATTATGGGAGATTTTAACTATCCAGATGTCAACTGGAAAAATGAGACCTGTCAGAGTGCTAAGGAAAGCAGGTTTGTGAGCATGCTTCGGGAAAGCTACATGAGCACGGTGGAAGTGCCAACAATAAATAACAATATGTATTGGATCTAGTGATAACAAATAGCAGACATGGGGCTGTTTTCAAATGCAGGAGAGAAATGTTGCCTTCCGTTTTATCAAAACTTTTCCTATTGAAGTTTATGTGGTTACCTGGACATAAAAGCATAAATGTAGCACCTGCATTTGAATCCAACCCATGGTATCCAATATCTGATACGTGAACATTTGGGAAACCGTGATCAGTTTGGCAAAGCAAAACTGTATAGGTTCTACCAAATGTCTTAATTTTAAAAAAGCTAACTTCAAATTGTTAAGAGCTTCAGTACAATATTTAGACTGAGATAAATTATTCAAAGGCAAAAATACTGAGGAAAAATGGTCAAAATTAAAATTCATGTTGCAGCAATGTACCCAACAGTATGTACCAGTGGGGAACAAATGCAAAAGAAGATGATCTCGGCCAATGTGGTTAACTGCAAATGTAAAGAAGGAACACAACATTCTTTCTTAACCCTTTAAGGACCCATGACGTGCCAGGACCATCATGGGTGAACTTGCCATAAGGACCCATGACGGTCCTGGCACGTCAAGGGTTAACTCTTCCATTGCCGCCACACATCGCGATTGAAAAGAGAGGCGTGATGGCTGTTGCCAAGTGTTCCAATACCAGCACGCTTCATTTCAGCCAGTAGACTTTGTTGCAACGTGATTCTCTCAAATTGCGAATCACATGTTGCAAATGCAAAATGACAGGGACAGTGTTTACAAACAATGTAATTTGCCTGTCACTTCTGTCTCCCTCCTTCTCACAGACATCACTTTTTTTTTTTTTTTTAATCTAAAAATATATAATATATACACAAAGAAACGGGAGAGCGCTATAATACTCTATAATAATAAACACATTTATTAATATAACATATCAATAATCAGTACAAAATACATACATATATAACACAAATCAAAATATCACTTTAAAAAAATGCTAAAGCTCCGGAGCATATATCGTGCACTATAATAAGCAATCCGTCTTCAACTAATAGGATATCCGCATTTGCCAATATGATGACCCAGCTGAAAGTTTAGGCTGACAGAGATTATTAACAGTCTTGTATATAGATCTTGTAATATAGATGTTGCATCCAGCGGACAATACTTTCAATGCAGGCAGGTATATGCAACTGAATAAAGGACACAATGATCAACTTCTAAAGTGTCCTTAAAATCCTTCCCCGCCTATATATATCTAAGCCCCTAGATGTCCAAACGGTATGTATTTCACTTTAGAAGTTGATCATGAAAGCGGAACTTTCAGATAATAGCCAGTCGCCATGCATTCATTAAATGCATGGCGACTAGCTTGAAAATAATGTCTTACTGTAAAAAAAATACATGTGTCTAAAGGAATCCGTCCCGTTTCGGGACTGACGGGCAGGTTAGTGCAGTCTGTTAGTCTGCACCGTTATCCCTTCCTGTGACCATAGGGTGCAAAGCAGTCTACTCTATGGTGACCGGGACTGACGGAGCATGCGCAGAGACAAGATGTCTGCTCTCTAGACTCAGTTTTGGTCTCCAAACGGGTCAGATTCCTTTAGACACACGCATTTTTTTATGGTAAGACAACTATTTTCAAGCTAGTCACCATGCATTTAATGAATGCATGGTGACTTGCTATTATCTGAAAGTTCCGCTTTAAGAGTAGACTAAATTTTGATCATAGGAATAGTGACCGTCTCTTCTTATTACATTTATTTTATATTCATTTAATTAATTAGTTTGGGTGGGTAGTTATTTAGGAGCAATTATCTATTTATTTAGTTTAGGGTAGGTAGATAAGAAAATAATGCAGAGTATATACTCTGTTGAAGAGACATATGTCTTCTTGGCGTCTGATTCAGAAGCCACAGATACTGAGTCAGACTTTGACATGACGCAATATTCTGAGTGACAGCGCAAGTAACAACACTGGGCCTTTTCTCAAGAAGAGACGAGCTGCCTTAAGACATGTCCCAGGAGCTGCTCCAATACTACCACTCCTCCTGACCCTAATGAATGGGTATCATCAGTTAATTTATGCCCACAATTGCCTGAATTCATAGGCAACCCAGGAATTAGTGGATGTGGCAGAATTCACCCATGATCAGTTTTTATTTATTTTTTGGGGAAATTGTATCACAAACCAATTTTGTATTCATCAACGTTCATTGCTAAGCCTGAAATATGGCAGCCCACAGACCTCTCAGAATTCAAGCAATTCTGGGGGATAATTTAATTTAAAAAAAACAAGTATCCGGTCATACTGGAGCAAAAACCCCATATGTGATACCCTTATACTCTCCACAACAATGACCAGGACTAGATTTTAAATGATTTTGTGCTTTACGCATTTTAGTGATAAATACCCTGAGCCTACAAAAAGAACACCCCCACTATGACAGGATGTACAAGATTTGCTCCCCTAATAAATCATTTACAGAATAAGTTTTCAAAGTATACATGGATTTTTCACCTCATTCAAAGCAGAGTTTGAAATTGCTGCATTGAGGTTTTTTAATAAAAACTGATGGAAAATGGAAAATAATTTTAAGAACTTGCCTTGCACTGCAGTTTGCTTTGCAGTTTTCACTCTGTGTATCTGTTTGCATGACTGTCTAGTCATAACTTGAAATGATAGCTTGAAAAGAGAACTGAAATGTTTGTGCATTATTTGTCTCCTTTCTCCCTGTTAGCGTGCTGCCCTTGGACCAAATGTTACTAGGATCTCTTTAGAATCATTTCTTACATGGAAAAAAAGAAAGAGACAAGACAGAATTGTAAAAGCCGAAGAAGAAATGGAAAGAAGAAAGGCAGATTTCAAAGCTGGAAAATCTTTGGGGGTATGTGGTGGCTTTTTATATATATAATATTTTAATATATATATATCCTTCCTATATAATAATTCGCTAGGATGTTTGTCAGAAGCAGTCATGCGCAGTAGAGACTGCCCGAACTGTGCTTTAGGGCAGTCTCTACAGTGCATGACTGCGTCGGCGGCAGGAAGCAGAGCAGGTCTGGCCTCCTAACATCACCCGGACTTTGGCCCATGTACACGGGCTTTTACACTAATGTGTGTGTATATATATGTATGTATGTGTATATAAAAATATATATTTTTTTTAATCTACATTTCATTTAATTATATGTTTATACTTTGTCTAACCTTAGAAATAGTGACAAAAAAATATATATGCATGTAGTAAATACTTTTTTGTTTAAAGATCAGTGGTCGTGAAGTGTTTGAATTCCGTCCTGAACTTATAAATGATGATGATGAAGAAGCAGATGACACACAGTATGTACTTGAAAAAGATGAGGATGAGGTAAGAGTGATCCCTCATGCTGTCCATTTTTTCCCTTTGCTTATATTAAAAATATATGTATCCTTAAGTCATTGCATTTCCCAATATGAATTGCATTAACCAAATATCAGTTGTTTTTGCTTAAAAATAGAGTTCTTTGCATGGAATGTTATTTTGATACTTTTAACCCTTGAATGATATGACTTGAGAGAATTTTTCCAGAAAGGCATAGGATGATTCCTCCGTCAGTTGATGTATGTCCATGTCAGTATAAAGTATGGCATTAGTTCTGCTTTAAAGCTGGGTAGTATGAATCAAATTGATATACAAGGGCTTGTTCATCAGGC
>JBBDGT010000145.1:150000-362697 GCA_037306005.1 Rhinophrynus dorsalis | reverse complement strand
TCACCCCGCACCACCCCATAAACACAACAGTGAACCTGTTCAGGATGGCTTTTGATGAACACAACTGACTCTAGCAAGAGAACAGGAATATCTGCCAGAACGTATGAGCCACTTATTGACCCACCATGAACATGATGGGAAAACCTGAAAGCAGTACTGTTGGGAGGGAGAGGGGGGGACTTGAGGACAGATTTTAGCACCCATGCCCTATTCTACCTTAGTGGGTTTTTTCCCACTGTTTCACAAGACCTAAAAAGTCATATAGAAATATCTGACGTTTAACCATTTGAAGTGCAATTAAAAAACAAAGCATTAAACCTATGGCCTTCCACCTGCTGTTGAATTACAAAACCATCATCCACAGGTAGCGGTCGGCTAGTTAGCATACTTCTAAAACGACACAATACTGGAAAATGAACCTCTTAGTAAATATCATTCTGTAACTCCTTAAATGCTACAGATGTATTAAATGCATTGCAAAGCACAGTAAGTGTGTCTGACGTGCACAAAGTGCAAAACAAGGAATGAGGGGAAAATCCAAAACACAGCAAAAACCTTTAAGTAAGGAATAAAGTCCCCCTGTCATAAATTATTTTTCCTCATTGCTCGAATAGGACTTGCTTATATGCAAATGAGACTGAAAATGGGACAAAGTACACCATTTCAGTGCCTTCTGTTCCGTTTTTAGGCTCTAAAAATTGGTCTAGGTGCCAAAACAAGTTAAGAGCAGCTAGCCGGAGGGTAAGAATGAATTTGGTATATTGAATCTAGTTGCCCTAAGTTTTCTAGAAACTTAATGAAGCTGGTGAAAGAGAAAGTTTATACTTTCTTTCATCCTCTTGCTTATGTTCACTCCACAGAAGCATGCAGGAATTTGACTTAACCCTTTGAGTGCTAGAGGGGTTCTCAAAGGTCTAAATAGAAATCCTGCTGCGCAAAGCTTTGCAATTTGGTGAAAAAAAACAACTTTTGTTGTGTGCCAGGGCTTAAAAGCACTATTGCTCTCCAAGTCATTCATGACGTTTTATGCATGACCCCTCTACTCCGAACGGCTGCTTTGCACTAGGACCAGTTCACTTTACTACATCAGACACAATCATATATTCCTCACATTCCCACATTTCCTACATGGGCATACATTTTAGACCATTTGCAGTTTGTTAAAGACATGAAAATTGCTATGCAAGATCAGCAAAACATTTGATTAGGAAACATACACGGTCATCAGTATGAATCATGGAACAGAGGTGCTAAGAATGCCCACAGGCCTCCCCCCCCCCCCGGCCACCCCGCACCACCCCATAAACACAACAGTGAACCTGTTCAGGATGGCTTTTGATGAACACAACTGACTCTAGCAAGAGAACAGGAATATCTGCCAGAACGTATGAGCACTTATTGACCCACCATGAACATGATGGGAAAACCTGAAAAGCAGTACTGTTGGGAGGGAGAGGGGGGGACCTTGAGGACAGATTTTAGCACCCATGCCCTATTCTACCTTAGTGGGTTTTTTCCCACTGTTTCACAAGACCTAAAAAGTCATATAGAAATATCTGACGTTTAACCATTTGAAGTGCAATTAAAAAAACAAAAGCATTAAACCTATGGCCTTCCACCTGCTGTTGAATTACAAAACCATCATCCACAGGTAGCGGTCGGCTAGTTAGCATACTTCTAAAACGACACAATACTGGAAAATGAACCTCTTAGTAAATATCATTCTGTAACTCCTTAAATGCTACAGATGTATTAAATGCATTGCAAAGCACAGTAAGTGTGTCTGACGTGCACAAAGTGCAAAACAAGGAATGAGGGGGAAAATCCAAAACACAGCAAAAACCTTTTAAGTAAGGAATAAAGTCCCCCTGTCATAAATTATTTTTCCCTCATTGCTCGAATAGACTTGCTTATATGCAAATGAGACTGAAAATGGGACAAAGTACACCATTTCAGTGCCTTCTGTTCCGTTTTTAGGCTCTAAAAATTGGTCTAGGTGCCAAAACAAGTTAAGAGCAGCTAGCCGGAGGGTAAGAATGAATTGGTATATTGAATCTAGTTGCCCTAAGTTTTCTAGAAACTTAATGAAGCTGGTGAAAGAGAAAGTTTATACTTTCTTTCATCCTCTTGCTTATGTTCACTCCACAGAAGCATGCAGGAATTTGACTTAACCCTTTGAGTGCTAGAGGGGTTCTCAAAGGTCTAAATAGAAATCCTGCTGCGCAAAGCTCTGCAATTTGGGTGAAAAAAAACAACTTTTGTGTGTGCCAGGGCTTAAAAGCACTATTGCTCTCCAAGTCATTCATGACGTTTTATGCATGACCCCTCTACTCCGAACGGCTGCTTTGCACTAGGACCCAGTTCACTTTACTACATCAGACACAATCATATATTCCTCACATTCCCACATTTCCTACATGGGCATACATTTTAGACCATTTGCAGTTTGTTAAAGACATGAAAATTGCTATGCAAGATCAGCAAAACATTTGATTAGGAAACATACACGGTCATCAGTATGAATCATGGAACAGAGGTGCTAAGAATGCCCACAGGGCCTCCCCCCCCCCCCCGGCCACCCCGCACCACCCCATAAACACAACAGTGAACCTGTTCAGGATGGCTTTTGATGAACACAACTGACTCTAGCAAGAGAACAGGAATATCTGCCAGAACGTATGAGCCACTTATTGACCCACCATGAACATGATGGGAAAACCTGAAAAGCAGTACTGTTGGGAGGGAGAGGGGGGGACTTGAGGACAGATTTTAGCACCCATGCCCTATTCTACCTTAGTGGGTTTTTTCCCACTGTTTCACAAGACCTAAAAAGTCATATAGAAATATCTGACGTTTAACCATTTGAAGTGCAATTAAAAACAAAAGCATTAAACCTATGGCCTTCCTACCTGCTGTTGAATTACAAAACCATCATCCACAGGTAGCGGTCGGCTAGTTAGCATACTTCTAAAACGACACAATACTGGAAAATGAACCTCTTAGTAAATATCATTCTGTAACTCCTTAAATGCTACAGATGTATTAAATGCATTGCAAAGCACAGTAAGTGTGTCTGACGTGCACAAAGTGCAAAACAAGGAATGAGGGGAAAATCCAAAACACAGCAAAAACCTTTTAAGTAAGGAATAAAGTCCCCCTGTCATAAATTATTTTTCCCTCATTGCTCGAATAGGACTTGCTTATATGCAAATGAGACTGAAAATGGGACAAAGTACACCATTTCAGTGCCTTCTGTTCCGTTTTTAGGCTCTAAAAATTGGTCTAGGTGCCAAAACAAGTTAAGAGCAGCTAGCCGGAGGGTAAGAATGAATTTGGTATATTGAATCTAGTTGCCCTAAGTTTTCTAGAAACTTAATGAAGCTGGTGAAAGAGAAAGTTTATACTTTCTTTCATCCTCTTGCTTATGTTCACTCCACAGAAGCATGCAGGAATTTGACTTAACCCTTTGAGTGCTAGAGGGGTTCTCAAAGGTCTAAATAGAAATCCTGCTGCGCAAAGCTCTGCAATTTGGTGAAAAAAAACAACTTTTGTTGTGTGCCAGGGCTTAAAAGCACTATTGCTCTCCAAGTCATTCATGACGTTTTATGCATGACCCCTCTACTCCGAACGGCTGCTTTGCACTAGGACCAGTTCACTTTACTACATCAGACACAATCATATATTCCTCACATTCCCACATTTCCTACATGGGCATACATTTTAGACCATTTGCAGTTTGTTAAAGACATGAAAATTGCTATGCAAGATCAGCAAAACATTTGATTAGGAAACATACACGGTCATCAGTATGAATCATGGAACAGAGGTGCTAAGAATGCCCACAGGGCCTCCCCCCCCCCCCCCCCGGCCACCCCGCACCACCCCATAAACACAACAGTGAACCTGTTCAGGATGGCTTTTGATGAACACAACTGACTCTAGCAAGAGAACAGGAATATCTGCCAGAACGTATGAGCCACTTATTGACCCACCATGAACATGATGGGAAAACCTGAAAAGCAGTACTGTTGGGAGGGAGAGGGGGGGACTTGAGGACAGATTTTAGCACCCATGCCCTATTCTACCTTAGTGGGTTTTTTCCCACTGTTTCACAAGACCTAAAAAGTCATATAGAAATATCTGACGTTTAACCATTTGAAGTGCAATTAAAAAACAAAAGCATTAAACCTATGGCCTTCCACCTGCTGTTGAATTACAAAACCATCATCCACAGGTAGCGGTCGGCTAGTTAGCATACTTCTAAAACGACACAATACTGGAAAATGAACCTCTTAGTAAATATCATTCTGTAACTCCTTAAATGCTACAGATGTATTAAATGCATTGCAAAGCACAGTAAGTGTGTCTGACGTGCACAAAGTGCAAAACAAGGAATGAGGGGAAAATCCAAAACACAGCAAAAACCTTTTAAGTAAGGAATAAAGTCCCCCTGTCATAAATTATTTTTCCCTCATTGCTCGAATAGGACTTGCTTATATGCAAATGAGACTGAAAATGGGACAAAGTACACCATTTCAGTGCCTTCTGTTCCGTTTTTAGGCTCTAAAAATTGGTCTAGGTGCCAAAACAAGTTAAGAGCAGCTAGCCGGAGGGTAAGAATGAATTTGGTATATTGAATCTAGTTGCCCTAAGTTTTCTAGAAACTTAATGAAGCTGGTGAAAGAGAAAGTTTATACTTTCTTTCATCCTCTTGCTTATGTTCACTCCACAGAAGCATGCAGGAATTTGACTTAACCCTTTGAGTGCTAGAGGGGTTCTCAAAGGTCTAAATAGAAATCCTGCTGCGCAAAGCTCTGCAATTTGGTGAAAAAAAACAACTTTTGTTGTGTGCCAGGGCTTAAAAGCACTATTGCTCTCCAAGTCATTCATGACGTTTTATGCATGACCCCTCTACTCCGAACGGCTGCTTTGCACTAGGACCAGTTCACTTTACTACATCAGACACAATCATATATTCCTCACATTCCCACATTTCCTACATGGGCATACATTTTAGACCATTTGCAGTTTGTTAAAGACATGAAAATTGCTATGCAAGATCAGCAAAACATTTGATTAGGAAACATACACGGTCATCAGTATGAATCATGGAACAGAGGTGCTAAGAATGCCCACAGGGCCTCCCCCCCCCCCCGGCCACCCCGCACCACCCCATAAACACAACAGTGAACCTGTTCAGGATGGCTTTTGATGAACACAACTGACTCTAGCAAGAGAACAGGAATATCTGCCAGAACGTATGAGCCACTTATTGACCCACCATGAACATGATGGGAAAACCTGAAAAGCAGTACTGTTGGGAGGGAGAGGGGGGGACTTGAGGACAGATTTTAGCACCCATGCCCTATTCTACCTTAGTGGGTTTTTTCCCACTGTTTCACAAGACCTAAAAAGTCATATAGAAATATCTGACGTTTAACCATTTGAAGTGCAATTAAAAAACAAAAGCATTAAACCTATGGCCTTCCACCTGCTGTTGAATTACAAAACCATCATCCACAGGTAGCGGTCGGCTAGTTAGCATACTTCTAAAACGACACAATACTGGAAAATGAACCTCTTAGTAAATATCATTCTGTAACTCCTTAAATGCTACAGATGTATTAAATGCATTGCAAAGCACAGTAAGTGTGTCTGACGTGCACAAAGTGCAAAACAAGGAATGAGGGGAAAATCCAAAACACAGCAAAAACCTTTTAAGTAAGGAATAAAGTCCCCCTGTCATAAATTATTTTTCCCTCATTGCTCGAATAGGACTTGCTTATATGCAAATGAGACTGAAAATGGGACAAAGTACACCATTTCAGTGCCTTCTGTTCCGTTTTTAGGCTCTAAAAATTGGTCTAGGTGCCAAAACAAGTTAAGAGCAGCTAGCCGGAGGGTAAGAATGAATTTGGTATATTGAATCTAGTTGCCCTAAGTTTTCTAGAAACTTAATGAAGCTGGTGAAAGAGAAAGTTTATACTTTCTTTCATCCTCTTGCTTATGTTCACTCCACAGAAGCATGCAGGAATTTGACTTAACCCTTTGAGTGCTAGAGGGGTTCTCAAAGGTCTAAATAGAAATCCTGCTGCGCAAAGCTCTGCAATTTGGTGAAAAAAAACAACTTTTGTTGTGTGCCAGGGCTTAAAAGCACTATTGCTCTCCAAGTCATTCATGACGTTTTATGCATGACCCCTCTACTCCGAACGGCTGCTTTGCACTAGGACCAGTTCACTTTACTACATCAGACACAATCATATATTCCTCACATTCCCACATTTCCTACATGGGCATACATTTTAGACCATTTGCAGTTTGTTAAAGACATGAAAATTGCTATGCAAGATCAGCAAAACATTTGATTAGGAAACATACACGGTCATCAGTATGAATCATGGAACAGAGGTGCTAAGAATGCCCACAGGGCCTCCCCCCCCCCCCCCCGGCCACCCCGCACCACCCCATAAACACAACAGTGAACCTGTTCAGGATGGCTTTTGATGAACACAACTGACTCTAGCAAGAGAACAGGAATATCTGCCAGAACGTATGAGCCACTTATTGACCCACCATGAACATGATGGGAAAACCTGAAAAGCAGTACTGTTGGGAGGGAGAGGGGGGGACTTGAGGACAGATTTTAGCACCCATGCCCTATTCTACCTTACTGGGTTTTTTCCCACTGTTTCACAAGACCTAAAAAGTCATATAGAAATATCTGACGTTTAACCATTTGAAGTGCAATTAAAAAACAAAAGCATTAAACCTATGGCCTTCCACCTGCTGTTGAATTACAAAACCATCATCCACAGGTAGCGGTCGGCTAGTTAGCATACTTCTAAAACGACACAATACTGGAAAATGAACCTCTTAGTAAATATCATTCTGTAACTCCTTAAATGCTACACATGTATTAAATGCATTGCAAAGCACAGTAAGTGTGTCTGACGTGCACAAAGTGCAAAACAAGGAATGAGGGGAAAATCCAAAACACAGCAAAAACCTTTTAAGTAAGGAATAAAGTCCCCCTGTCATAAATTATTTTTCCCTCATTGCTCGAATAGGACTTGCTTATATGCAAATGAGACTGAAAATGGGACAAAGTACACCATTTCAGTGCCTTCTGTTCCGTTTTTAGGCTCTAAAAATTGGTCTAGGTGCCAAAACAAGTTAAGAGCAGCTAGCCGGAGGGTAAGAATGAATTTGGTATATTGAATCTAGTTGCCCTAAGTTTTCTAGAAACTTAATGAAGCTGGTGAAAGAGAAAGTTTATACTTTCTTTCATCCTCTTGCTTATGTTCACTCCACAGAAGCATGCAGGAATTTGACTTAACCCTTTGAGTGCTAGAGGGGTTCTCAAAGGTCTAAATAGAAATCCTGCTGCGCAAAGCTCTGCAATTTGGTGAAAAAAAACAACTTTTGTTGTGTGCCAGGGTTTAAAAGCACTATTGCTCTCCAAGTCATTCATGACGTTTTATGCATGACCCCTCTACTCCGAATGGCTGCTTTGCACTAGGACCAGTTCACTTTACTACATCAGACACAATCATATATTCCTCACATTCCCACATTTCCTACATGGGCATACATTTTAGACCATTTGCAGTTTGTTAAAGACATGAAAATTGCTATGCAAGATCAGCAAAACATTTGATTAGGAAACATACACGGTCATCAGTATGAATCATGGAACAGAGGTGCTAAGAATGCCCACAGGGCCTCCCCCCCCCCCCGGCCACCCCGCACCACCCCATAAACACAACAGTGAACCTGTTCAGGATGGCTTTTGATGAACACAACTGACTCTAGCAAGAGAACAGGAATATCTGCCAGAACGTATGAGCCACTTATTGACCCACCATGAACATGATGGGAAAACCTGAAAAGCAGTACTGTTGGGAGGGAGAGGGGGGGACTTGAGGACAGATTTTAGCACCCATGCCCTATTCTACCTTAGTGGGTTTTTTCCCACTGTTTCACAAGACCTAAAAAGTCATATAGAAATATCTGACGTTTAACCATTTGAAGTGCAATTAAAAAACAAAAGCATTAAACCTATGGCCTTCCACCTGCTGTTGAATTACAAAACCATCATCCACAGGTAGCGGTCGGCTAGTTAGCATACTTCTAAAACGACACAATACTGGAAAATGAACCTCTTAGTAAATATCATTCTGTAACTCCTTAAATGCTACAGATGTATTAAATGCATTGCAAAGCACAGTAAGTGTGTCTGACGTGCACAAAGTGCAAAACAAGGAATGAGGGGAAAATCCAAAACACAGCAAAAACCTTTTAAGTAAGGAATAAAGTCCCCCTGTCATAAATTATTTTTCCCTCATTGCTCGAATAGGACTTGCTTATATGCAAATGAGACTGAAAATGGGACAAAGTACACCATTTCAGTGCCTTCTGTTCCGTTTTTAGGCTCTAAAAATTGGTCTAGGTGCCAAAACAAGTTAAGAGCAGCTAGCCGGAGGGTAAGAATGAATTTGGTATATTGAATCTAGTTGCCCTAAGTTTTCTAGAAACTTAATGAAGCTGGTGAAAGAGAAAGTTTATACTTTCTTTCATCCTCTTGCTTATGTTCACTCCACAGAAGCATGCAGGAATTTGACTTAACCCTTTGAGTGCTAGAGGGGTTCTCAAAGGTCTAAATAGAAATCCTGCTGCGCAAAGCTCTGCAATTTGGTGAAAAAAAACAACTTTTGTTGTGTGCCAGGGCTTAAAAGCACTATTGCTCTCCAAGTCATTCATGACGTTTTATGCATGACCCCTCTACTCCGAACGGCTGCTTTGCACTAGGACCAGTTCACTTTACTACATCAGACACAATCATATATTCCTCACATTCCCACATTTCCTACATGGGCATACATTTTAGACCATTTGCAGTTTGTTAAAGACATGAAAATTGCTATGCAAGATCAGCAAAACATTTGATTAGGAAACATACACGGTCATCAGTATGAATCATGGAACAGAGGTGCTAAGAATGCCCACAGGGCCTCCCCCCCCCCCCGGCCACCCCGCACCACCCCATAAACACAACAGTGAACCTGTTCAGGATGGCTTTTGATGAACACAACTGACTCTAGCAAGAGAACAGGAATATCTGCCAGAACGTATGAGCCACTTATTGACCCACCATGAACATGATGGGAAAACCTGAAAAGCAGTACTGTTGGGAGGGAGAGGGGGGGACTTGAGGACAGATTTTAGCACCCATGCCCTATTCTACCTTAGTGGGTTTTTTCCCACTGTTTCACAAGACCTAAAAAGTCATATAGAAATATCTGACGTTTAACCATTTGAAGTGCAATTAAAAAACAAAAGCATTAAACCTATGGCCTTCCACCTGCTGTTGAATTACAAAACCATCATCCACAGGTAGCGGTCGGCTAGTTAGCATACTTCTAAAACGACACAATACTGGAAAATGAACCTCTTAGTAAATATCATTCTGTAACTCCTTAAATGCTACAGATGTATTAAATGCATTGCAAAGCACAGTAAGTGTGTCTGACGTGCACAAAGTGCAAAACAAGGAATGAGGGGAAAATCCAAAACACAGCAAAAACCTTTTAAGTAAGGAATAAAGTCCCCCTGTCATAAATTATTTTTCCCTCATTGCTCGAATAGGACTTGCTTATATGCAAATGAGACTGAAAATGGGACAAAGTACACCATTTCAGTGCCTTCTGTTCCGTTTTTAGGCTCTAAAAATTGGTCTAGGTGCCAAAACAAGTTAAGAGCAGCTAGCCGGAGGGTAAGAATGAATTTGGTATATTGAATCTAGTTGCCCTAAGTTTTCTAGAAACTTAATGAAGCTGGTGAAAGAGAAAGTTTATACTTTCTTTCATCCTCTTGCTTATGTTCACTCCACAGAAGCATGCAGGAATTTGACTTAACCCTTTGAGTGCTAGAGGGGTTCTCAAAGGTCTAAATAGAAATCCTGCTGCGCAAAGCTCTGCAATTTGGTGAAAAAAAACAACTTTTGTTGTGTGCCAGGGCTTAAAAGCACTATTGCTCTCCAAGTCATTCATGACGTTTTATGCATGACCCCTCTACTCCGAACGGCTGCTTTGCACTAGGACCAGTTCACTTTACTACATCAGACACAATCATATATTCCTCACATTCCCACATTTCCTACATGGGCATACATTTTAGACCATTTGCAGTTTGTTAAAGACATGAAAATTGCTATGCAAGATCAGCAAAACATTTGATTAGGAAACATACACGGTCATCAGTATGAATCATGGAACAGAGGTGCTAAGAATGCCCACAGGGCCTCCCCCCCCCCCCCGGCCACCCCGCACCACCCCATAAACACAACAGTGAACCTGTTCAGGATGGCTTTTGATGAACACAACTGACTCTAGCAAGAGAACAGGAATATCTGCCAGAACGTATGAGCCACTTATTGACCCACCATGAACATGATGGGAAAACCTGAAAAGCAGTACTGTTGGGAGGGAGAGGGGGGGACTTGAGGACAGATTTTAGCACCCATGCCCTATTCTACCTTAGTGGGTTTTTTCCCACTGTTTCACAAGACCTAAAAAGTCATATAGAAATATCTGACGTTTAACCATTTGAAGTGCAATTAAAAAACAAAAGCATTAAACCTATGGCCTTCCACCTGCTGTTGAATTACAAAACCATCATCCACAGGTAGCGGTCGGCTAGTTAGCATACTTCTAAAACGACACAATACTGGAAAATGAACCTCTTAGTAAATATCATTCTGTAACTCCTTATATGCTACAGATGTATTAAATGCATTGCAAAGCACAGTAAGTGTGTCTGACGTGCACAAAGTGCAAAACAAGGAATGAGGGGAAAATCCAAAACACAGCAAAAACCTTTTAAGTAAGGAATAAAGTCCCCCTGTCATAAATTATTTTTCCCTCATTGCTCGAATAGGACTTGCTTATATGCAAATGAGACTGAAAATGGGACAAAGTACACCATTTCAGTGCCTTCTGTTCCGTTTTTAGGCTCTAAAAATTGGTCTAGGTGCCAAAACAAGTTAAGAGCAGCTAGCCGGAGGGTAAGAATGAATTTGGTATATTGAATCTAGTTGCCCTAAGTTTTCTAGAAACTTAATGAAGCTGGTGAAAGAGAAAGTTTATACTTTCTTTCATCCTCTTGCTTATGTTCACTCCACAGAAGCATGCAGGAATTTGACTTAACCCTTTGAGTGCTAGAGGGGTTCTCAAAGGTCTAAATAGAAATCCTGCTGCGCAAAGCTCTGCAATTTGGTGAAAAAAAACAACTTTTGTTGTGTGCCAGGGCTTAAAAGCACTATTGCTCTCCAAGTCATTCATGACGTTTTATGCATGACCCCTCTACTCCGAACGGCTGCTTTGCACTAGGACCAGTTCACTTTACTACATCAGACACAATCATATATTCCTCACATTCCCACATTTCCTACATGGGCATACATTTTAGACCATTTGCAGTTTGTTAAAGACATGAAAATTGCTATGCAAGATCAGCAAAACATTTGATTAGGAAACATACACGGTCATCAGTATGAATCATGGAACAGAGGTGCTAACAATGCCCACAGGGCCTCCCCCCCCCCCCCGGCCACCCCGCACCACCCCATAAACACAACAGTGAATCTTTTCAGGATGGTTTTCATGAACCCATCTGACTCTATCAAGAGCACAGGATTATCTGCCAGAATGTATGAGCCACTGATTGAACCACCATGAACATGATGGGAAATCCTGAAAAGCAGTACTGTTTGGAGGGAGAGGGGGGGACTTGAGGAAGATTTTAGCACCCATGCTCTATTCTACATTAGTGGGTTTTTTCCCACTGTTTCACAAGACCTAAAAAATCACACTGAAATATCTGACAATTAACCCTTCGAGTGTCAGAGAGGTAAGGAATGCATTGATTTGAAATGCATTCCGTATCCCTTGGCACTCAAAGGGTTAAGCATTTGAAGTGAAAAACAAAAAAATAAAGAGATGGCCCACACGTCATAGAGTACTATACTCTTATGGAATGTAGTTTGCCTTAGCTGATATCAGCGTCTACACACACAAACTCTTTTAGGTGTCACAACCTAGCATTGGTGCTAAACATAGGAAGAGCATCATGTGCTGAAGATTTTCTCTCCTTTCTCCCCAAATTTGCTGCAAGGTTTAGAAAGTCTTGTTAAAGAGATAACCTCTTTTCAAATTTAATCCAGGGAAAAACAAGCAACTCGGCCTTGCTAATTTTTCCTGGATCAAAAGAATATGCATGATGTGTGAGCGCTCTGCAGTAAAAGATATCATAACCAGGTACACCTACTGTTTGATGTTCAGCAAGTTTTGAATCTGTTCTCTGGTTTTGTGATTTTTGTTGCTTTCCACTTGTCCAACACATGCTCCTCCTCACAGTTCTTTACACAATTTGAGTGCACAAGAAGCTGTGTGTTGTTTTTTATATCCCTAACATTCAGTTATGACATCACAGTGCTATAATGATAACTTAAATTTCATCCACAATTTTCTTAAGTAATGAATATGTGATAAATATATAGCCTTCCAGCTACTGTTGAATTACAACACTCATCATCCACACGTAGCGATTGGCTCGTTAGGGTACTTCTAAAACGACACAATACTGGAAAATGAACGTCTTAGTAAATATCATTCTTTAACTCCTTAAATGCTACAGATGTATTAAATGCATTGCAAAGCACAGTAAGTGTGTCTGACGTGCACAAAGTGCAAAACAAGGAATGAGGGGAAAATCCAAAACACAGCAAAAACCTTTTAAGTAAGGAATAAAGTCCCCCTGTCATAAATTATTTTTCCCTCATTGCTCGAATAAGACTTGCTTATATGCAAATGAGACTGAAAATGGGACAAAGTACACCATTTCATTGCCTTCTATTCCGTTTTTAGGCTCAAAAAATTGGTCTAGGTGCCAAAACAAGTTAAGAGCAGCTAGCCGGAGGATAAGCATGCATTTGGTATATTGAATCTAGTCGCCCTAATTTTCTAGAAACTTAATGAAGCTGGTGAAAGAGATAGTCTATACTTTCTTTCATCCTCTTGCTTTTGTTCACTCCACAGAAGCATGCAGGAATTTGACTTAACCTTTTGAGTGCTAGAGGGGTTCTCAAAGGTCTAAATAGAAATCCTGCTGCGCAAAGCTCTGCAATTTGGTGAAAAAAAACAACTTTTGTTGTGTGCCAGGGCTTAAAAGCACTATTGCTCTCCAAGTCATTCATGACGTTTTATGCATGACCCCTCTACTCCGAACGGCTGCTTTGCACTAGGACCAGTTCACTTTACTACATCAGACACAATCATATATTCCTCACATTCCCACATTTCCTACATGGGCATACATTTTAGACCATTTGCAGTTTGTTAAAGACATGAAAATTGCTATGCAAGATCAGCAAAACATTTGATTAGGAAACATACACGGTCATCAGTATGAATCATGGAACAGAGGTGCTAAGAATGCCCACAGGGCCTCCCCCCCCCCCGGCCACCCCGCACCACCCCATAAACACAACAGTGAACCTGTTCAGGATGGCTTTTGATGAACACAACTGACTCTAGCAAGAGAACAGGAATATCTGCCAGAACGTATGAGCCACTTATTGACCCACCATGAACATGATGGGAAAACCTGAAAAGCAGTACTATTGGGAGGGAGAGGGGGGGACTTGAGGACAGATTTTAGCACCCATGCCCTATTCTACCTTAGTGGGTTTTTTCCCACTGTTTCACAAGACCTAAAAAGTCATATAGAAATATCTGGCGTTTAACCATTTGAAGTGCAATTAAAAAACAAAAGCATTAAACCTATGGCCTTCCACCTGCTGTTGAATTACAAAACCATCATCCACAGGTAGCGGTCGGCTAGTTAGCATACTTCTAAAACGACACAATACTGGAAAATGAACCTCTTAGTAAATATCATTCTGTAACTCCTTAAATGCTACAGATGTATTAAATGCATTGCAAAGCACAGTAAGTGTGTCTGACGTGCACAAAGTGCAAAACAAGGAATGAGGGGAAAATCCAAAACACAGCAAAAACCTTTTAAGTAAGGAATAAAGTCCCCCTGTCATAAATTATTTTTCCCTCATTGCTCGAATAGGACTTGCTTATATGCAAATGAGACTGAAAATGGGACAAAGTACACCATTTCAGTGCCTTCTGTTCCGTTTTTAGGCTCTAAAAATTGGTCTAGGTGCCAAAACAAGTTAAGAGCAGCTAGCCGGAGGGTAAGCATGAATTTGGTATATTGAATCTAGTTGCCCTAAGTTTTCTAGAAACTTAATGAAGCTGGTGAAAGAGAAAGTTTATACTTTCTTTCATCCTCTTGCTTTTGTTCACTCCACAGAAGCATGCAGGAATTTGACTTAACCCTTTGAGTGCTAGAGGGGTTCTCAAAGGTCTAAATAGAAATCCTGCTGCGCAAAGCTCTGCAATTTGGTGAAAAAAAACAACTTTTGTTGTGTGCCAGGGCTTAAAAGCACTATTGCTCTCCAAGTCATTCATGACGTTTTATGCATGACCCCTCTACTCCGAACGGCTGCTTTGCACTTGGACCAGTTCACTTTACTACATCAGACACAATCATATATTCCTCACATTCCCACATTTCCTACATGGGCATACATTTTAGACGATTTGCAGTTTGTTAAAGACATGAAAATTGTTATGCAAGATCAGCAAAACATTTGATTAGGAAACATACACGGTCATCAGTATGAATCATGGAACAGAGGTGCTAACAATGCCCACAGGGCCTCCCCCCCCCCCCCCGGCCACCCCGCACCACCCCATAAACACAACAGTGAACCTGTTCAGGATGGCTTTTGATGAACACAACTGACTCTAGCAAGAGAACAGGAATATCTGCCAGAACGTATGAGCCACTTATTGACCCACCATGAACATGATGGGAAAACCTGAAAAGCAGTACTGTTTGGAGGGAGAGGGGGGGACTTGAGGAAGATTTTAGCACCCATGCTCTATTCTACATTAGTGGGTTTTTTCCCACTGTTTCACAAGACCTAAAAAATCACACTGAAATATCTGACAATTAACCCTTCGAGTGTCAGAGAGGTAAGGAATGCATTGATTTGAAATGCATTCCGTATCCCTTGGCACTCAAAGGGTTAAGCATTTGAAGTGAAAAACAAAAAAATAAAGAGATGGCCCACACGTCATAGAGTACTATACTCTTATGGAATGTAGTTTGCCTTAGCTGATATCAGCGTCTACACACACAAACTCTTTTAGGTGTCACAACCTAGCATTGGTGCTAAACATAGGAAGAGCATCATGTGCTGAAGATTTTCTCTCCTTTCTCCCCAAATTTGCTGCAAGGTTTAGAAAGTCTTGTTAAAGAGATAACCTCTTTTCAAATTTAATCCAGGGAAAAACAAGCAACTCGGCCTTGCTAATTTTTCCTGGATCAAAAGAATATGCATGATGTGTGAGCGCTCTGCAGTAAAAGATATCATAACCAGGTACACCTACTGTTTGATGTTCAGCAAGTTTTGAATCTGTTCTCTGGTTTTGTGATTTTTGTTGCTTTCCACTTGTCCAACACATGCTCCTCCTCACAGTTCTTTACACAATTTGAGTGCACAAGAAGCTGTGTGTTGTTTTTTATATCCCTAACATTCAGTTATGACATCACAGTGCTATAATGATAACTTAAATTTCATCCACAATTTTCTTAAGTAATGAATATGTGATAAATATATAGCCTTCCAGCTACTGTTGAATTACAACACTCATCATCCACACGTAGCGATTGGCTCGTTAGGGTACTTCTAAAACGACACAATACTGGAAAATGAACGTCTTAGTAAATATCATTCTTTAACTCCTTAAATGCTACAGATGTATTAAATGCATTGCAAAGCACAGTAAGTGTGTCTGACGTGCACAAAGTGCAAAACAAGGAATGAGGGGAAAATCCAAAACACAGCAAAAACCTTTTAAGTAAGGAATAAAGTCCCCCTGTCATAAATTATTTTTCCCTCATTGCTCGAATAAGACTTGCTTATATGCAAATGAGACTGAAAATGGGACAAAGTACACCATTTCATTGCCTTCTATTCCGTTTTTAGGCTCAAAAAATTGGTCTAGGTGCCAAAACAAGTTAAGAGCAGCTAGCCGGAGGATAAGCATGCATTTGGTATATTGAATCTAGTCGCCCTAATTTTCTAGAAACTTAATGAAGCTGGTGAAAGAGATAGTCTATACTTTCTTTCATCCTCTTGCTTTTGTTCACTCCACAGAAGCATGCAGGAATTTGACTTAACCCTTTGAGTGCTAGAGGGGTTCTCAAAGGTCTAAATAGAAATCCTGCTGCGCAAAGCTCTGCAATTTGGTGAAAAAAAACAACTTTTGTTGTGTGCCAGGGCTTAAAAGCACTATTGCTCTCCAAGTCATTCATGACGTTTTATGCATGACCCCTCTACTCCGAACGGCTGCTTTGCACTAGGACCAGTTCACTTTACTACATCAGACACAATCATATATTCCTCACATTCCCACATTTCCTACATGGGCATACATTTTAGACCATTTGCAGTTTGTTAAAGACATGAAAATTGCTATGCAAGATCAGCAAAACATTTGATTAGGAAACATACACGGTCATCAGTATGAATCATGGAACAGAGGTGCTAAGAATGCCCACAGGGCCTCCCCCCCCCCCCCGGCCACCCCGCACCACCCCATAAACACAACAGTGAACCTGTTCAGGATGGCTTTTGATGAACACAACTGACTCTAGCAAGAGAACAGGAATATCTGCCAGAACGTATGAGCCACTTATTGACCCACCATGAACATGATGGGAAAACCTGAAAAGCAGTACTATTGGGAGGGAGAGGGGGGGACTTGAGGACAGATTTTAGCACCCATGCCCTATTCTACCTTAGTGGGTTTTTTCCCACTGTTTCACAAGACCTAAAAAGTCATATAGAAATATCTGGCGTTTAACCATTTGAAGTGCAATTAAAAAACAAAAGCATTAAACCTATGGCCTTCCACCTGCTGTTGAATTACAAAACCATCATCCACAGGTAGCGGTCGGCTAGTTAGCATACTTCTAAAACGACACAATACTGGAAAATGAACCTCTTAGTAAATATCATTCTGTAACTCCTTAAATGCTACACATGTATTAAATGCATTGCAAAGCACAGTAAGTGTGTCTGACGTGCACAAAGTGCAAAACAAGGAATGAGGGGAAAATCCAAAACACAGCAAAAACCTTTTAAGTAAGGAATAAAGTCCCCCTGTCATAAATTATTTTTCCCTCATTGCTCGAATAGGACTTGCTTATATGCAAATGAGACTGAAAATGGGACAAAGTACACCATTTCAGTGCCTTCTGTTCCGTTTTTAGGCTCTAAAAATTGGTCTAGGTGCCAAAACAAGTTAAGAGCAGCTAGCCGGAGGGTAAGCATGAATTTGGTATATTGAATCTAGTTGCCCTAAGTTTTCTAGAAACTTAATGAAGCTGGTGAAAGAGAAAGTTTATACTTTCTTTCATCCTCTTGCTTTTGTTCACTCCACAGAAGCATGCAGGAATTTGACTTAACCCTTTGAGTGCTAGAGGGGTTCTCAAAGGTCTAAATAGAAATCCTGCTGCGCAAAGCTCTGCAATTTGGTGAAAAAAAAAAAACTTTTGTTGTGTGCCAGGGCTTAAAAGCACTATTGCTCTCCAAGTCATTCATGACGTTTTATGCATGACCCCTCTACTCCGAACGGCTGCTTTGCACTTGGACCAGTTCACTTTACTACATCAGACACAATCATATATTCCTTACATTCCCACATTTCCTACATGGGCATACATTTTAGACCATTTGCAGTTTGTTAAAGACATGAAAATTGTTATGCAAGATCAGCAAAACATTTGATTAGGAAACATACACGGTCATCAGTATGAATCATGGAACAGAGGTGCTAACAATGCCCACAGGCCCTTACCCCCCCGGCCGCCCCGCACCACCCCATAAACACAACAGTGAATCTTTTCAGGATGGTTTTCATGAACCCATCTGACTCTATCAAGAGCACAGGATTATCTGCCAGAATGTATGAGCCACTGATTGAACCACCATGAACATGATGGGAAATCCTGAAAAGCAGTACTGTTTGGAGAGAGAGGGGGGGACTTGAGGAAGATGTTAGCACCCATGCTCTATTCTACATTAGTGGGTTTTTTCCCACTGTTTCACAAGACCTAAAAAATCACACTGAAATATCTGACAATTAACCCTTCGAGTGTCAGAGAGGTAAGGAATGCATTGATTTGAAATGCATTCCGTATCCCTTGGCACTCAAAGGGTTAAGCATTTGAAGTGAAAAACAAAAAAATAAAGAGATGGCCCACACGTCATAGAGTACTATACTCTTATGGAATGTAGTTTGCCTTAGCTGATATCAGCGTCTACACACACAAACTCTTTTAGGTGTCACAACCTAGCATTGGTGCTAAACATAGGAAGAGCATCATGTGCTGAAGATTTTCTCTCCTTTCTCCCCAAATTTGCTGCAAGATTTAGAAAGTCTTGTTAAAGAGATAACCTCTTTTCAAATTTAATCCAGGGAAAAACAAGCAACTCGGCCTTGCTAATTTTTCCTGGATCAAAAGAATATGCATGATGTGTGAGCGCTCTGCAGTAAAAGATATCATAACCAGGTACACCTACTGTTTGATGTTCAGCAAGTTTTGAATCTGTTCTCTGGTTTTGTGATTTTTGTTGCTTTCCACTTGTCCAACACATGCTCCTCCTCACAGTTCTTTACACAATTTGAGTGCACAAGAAGCTGTGTGTTGTTTTTTATATCCCTAACATTCAGTTATGACATCACAGTGCTATAATGATAACTTAAATTTCATCCACAATTTTCTTAAGTAATGAATATGTGATAAATATATAGCCTTCCAGCTACTGTTGAATTACAACACTCATCATCCACACGTAGCGATTGGCTCGTTAGGGTACTTCTAAAACGACACAATACTGGAAAATGAACGTCTTAGTAAATATCATTCTTTAACTCCTTAAATGCTACAGATGTATTAAATGCATTGCAAAGCACAGTAAGTGTGTCTGACGTGCACAAAGTGCAAAACAAGGAATGAGGGGAAAATCCAAAACACAGCAAAAACCTTTTAAGTAAGGAATAAAGTCCCCCTGTCATAAATTATTTTTCCCTCATTGCTCGAATAAGACTTGCTTATATGCAAATGAGACTGAAAATGGGACAAAGTACACCATTTCATTGCCTTCTATTCCGTTTTTAGGCTCAAAAAATTGGTCTAGGTGCCAAAACAAGTTAAGAGCAGCTAGCCGGAGGATAAGCATGCATTTGGTATATTGAATCTAGTCGCCCTAATTTTCTAGAAACTTAATGAAGCTGGTGAAAGAGATAGTCTATACTTTCTTTCATCCTCTTGCTTTTGTTCACTCCACAGAAGCATGCAGGAATTTGACTTAACCCTTTGAGTGCTAGAGGGGTTCTCAAAGGTCTAAATAGAAATCCTGCTGCGCAAAGCTCTGCAATTTGGTGAAAAAAAACAACTTTTGTTGTGTGCCAGGGCTTAAAAGCACTATTGCTCTCCAAGTCATTCATGACGTTTTATGCATGACCCCTCTACTCCGAACGGCTGCTTTGCACTAGGACCAGTTCACTTTACTACATCAGACACAATCATATATTCCTCACATTCCCACATTTCCTACATGGGCATACATTTTAGACCATTTGCAGTTTGTTAAAGACATGAAAATTGCTATGCAAGATCAGCAAAACATTTGATTAGGAAACATACACGGTCATCAGTATGAATCATGGAACAGAGGTGCTAAGAATGCCCACAGGGCCTCCCCCCCCCCCCGGCCACCCCGCACCACCCCATAAACACAACAGTGAACCTGTTCAGGATGGCTTTTGATGAACACAACTGACTCTAGCAAGAGAACAGGAATATCTGCCAGAACGTATGAGCCACTTATTGACCCACCATGAACATGATGGGAAAACCTGAAAAGCAGTACTATTGGGAGGGAGAGGGGGGGACTTGAGGACAGATTTTAGCACCCATGCCCTATTCTACCTTAGTGGGTTTTTTCCCACTGTTTCACAAGACCTAAAAAGTCATATAGAAATATCTGGCGTTTAACCATTTGAAGTGCAATTAAAAAACAAAAGCATTAAACCTATGGCCTTCCACCTGCTGTTGAATTACAAAACCATCATCCACAGGTAGCGGTCGGCTAGTTAGCATACTTCTAAAACGACACAATACTGGAAAATGAACCTCTTAGTAAATATCATTCTGTAACTCCTTAAATGCTACAGATGTATTAAATGCATTGCAAAGCACAGTAAGTGTGTCTGACGTGCACAAAGTGCAAAACAAGGAATGAGGGGAAAATCCAAAACACAGCAAAAACCTTCTAAGTAAGGAATAAAGTCCCCCTGTCATAAATAATTTTTCCCTCATTGCTCGAATAGGACTTGCTTATATGCAAATGAGACTGAAAATGGGACAAAGTACACCTTTTCAGTGCCTTCTATTGCGTTTTTAAGGCTCAAAAAATTGGTCTAGGTGCCAAAACAAGTTAAGAGCAGCTAGCCGGAGGGTAAACATGCATTTGGTATATTGAATCTAGTTGCCCTAAGTTTTCTAGAAAATTAATGAAGCTGGTGAAAGAGATAGTCTATACTTTCTTTCATCCTCTTGCTTATGTTCACTCCACAGAAGCATGCAGGAATTTGACTTAACCCTTTGAGTGCTAGAGGGGTTCTCAAAGGTCTAAATAGAAATCCTGCTGTGCAAAGCTCTGCAATTTGGTGAAAAAAAACAACTTTTGTTGTGTGCCAGGGCTTAAAAGCACTATTGCTCTCCAAGTCATTCATGACGTTTTATGCATGACCCCTCTACTCCGAACGGCTGCTTTGCACTTGGACCAGTTCACTTTATTACATCAGACACAATCATATATTCCTCACATTCCCACATTTCCTACATGGGCATACATTTTAGACCATTTGCAGTTTGTTAAAGACATGAAAATTGCTATGCAAGATCAGCAAAACATTTGATTAGGAAACATACACGGTCATCAGTATGAATCATGGAACAGAGGTGCTAAGAATGCCCACAGGGCCTTCCCCCCCCCCCCGGCCACCCCGCACCACCCCAGAAACACAACAGTGAACCTGTTCAGGATGGCTTTTGATGAACACAACTGACTCTAGCAAGAGAACAGGATTATCTGCCAGAACGTATGAGCCACTTATTGACCCACCATGAACATGATGGGAAATCCTGAAAAGCAGTACTGTTTGGAGGGAGAGGGGGGGACTTGAGGACAGATTTTAGCACCCATGCCCTATTCTACCTTAGTGGGTTTTTTCCCACTGTTTCACAAGACCTAAAAAGCCATATAGAAATATCTGACGTTTAACCATTTGAAATGCAATTAAAAAACAAAAGCATTAAACCTATGGCCTTCCACCTGCTGTTGAATTACAAAACCATCATCCACAGGTAGCAGTCGGCTAGTTAGCATACTTCTAAAACGACACAATACTGGAAAATGAACCTCTTAGTAAATATAATTCTGTAACTCCTTAAATGCTACAGATGTATTAAATGCATTGCAAAGCACAGTAAGTGTGTCTGACGTGCACAAAGTGCAAAACAAGGAATGAGGGGAAAATCCAAAACACAGCAAAAACCTTTTAAGTAAGGAATAAAGTCCCCCTGTCATAAATTATTTTTCCCTCATTGCTCGAATAGGACTTGCTTATATGCAAATGAGACTGAAAATGGGACAAAGTACACCATTTCAGTGCCTTCTATTCCGTATTTAGGCTCAAAAAATTGGTTTAGGTGCCAAAACAAGTTAAGAGCAGCTAGCCGGAGGGTAAGCATGCATTTGGTATATTGAATGTAGTCGCCCTAATTTTCTAGAAACTTAATGAAGCTGGTGAAAGAGAAAGTCTATACTTTCTTTCATCCTCTTGCTTTTGTTCACTCCACAGAAGCATGCAGGAATTTGACTTAACCCTTTGAGTGCTAGAGGGGTTCTCAAAGGTCTAAATAGAAATCCTGCTGCGCAAAGCTCTGCAATTTGGTGAAAAAAAACAACTTTTGTTGTATGCCAGGGCTAAAAAGCACTATTCCTCTTCAAGTCATTCATGACGTTTTATGCATGACCCACCTACTCCGAATGGATGCTTTGCACTTGGACCAGTTCACTTTACTACATCAGACACAATCATATATTCCTCACATTCCCACATTTCCTACATGGGCATACATTGTAGATCATTTGCAGTTTGTTAAATACATGAAAATTGCTATTCAAGATCAGCAAAACATTTGATTAGGAAACATACACGGTCATCAGTATGAATCATGGAACAGAGGTGCTAACAATGCCCACATGCCCCCCCACCCCCGGCCACCCCGCACCACCCCATAAACACAACAGTGAATCTTTTCAGGATGGTTTTCATGAACCCATCTGACTCTATCAAGAGCACAGGATTATCTGCCAGAATGTATGAGCCACTGATTGAACCACCATGAACATGATGGGAAATCCTGAAAAGCAGTACTGTTTGGAGGGAGAGGGGGGGACTTGAGGACAGATTTTAGCACCCATGCTCTATTCTACCTTAGTGGGTTTTTTCCCACTGTTTCACAAGACCTAAAAAATCACACTGAAATATCTGACAATTAACCCTTCGAGTGCCAGAGAGGTAAGGAATGCATTGATTTGAAATGCATTCCGTATCCCTCGGCACTCAAAGGGTTAAGCATTTGAAGTGAAAAACAAAAAACATAAAGAGATGGCCCACACGTCATAGAGTACTATACTCTTATGGAATGTAGTTTGCCTTAGCTGATATCAGCGTCTACACACACAAACTCTTTTAGGTGTCACAACCTAGCATTGGTGCTAAACATACGAGGAGCATCATGTGCTGAAGATTTTCTCTCCTTTCTCCCCAAATTTGCTGCAAGGTTTAGAAAGTCTGGTTAAAGAGATAACCTCTTTTCAAATTTAATCCAGGGAAAAACAAGCAACTCGGCCTTGCTAATTTTTACTGGATCAAAAGAATATGCATGATGTGTGAGCGCTCTGCAGTAAAAGATATCATAACCAGGTACACCTACTGTTTGATGTTCAGCAAGTTTTGAATCTGTTCTCTGGTTTTGTGATTTTTGTTGCTCTCCACTTGTCCAACACATGATCCTCCTCACACTTCTTTACACAATTTGAGTGCACAAGAAGCTGTGTGTTGTTTTTTATATCACTAACATTCAGTTATGACATCACAGTGCTATAATGATAACTTAAATTTCATCCACAATTTTCTTATGTAATGAATATGTGATAAATATATAGCCTTCCAGCTACTGTTGAATTACAACACCCATCATCCACACGAAGCAATTGGCTCGTTAGGGTACTTCTAAAACGACACAATACTGGAAAATGAACCTCTTAGTAAATATCATTCTGTAACTCCTTAAATGCTACAGATGTATTAAATGCATTGCAAAGCACAGTAAGTGTGTCTGACGTGCACAAAGTGCAAAACAAGGAATGAGGGGAAAATCCAAAACACAGCAAAAACCTTCTAAGTAAGGAATAAAGTCCCCCTGTCATAAATTATTTTTCCCTCATTGCTCGAATAGGACTTGCATATATGCAAATGAGACTGAAAATGGGACAAAGTACACCATTTCAGTGCCTTCTATTCCGTTTTTAGGCTCAAAAAATTGGTCTAGGTGCCAAAACAAGTTAAGAGCAGCTAGCCGGAGGGTAAGCATGCATTTGGTATATTGAATCTAGTTGCCCTAAGTTTTCTAGAAACTTAATGAAGCTGGTGAAAGAGATAGTCTATACTATCTTTCATCCTCTTGCTTATGTTCACTCCACAGAAGCATGCAGGAATTTGACTTAACCCTTTGAGTGCTAGAGGGGTTCTCAAAGGTCTAAATAGAAATCCTGCTGCGCAAAGCTCTGCAATTTGGTGAAAAAAAACAACTTTTGTTGTGTGCCAGGGCTTAAAAGCACTATTGCTCTCCAAGTCATTCATGACGTTTTATGCATGACCCCTCTACTCCGAACGGCTGCTTTGCACTAGGACCAGTTCACTTTACTACATCAGACACAATCATATATTCCTCACATTCCCACATTTCCTACATGGGCATACATTTTAGACCATTTGCAGTTTGTTAAAGACATGAAAATTGCTATGCAAGATCAGCAAAACATTTGATTAGGAAACATACACGGTCATCAGTATGAATCATGGAACAGAGGTGCTAAGAATGCCCACAGGGCCTTCCCCCCCCGGCCACCCCGCACCACCCCATAAACACAACAGTGAACCTGTTCAGGATGGCTTTTGATGAACACAACTGACTCTAGCAAGAGAACAGGAATATCTGCCAGAACGTATGAGCCTCTTATTGACCCACCATGAACATGATGGGAAAACCTGAAAAGCAGTACTGTTGGGAGGGAGAGGGGGGGACTTGAGGACAGATTTTAGCACCCATGCCCTATTCTACCTTAGTGGGTTTTTTCCCACTGTTTAACAAGACCTAAAAAGTCATATAGAAATATCTGACGTTTAACCATTTGAAGTGCAATTAAAAAACAAAAGCATTAAACCTATGGCCTTCCACCTGCTGTTGAATTACAAAACCATCATCCACAGGTAGCGGTCGGCTAGTTAGCATACTTCTAAAACGACACAATACTGGAAAATGAACCTCTTAGTAAATATAATTCTGTAACTCCTTAAATGCTACAGATGTATTAAATGCATTGCAAAACACAGTAAGTGTGTCTGACGTGCACAAAGTGCAAAACAAGGAATGAGGGGAAAATCCAAAACACAGCAAAAACCTTTTAAGTAAGGAATAAAGTCCCCCTGTCATAAATTATTTTTCCCTCATTGCTCGAATAGGACTTGCTTTTATGCAAATGAGACTGAAAATGGGACAAAGTACACCATTTCAGTGCCTTCTATTCCGTTTTTAGGCTCAACAAATTGGTCTAGGTGCCAAAACAAGTTAAGAGCAGCTAGCCGGAGGATAAGCATGCATTTGGTATATTGAATCTAGTCGCCCTAATTTTCTAGAAACTTAATGAAGCTGGTGAAAGAGATAGTCTATACTTTCTTTCATCCTCTTGCTTTTGTTCACTCCACAGAAGCATGCAGGAATTTGACTTAACCCTTTGAGTGCTAGAGGGGTTCTCAAAGGTCTAAATAGAAATCCTGCTGCGCAAAGCTCTGCAATTTGGTGAAAAAAAACAACTTTTGTTGTGTGCCAGGGCTTAAAAGCACTATTGCTCTCCAAGTCATTCATGACGTTTTATGCATGACCCCTCTACTCCGAACGGCTGCTTTGCACTTGGACCAGTTCACGTTACTACATCAGACACAATCATATATTCCTCACATTCCCACATTTCCTACATGGGCATACATTTTAGACCATTTGCAGTTTGTTAAAGACATGAAATTTGTTATGCAAGATCAGCAAAACATTTGATTAGGAAACATACACGGTCATCAGTATGAATCATGGAACACAGGTGCTAACAATGCCCACAGGCCCTTACCCCCCCGGCCGCCCCGCACCACCCCATAAACACAACAGTGAATCTTTTCAGGATGGTTTTCATGAACCCATCTGACTCTATCAAGAGCACAGGATTATCTGCCAGAATGTATGAGCCACTGATTGAACCACCATGAACGTGATGGTAAATCCTGAAAAGCAGTACTGTTTGGAGGGAGAGGGGGGGACTTGAGGAAGATGTTAGCACCCATGCTCTATTCTACATTAGTGGGTTTTTTCCCACTGTTTCACAAGACCTAAAAAATCACACTGAAATATCTGACAATTAACCCTTCGAGTGCCAGAGAGGTAAGGAATGCATTGATTTGAAATGCATTCCGTATCCCTTGGCACTCAAAGGGTTAAGCATTTGAAGTGAAAAACAAAAAAATAAAGAGATGGCCCACACGTCATAGAGTACTATACTCTTATGGAATGTAGTTTGCCTTAGCTGATATCAGCGTCTACACACACAAACTCTTTTAGGTGTCACAACCTAGCATTGGTGCTAAACATAGGAAGAGCATCATGTGCTGAAGATTTTCTCTCCTTTCTCCCCAAATTTGCTGCAAGGTTTAGAAAGTCTTGTTAAAGAGATAACCTCTTTTCAAATTTAATCCAGGGAAAAACAAGCAACTCGGCCTTGCTACTTTTTCCTGGATCAAAAGAATATGCATGATGTGTGAGCGCTCTGCAGTAAAAGATATCATAACCAGGTACACCTACTGTTTGATGTTCAGCAAGTTTTGAATCTGTTCTCTGGTTTTGTGATTTTTGTTGCTTTCCACTTGTCCAACACATGCTCCTCCTCACAGTTCTTTACACAATTTGAGTGCACAAGAAGCTGTGTGTTGTTTTTTATATCCCTAACATTCAGTTATGACATCACAGTGCTATAATGATAACTTAAATTTCATCCACAATTTTCTTATGTAATGAATATGTGATAAATATATAGCCTTTCAGCTACTGTTGAATTACAACACTCATCATCCACACGTAGCGATAGGCTCGTTAGGGTACTTCTAAAACGACACAATACTGGAAAATGAACGTCTTAGTAAATATCATTCTTTAACTCCTTAAATGCTACAGATGTATTAAATGCATTGCAAAGCACAGTAAGTGTGTCTGACGTGCACAAAGTGAAAAACAAGGAATGAGGGGAAAATCCAAAACACAGCAAAAACCTTTTAAGTAAGGAATAAAGTCCCCCTGTCATAAATTATTTTTCCCTCATTGCTCGAATAGGACTTGCTTATATGCAAATGAGACTGAAAATGGGACAAAGTACACCATTTCAGTGCCTTCTGTTCCGTTTTTAGGCTCTAAAAATTGGTCTAGGTGCCAAAACAAGTTAAGAGCAGCTAGCCGGAGGGTAAGCATGAATTTGGTATATTGAATCTAGTTGCCCTAAGTTTTCTAGAAACTTAATGAAGCTGGTGAAAGAGAAAGTTTATACTTTCTTTCATCCTCTTGCTTATATTCAGTCCACAGAAGCATGCAGGAATTTGACTTAACCCTTTGAGCGCTAAAGGGGTTCTCAAAGGTCTAAATAGAAATCCTGCTGTGCAAAGCTATGCAATTTGGTGAAAAAAAAAAACTTTTGTTGTGTGCCAGAGCTTAAAAGCACTATTGCTCTCCAAGTCATTCATGACGTTTTATGCATGACCCCTCTACTCCGAAAGGCTGCTTTGCACTTGGACCAGTTCACTTTACTACATCAGACACAATCATATATTCCTCACATTCCCACATTTCCTACATAGGCATACATTTTAGACTATTTGCAGTTTATTAAAGACATGAAAATTGCGATGCATGATCAGGAAAACATTTGATTAGGAAACATACACGTTCATCAGTATGAATCATGGAACAGAGGTGCTAACAATGCCCACAGGCCCTCCCCCCCCCCCCCCGGCCACCCCGCACCACCCCATAAACACAACAGTGAACCTGTTCAGGATGGGTTTGATGAACACAACTGACTCTATCAAGAGAACAGGATTATCTGCCAGAACGTATGAGCCACTTATTGAACCACCATGAACATGATGGGAAATCCTGAAAAGCAGTACTGTTGGGAGGGAGAGGGGGGGACTTGAGGACAGATTTTAGCACAAAGCAATGCGTTGCGTACCCCTCTGGCACTGAAATTGTTAACATTACCCGGACTTTGGCCCGTGTACATGGGCTTTTACACTAGCAGCTAATAAATGCCAAGAGTAGTTTTGTAGCCAAAACATAAGTCATATTATTACTAACACTTAATGCAGTGCCAGAAATGTACCCTGCATATCGGAAAAAATTTGTCTCTGAAATGGTTAAAATGCAGCCTTTTCATTATGAAAAAAATGTTTACTTTTGAAAAATTGCCCAGTCACAACAATGGTCACACTCAGTCCACTTGCCTCCGTGGCTATTTTTATTTAGGCAAGCAGACTGGCACTGATTATAAAGGGTAGAGCACATGAACATGCTACGTCTATGCAAGAACAGTGACATGGATGTGCTTATACAAGACAAAGTGAATTCAGCAGCTCTTACTTCAATTTATATGGATCTGAAAAGATCATACATCAGTTTGACGCAAATGCAAAACATGCCTATCAACTCCTGAAGCAGGGAGGACTGACAGGACCCTGGGCCCCTGGTCCAAAAAGAGGTCTGAGCCCCCTGCCCAATGACATCATTGGCCCCTCCCCATGACATCATTGGCCCCACCCCATGTGGCTTTGCCTGCAGAGAGTCAATATAACATAGTATTAATAATTTGCAGAAGAGGGTATTAACCCTTTGAGTACCAGAGAGGTACGCAATGTTTTGCAATGTGTTGCGTACTGCTCTGGCACTCAAGGGGTTAAACATATATTAATATTTAAAAAATAAAACTAAGCTTACACTGCTGGCTAGCTTCTTGCAGGTTTGCTGGAGGCTACTTGGCAACTGGCCGGATAGCTTGAGGGTGTGCTGGCAGAGCCGGATCACAGGCAAGGCGCACAAGGCGCCTGCCTAGGGCCCGGCCAAATGAGGGGGGCCCGGAAAGCCTCATTCAACTTGAATGAGGCTTTCCGGGCCCCCCTCATTTGGCCGGGCGATTCAACCCCCTCGCCCGCAGCTTACCTGATCTCCCACTCGGCGCGCCGCTCTAGTAATACAGAGCGCTGGGAGATGACATCATCTCCCAGCCTCTGCATTACTAGAGCGGCGCGCGGGAGCTTCAGTCTAAGAGATCTGTGCCGAAGGAGGCACAGATCTGTCAAGTAACGCCGCTAGACCACCAGGGGAAATGTGAAGATGGGTGCATTGTGGAAGGGGAAATGTGAAGATGGGTGCATTGTGGAAGGGGAAATGTGGAGATGAAGGTGCAATGTGGACGTGAAGTGGAGATGTGGGCATTGTGAAAGGGGCAGTGTGGAGATGAAGGGGGCATTGTGGAGGTGAAGTGGAGATGGGGGCATTGTGGAAGGGGCAGTGTGGAGATGAAGGGGGCATTGTGGAAGGGGCATTGTGGAGATGAAGGGTGCATTGTGGAAGGGGAAATGTGGAGATGTAGGTGCAATGTGGAGATGGGGGCATTGTGGAAGGGGCATTGTGGAGATGAAGAGGGCATTGTGGAAGGGGCAATGGTATTAAGGGGGGCATTGTGGAGATGAAGGGGCAATGTGGAGATTGGGGGGGCAATATGGAGGTGGCCAATGTGGGTGAGGGGGCCAATGTGGTTGGGGGGCCCATGGCAATTCTAGGGGGCAGAAAAAGAGTGAAGAACAGACTAGAGGGGCAGAAAAAGAGTGGAGAACAGACTAGGGGGAAGGAAAATAGTGGAGAACAGACTAGGGGGGCAGAAAAGAGTGGAGAACAGACTAGGGGGAAGGAAAATAGCGGAGAACAGACTAGGGGGAAGGAAAATGGTGGAGAACAGACTAGGGGGGCAGAAAAAGAGTGGAGAACAGACTAGGGGGAAGGAAAATAATGGAGAACAGACTAGGGGGCAGAAAAAGAGTGGAGAACAGACTAGGGGAAGGAAAATAGTGAAGAATAGACTAGGGGGGCAGAAAAGAGTGGAGAACAGACTAGGGACCAGAAAAAATAGTAGAGAACAGACTAGAGGAAGGAAGAGAGTGGAGAACAGACTAGGGGGGGGCAGAAAAAGAGTGGCAAACAGATTGAGGGCAGAAAAAGAGTGGAGAAATGACCAGGGGACAGGAAAAGAGTGGAGAACAGAGCAGGGGGCAGAAAAAGAGTGGAAAACAGATTAGGGGGTTAGAGAAAGAGGGAGAAACAGATTGGGGGCTTCCCCTCATTATGCCATTCCTCTTTCCTTTCTACCCTCCTTTTGCCCTTGCCATCATTAGCTGTGTGGTATCAGTGGGGTGGCCCCATTTTTATTGTAAGCTGTGTGGTATTACTGGCGTAGCCCCATTTCAATTGTAAACTGTGTGGTATCACTGGTTTAGCCCCACTTCAATTGTAAACTGTGTGGTATCACTGGTTTAGCCCCACTTCAATTGTAAGCTGTGTGGTATCACTAGTGTAGTCTGATTCAATTGTAAGATCTGTGGTGTCACTATAGGCAATGGGCAAATCAAGAAACTATTGCGGCAAGAGTGTAGGGAGGGGCAAACTGGCAGGGGGGTCCAATTTGGGATCCTGCCTAGGGCCCTATGGAGGCTTAATCCGGCTCTGTGTGCTGGATGTCTGGCCTGGTGGCAGTTCCTGTAGCAAGTACAATGTTTCATATATACATTTGCAAAAGTGTGGTGGCCTGGGGTACTGGATGGCTTGGTGGGTACTGAATGGCCTGGGGGGTACTGGGCCAGGTCCAGTACTCCCCCACGCCATTCAGTACCCCCCAGCCCATCCAATAACCCCCAGGCCATCCAGTACCCCACCAGGACATCCGTTACCCCACAGGCCATCCAATAACCCCCCCCAGGCCATCCAGTACTTCCCCAGCCATCCAATAACCGTAGCAATCCAATAACCCCCCAGGCCATCCAGTACTCCCCCAGGCCATTCAGTAATACCCTTAGGCCATTCAGTACTCCTCCCAGGCCATTCAGTACTTCCCCCAGGCCATTCAGTACTACCCACAAGCCATTCAGTAATACCCCTAGGCCATTCAGTACTCCTCCCAGGCCATTCAGTACTCCCCCCAGGCCATTCAGTATCCCCCAGGACATCCATTACTCACCCAGGCCATCCAATAACCCCCTCCAGGCCATTCAGTACCACCCAGCCCATCCAATAACAGGGAGTCTGAGAAGTGGACAGGTGTAAGATACAGGTGACAGGACACAGGGCAGTGGATGGAAGGAATTTGTGTAGGACTCAGACTGGGAACACACTGCGGCTTCATATGGGGAGTGTTAGTGGGAGATATGGACAATTAGTGATGGATCAAGTGTGGGTACAGTATGTGCCTCTCCTGCTGTTGTATAAACACCCTCATGATAGGAACAACATTGTTAACCCTTTGAGTGCAATGCATTGAGTTCCCCTCTGCCACTCAGAGGGTAAACGGTACCCCTCTCCCTGCATATAAATATAGACTCTGAATTCAACCTCCCAAATTACAAAGAGCAACTTTTGGGCAAGCGCCCGGTATCAGCACCACCACCAGAAGCCAGATGACTGAGTCACTGGAGCTAGCACAGAGTGCAGGTGGAACCTGCACATGTATGTCTATACTTATAAAAGGAAATGGGGGGCAAAGGCCATTTAAGCCCCACCCCTTTTCCATATGATCCAAGTCATTTATGCCCTCCCTGTGGCAGTTAGGAAGCTAAAGTTCCCAGGTATGTCAATATTATAATTGCTCACACACAATTCCACAAGCCGGCCCACTCCCCCTGTGTCCCCATCCATTGCTATGCATCAGGACACTCCTCTATTACTACACGTATTGCCTTTTATTTTTAACCCCCTCACAAATAATATCTCACAGCTGTTAAAGTGGAAATACCACCGCTAAAAAACTTTATCTTCAATAACTCCTCATCAGGCAACTAGTCGCTCAGTAGCGCTAGTCGCCTGAATTATTACCTTGTTAAACTGAATTCTCCATTCTTCCCAGGCTGACAGGCAGGATGGAGTGCAGACATCTTTCCTTAGTGTTGTCTGCACGCCTGAGCTGTCAGTGTCTTTTGGAGCCAAACAGCTCCTAGCAACGCCTCCTAGAGCCGACTGGGACTGACAGCACAGGAGTGCAGACATCACTAAGGAAAGATGTCCACACTCTGTCTTGCCTGTCAGACCGGGAAGAATGGAGAATTATATTTAAAGGGACAGTAATCTCCCATACAAACTTTTTATACTTTTATAGAGCAGAAGAAAATAAAAAGAATGGTGCAAGCCCTATCTCTCAAACCGCTATGGTTTGAGAGATATAGGCACTGAAAGTTCGCCCCTCTCTCCCTTTCTCCTGATGTCAGCTGTAAAGCTGACAACAGAAGATTTGAGTCGTACGACTCAAGGAGGCGCTGCAGCAGAGCCAAAATCACAGTATTGCAAAATAATTACTTCACTGGAAATGTCTACTAAGTGGTTTGCAAGCAAACTTTGTAAACATTTCCAGAGAAGTAATTCTTTTGCAATACCTCGATTTCAGCTCTGCTGCAGAGCCACCGGCTGGTCCCTGGACCGGAATCTCCTGCTGTCAGCTAGAAGCTGACATCAGGAGAAGGAGCGAGAGGGACGAACTTTTTCTGCAAATATATGTGGTTTGAGAGATAGGGTTTGCACCATTCTTCTTATTTTCTTGAGCTCTACAAAAATATAAAAAGTTTTTATGGGACATTACAGTCCCTTTAACAAGGTAATAATTCTGGTGACTAGCGCTACTGAGCAGCTAGTCACCAGATGAGGAACTATTGGAGATAAAGTTTTTTAGTGGTGGTAGTTCTGCTTTAAGGCAGGACAATGATACAGCCATGTCTGCTCTGGGAAAGGCTCTTAACCCTTTATATATAACTAGCCAAAGGGCCAAGGCATTGCCCGTGCCCATTAAGTCCTTTGATTGCTTCATGGGAATGTAACACAACTGATTTACAATGGGTTGTGTACATTTGCGCCAGTGAAAGGCTTCAGTGTTTGAGAGGCGTAGTCCACCTTGCCACTCCTGTCAAAATCTCTGCAATCAGATGCAGGGACTACACAGAACACACACACACACACAATATAAACACACACGCAACATACGCACACACCGACACAATATATACACACACGCGCAACACACAATACACACACACTAGACATCAATACGCACTATGCTATACACCAAAAGGTATATACGAAAGGTCAAGTGCTATAAATGAAAAGCTGTATGCCGTACTTCAAATGATGTTCACCATACACCAAATGCTGTCCACCATATGCATACATGGGAACTCTCAGGGTTTGGCCCTGAGGCTCAGGGTTTGGAACCAAATCTCAGGGTCTCAGGGTGACGGTCCACATTCTCAGGGTGAGCAAATCCAGTGTGTCCTCCTATATGATTTACACTAATTTACTGCTTATTTATTGTCCAAATCCATGACATTTCTATCAGAAAGGCAGGAGGAGAAGTCCTGCTTGCCTTATGAGTGTATAAGAAGTGATATCTCAGAACTGTAGCATGTGAAAGATTCCTTAAAAATTGATTGGATTATCTCTGGTTTAGACCAAACATAGACATAACACATAGAATCTGCTTTCTTGTGGACGTTAAGGGTTAATATTACAAATATCTCAGGGTGAGCTCATTTCAAAAGTTCCCAGGTATAACCATATGACAAACACTATATGCTAATGTAATTGCATGTGTAATATGCAATATGCTGTATGCCAAATTCAATACGCTGTACTCCAAATGCTGTACACCAAAAGCTATATGCTATAAGCAACACAACAAATGTAACGTGTGATGCACTGTACACCTAACACTATACACCAAACACTATATGTCAAATGCAATACACCAAATACTATATAGAGTATGCTATACAAACTACAACAAAAGCAATATGTAAAGTGCAATAAGCTATACACAATAAGTCAAATGTTATATACAGTATGCCAAGCACTACACGCTATATGCTATAAGCCAAACACTATACCACCAACGCAATTTGCCAACCTCTATATGTAAAGCAATACGCTGTGTGCTATACATCATATGCAATACGCCAGATGCTATACACTTTACACAAAGTGCTAAATGCAATATTCTGTATATCAAACTCAATACACCGTACACCAAACGCTATACGTAAAGTTCTATACACAGTACTCAAAATACTACATGTCATATGTTATACTCTCTACGCCAAACACTGTATGTGAAAAGCTATATGTCTTAAGAAATACACCAAACACCACACACTATACGCCAAGCTTTACAGGCCAACTGTAATACATTAAACACTGAACACTATATGCCAAAAGCAATACACCAAATACTATAGACAATATGATGTACAAAATATGCCAAACGCTATGCGCAATACTCCAAAGGCGATATGCAAAACGCTATACTCTATACACTAAACACTATAAGCAAAACGCTATACAACAAACCCTATACACAATACCTCATAAACTATTCGCAACACGCTGTAACCAAACGCTATCTGCAATAGGAAAAACTCTTTACTCAGTAGGGAAAACCACACACATGCACACACATAAGTTCACTGAAGGAGAGTTGTGTAACAATGTGCTTTGCAATGCATTAGACACATTTTTGGACCTGAAAGTACTAAGCACTACAAATTCAACAAGCCAGACACTAGAGAAGTCATTGTTTTATTAACAGCAATGACAACACAGTGCCAATATTACTAATATATATGTATTGTTTTTTTTTCTGATGTTGTAGAATTTAAAAAAATATATAGTTTTTCAACATAAGATTCTTTCACAAATTTTAGTTTTCAAAGGACATTTTGTATTCCTATTCAATGCATAAGTATGGATTCAGTGATACAATTAACCTTAAAGGGATAGTAATACTTCAAAATTATTATCCCTAATATTGAAGCCCTTAAAAAACTTTATTAAATGCCACTAGCAGAATCTATCAAACCTTTATGGTTTGCGAGATAGCCATTTTTAAACTTCTCTCCCCCCTGCCTCTCCCCTGACGTCAGCGTTCTTGCTGCAGAAGGGAAATCTCTTCTTTGAATCAAGAGGAGGCTCTTCAGCAGAGCCAGATTTCTTTATAGAAGAAACGATCCTTCACTAAAACTGTCTTCAACATGTGCTTGGTAACCAAGCACACGTAGAAGATCATTTTAGTGAAGGATCTTGTCTTCCATAACGAGATCTCATCTCTGCTGAAGAGCCTCCGCCAGTCCCGGGACCGGATTTCCCTGCTGGAACAAGAACGATGATGTAAGGGGAGAGGCAGGGGAGAGCAAAGTTTAAAAGCGGCTATCTCGCAAACCATAAAGGTTTGAGAGATGCCACTGGTGGCGTTTAATTCAGTTTTTAAAGGGCTTCAATATAAGGGATAGTAATTTTGAAGTATTACTATCCCTTTAATGATTCATACTACCCAACATTTCAAATTGCCAAAGAGGGACAATTGTGTTTTAGGGGGTGTGGCTGGGGGTGTGACTGGTGGGCGAGGCATTAACAAGAATTTTCAGGCTGTTTCATGACCTATTGATACCTCCTTGTGTTACTTAATAAATGACTTATAACAAGACCAAAGTATTTTATTTAAGCACACTAATTTATAAACACATATACTGACGTTTAAAGAAACAATAATGTGTGTTTTATTGCTGTGGAGCAATGTGATACATTTGTATACACACCACACAGTCTGATCTCCTAAAAAGATGGACATTAGAGTGGGAAAGAGGGACAGAGGGATTTGGGTCTAAAAGAGGGACTGTCCCTCCTAAAGACAGACACTTGGGAGGTATGATGATTTGTTTTCATTTAAGACAGAGAAAAAGTTGGAACTATTACATATCTGGCCTATTGTATTTATTTATCTACAAGTAGATGATAGGACATAGAATATTTTCATTTAATTGTCACTTAACCCCTTCCCATCCACTGACGTGCCAGGACCATCACGGCACTTAAGGACCAGTGATGGTCCTGGCACATTGTGTTCTTTTTAGTCATAGCGCTTCAGCGGGGCCTGAAATTGGTCTCTCCAAGACTGGAGCCATCTCCTTCAGTCCCCCGTTCGGTTTGCCAGCACGTCAAAGTTTTCAATCTGGTACTTAAAGAACCACACACCCTGGGACCGCTGGTCCTTAAGGGGTTAAGTCCTTCAGATCTGAGACACTTCATTTTACTTCATTAAAACTTTGCGTACCAGAGACTTTTTCAACTCATTGCAATTCGTTTTATAGCACTCTGGCATTCAAAGTGCTTGATACAACATTGCCTTATCTTTCTTATATGTAGATGATAAAGTCCCTTTAGGGGGCTGAAACACTGAGATTAAATTCAGCTCTGCACACAAGATGTGTGAGGGCTCTTTTTTATAGTTATCTTATTTATCATTTTATATCAACATTACATGTGTAGCACCAAGTTCAGTTTTAGTATTTCTGTTAAGGCGTGCCCATATATATATTTAAAATCATACATCAGAGCTGTCCAAGTTCAGTCCTAACGGGCCACCAACAGGCCAGGAATGAAGGATTTCCATTATTAAGCACAGGTGAGTCAGTCAGAATGAAGGAGCCACTGATTAACTCACCTGTGCTTTATCAGGGAAATCCTTACATCCTGGCTGCTTTAAGTGGCAGTGTGGCCAGCTTAACCCTTTTTGTTCCAGGGAGGTGCTCAACACATTGCTTTGTATAGTGTTACATATCCCTCTGTCTGTCCAAGGGTTAATTGTGGAGTATATCAATTTAAATCAGGGACGCTTAGAAACAAGTCAATCTTCAGGTTTGCATACACATCAGTGTAACCCTGCAGTTTGTATTTTTTACAACTGTCCCTTATTTAAGTGTTTAGGTGGCCATTTTAATTGCACAGCAATTCCCTGCTCCCCCCCCCCTTAAATCAACCTGCTGCACAACTTCTTTACAGCAGATTGGAGAAAACACAAATAGACACATTGGGGATATTTACTAAGCTGTTATAAAGTGGTGATACAACAGAGACAACATCTCCAGTGAATATCACTTCTCCAATTAAGGATTTCCCTGATTAAGCACAGGGGAGTCAGTCACAATGAATGATCCACTGATTAACTCACCTGTGCTTTATCAGGGAAATCCCTAAATCCTGGCCTGTTGGTGGCCCTTGAGGACTGAACTTGTACAGCCCTGTCATATATATATATATATATATATATATATATATATATATATATATATACACTAGCAGTTTGGGACGGCGTTGCCCGTCATGTTATGCAGGAAATGTTTCTTTTTTTTTAAATAAATGTTATGATAGTGAATTATAGCGTAGGGTGTACGTGTCAGAAAGGTACACACAGTGATAGACAGAGACACATGCAACACACACATATACACACACATGCACTGACAACACAAACAGTGACACACAGCTGCAAATCAGAACATAAATACATACAGTGTGAGCAGTGTAAGTAACATACCTCCCAACATTTCATATGGCCAAAGAGGGACACTTGTGTTTTCGGTGGTGTTACTGGGGGCGTGGCTGGTGGTGTATTTTAGAGAATTTTTAACCCTTTGAGTGCCAGGGGGTAAGCAATGCATTGCATCCCCTCTGGCATTGAAATGGTTAAGTTACTCTTTCTGTAAGTGAATGATTTAGAAGAAGATGAAAGTATTTTTTTTACACAGACTAATTTAACAGATATATACAGAAGTTTATTCCCACATTACTGTGGGTTTTATTGATGTGGAGCAATCTGATACACTGGTATATACACCACACATTGTGATCTCCTAAATAGAGGAGCAGAGGGATTTGGGTGTCAAACAGGGACTGTCCCTCCTATACTGTATAGTGCCAGTCCTTATACACAGACACATGCAGACTGTATACTATACAGCAGAGGTTCTCAGCCCATGCCCTCAGTGGCCACTAACAGGCCAGGACTTAGGAATTTCACTGCTAGAACACAAGTGTTTTGATCAGAGGCTCAGTCATATTGATTAACTCACCTGTGCTCTTAAAAGGAAATTCTAAAATCCTGGCCTGTTAATAGCCACTGAGGGCACAGATTGAGAACCACTGCTATACAGTGCCAGACCATTGTAGAGAATTTTTAACCCTTTGAGTGCCAGGGGGTAAGCAATGCATTGCATCTCCTCTGGCACTGAAATGGTTAAGTTACTCTTTCTGTAAGTGAATGATTTAGAAGAAGATGAAAGTATTTTTTTACACAGACTAATTTAACAGATATATACAGAAGTTTATACCCACATTACCGTGGGTTTTACTGATGTGGAGCAATCTGATACACTTGTACATTAGGCTGACCAGACCTCACCTTTAACCAGTGACACATATGAAAAATGCATACTGCAGGGCTGCTTTGATTTTGGTGCACTCCTGAAATATGCTTATTTCCTATGTGTCTCCGGTTAAAGGTGAGGTCTGGTCAGCCTACTGTATATACACCACACCGTGTGATCTCCTAAATAGAGGAGCAGAGGGATTTGGGTGTCAAACAGGGACTGTCCCTCCTATACTGTATAGTGCCAGTCCTTATACACAGACTGTATACTATACAATGCCAGACCATATATAAATAGTTTGTCATACATGCTATACAGTGAGCTATGTACAGCATGGAGATGATTGCAGGAACTGGCACCTCTACTTACAGACAGACTGACAAACAACCTGCTCTCTTTCTCTCTCTTTGTGCAATATATAAATACAGTCACATCCATGTCTCTGCCATTTACCAGCTCAGCTGAAGCCTTGCTCTGCACTGCCTGATCACCTCTCTGCCGTTGTTTCCACTTTCTCAGCAAGCCAGTATCCTCCTGCTGATTGTTTAGAAATCAGCTCACTTGTAGTAATTAGCAGAGCTGTGTAGGCTCAAAGACAGGGAATGAAGAAGCTGCATAATACAGATTGGACCATGGCCTTCCAGCTGTAGCTTGAACATTGTTCCCATCATCCTCAGCGTGCGTGTGTGTATATGTGTGTATGTGTCTGCTAGTGTGTGTGTGTGTGGGAGGGCATGTGCATGTGTCTGTGGTGTAGGAGTGTGTGGCAGCCATTTTTTTCTTCAGCCTTAGATAGTGGTGGGCGGGCTGGATAGTGGGGGCAGGCCAAAAATCACACTCCCACAGAATCACCCAATGGCAGCAGTAATCCTTTTTACTGCCGCCCCTGGGTGTGTTTTGCCAGGCACAAAGTCTTCTTTTATATATATAGATATATATGTAATAGAAAGGCTCATTTCATAATTTATGTCTCCTCAGGAGACACACACACCCAGGGGTGGTTTTCACAGGAGTTGCAGTACTGCAGGGAGTTGGCCCACCCCCACTCTCCAGCCTGCCCACCACTATTCAACTGAGGACAAAAACAAAATGACTGCCACTTGCTCCTACACCACCCTAATACACACATGCTCCACTCACACAGCACCAAACACACACACACACACACACACACACACAGCATCAAACACAGTGTCATAAAGGGATCCCATACATTGCAACCCAATGCATGGGATTCCTTTCTGGCAGTCAAAGGGTTAAGGCTGTCACTGTGTTTCTGCTTCCCTACTGACACACTGCTGCACTCCTACTAATGACTACAGGTTTACACCACACAGTGTGATCTCCTCCAATAAAATAACAGCCAAATAACTCTTACTTCACTTGATTCCCCTCCCTACAAACTTTCCTACCTGCACAGAGTCTCCTCCACTATACAGGAAGTTGGGAGGAACCAAAACCTGTTTTTGCTGATGGGAGAAATACCCTGACCTGCTCTGTGTGTCATCACATAGGACTCAAGACCACTGTTGTGTATGTATGCCTCACACTATGGGGACACTGTGTAAGTCTCAGTATTGAATGTGCATGTGTGTCACTATGGGTTGTGTATGTGTGTTTAAGTATGATGTGTATGTGTGTCTCATTATGACATCTGTATGTGTGTCTCAGTATGGAATGTGTGTGTGTGTCTCACTATGAGATATGTATGTGTGTGTGGCTGTGTGTGTCTCTCACTATGAGATCTGTATGTGTGTCTCAGTATGGAATGTGTGTGTGTGTGTCACTATGAGATCTGTATGTGTGTTTGGCTGTGTGTGTCTCTCACTATGGCCATAGATGGGAACTTTTGAAATACCATCACTCACAGATCTGATATTAACCATTGAAGCCCAGTGGGGAATAAAAAGAGTACATTGCATTAACTGTTTCACTGCCAGAGGGGTAGGCAATACATTGCAAATTAATAACAAATATACACTTATGGATGGTTATATGTGTGTGTATGCCTCACTATGAGATGTGTATATGTGTGTATCTCACTGTGGGATGTGTGTGTGTTTGTGTGTGTGTGTGTATCACTATGCCATGTGTATGGGTGTGTGTCTCTGAATGGGATGTGTGTCTCTCTGTCTCACTATAGGGTGTGCATGTGTGTCTCTCACTATGGGATGTGTGTGTCTGTGTATGGGATGTGTATATGTGTGTCTCTGTATGGGATTATGTATATGTGTGTCTCACCATGGCATGTGTGTGTCTCACTACGGGATGTGTATATGTGTATCACTATGGCATGTGTGTCTCACTATGGGATGTGTATGTGTGTCTCACTATAGGTGTATGTTTCTCAGTATGGGATGTGTGTGTCTCTCACTATGGGGACACTATGGCAGTTCAAGTCAGCTGGGGAGAGGACAGTTAAAACAGAACGTGATCACATGCATTTTACAGAACTTTCATAAACAAAAACAGACGGGCAATGGCGTCCCACACTGCTAGTATATATATATATATAGAGAGAGAGAGAGCATCTGTGGAGCATATATTTTGCATTTTTGCTGGACTGCCTGGAATGGTGCCCATGAAATATGACCTTTTCCATCCATTTCCTGCCTACTGTAGTCAGAAGACTGTGGTGGCTCAATAAGAAATAACAGTATAAAATTTGTGGCTGCCCAATGTGCAACTACAGAGTGGGGGAGATGCACTAAAGAGTGATGAAGAGGTGATAAAGTGGAGATAACTTCTCCAGTTCCAGTTATTCTATGAAGACAATGTACTAACATTTCTCCAACTTTGGAGATATTAGTGCATAGGCTCCATAGGAAATGGAGAAGTGATATCACTGGAGAAGTGAACTCCACTTTATCATCTCTTTATCACACCTTACTGTATAACCCCCAGTGTGTATTTTTTATAAGTATAATTGCTTTAAGTGGCTATGTGTCCAGCTTCAACCCTTTTTGTTCCAGAGAGGTGCACAACACATTGCTTTGTGATGTGTTACATACCCCTCTGTCAGTCCAAGGAGTATATTATTTTAAATAAGGGACGCTCAGAAAAAAGTCATTCTTAAGGTTTGCATACATATCAGTGTAACCCTGCAGTTTGTGTTTTTTATAACTGCCCCTCATTTAAGGGGTTAGGTGGCCATCTTAATTGTGCAGCAATGTCTTGCATGCTCCCCCCCCCCTTTAAAACACTTTTCAACCTGCTGCACAACTTCATCACAAACAGACAAATTGGTGTACATTTTCTAAGGTTTGATAAAGAGGTGGGTGATAAAGCTGCAATAACTTCACCAGTGATATCACTTCCAGTTTCTATGTTATTCTATGGAGCCAATGCACTAACATTTCTCCATCTCTGGAGATCTTAGTGCATAGACTCTATACAAAAAAAAATAAAATGTAGAAGTGAGAACACTGGATAAGTCAGCTCCACTTTATCAACTCTTTATCACACCTTATTGCACAAGTCCCATTGTGTCCCTTTTCTATGTGCAGGGGTAACATATATTTCATTTGCAAAACATTTCCATATTCTTGAATTGGATACTCCCATAAAAAGAGGCTGCGCTGGTCCTTGGATTCACATCTTGACTGGTTCAGCCCCCCCCCCAATCCAGGACTAACACCTTCACTCCTTCTTGACTTCCCACAAGCCACTTACCTCTTACACTCCACAATGGTAGATATCTGTCTCTCCAATGAGAGGCACTCTTTGATCTTCAGATTATAAGGGGAGAGAGAGAAAGAGAGATATTTAATCAACCCTGCAGTATTTGCATGCCCACTTTTTGTCTATAAAGATTTAAGAGAAAGAAAAAAGAGGAATGTTGTGTTTCAGATGTACAATGATGGAACGTGTTATGCTAAACTAGTTGAACAGCCCGTTACACGGGCCACAGTGCCTCTGGCAGCCGGTCGCGGGGCAGTCACGCGCAGCAGAGACTGCCCGCGCCACTGCTGATACAGAGCTGGACGCTCCTTCGGAGCGCCCAGCTCTGTATCAGCCGCGGCGCGGGCAGTCTGTACTGCGCATGACTGCCGCACGCGCATCAGTGTCTACTGCGCATGTCGGGCGTTACACACAACTTAGCGAATTATTATATAGGATGTGCTCTTTAGCTCATTCTGATTCTGGGACCTAAGATTTTGTTTTTTACACTTTTTCAAGCTCTCAGCACTAGGTTAAGGGTCGCTGTAACCTGAGGGGTTAAATTTTGAATCAGCTGATATGACCTTAATCTTAGCTTTTGCATAGTAATTAACTCATGGGTTTTGTGTGGGGTCATGGCCTAATCAAACATTAGTTTGTCTAGTTGGCTCTGGGGTGGGCGTGGATTGAGTTATCACACTTTTTGATGTCACTTCTTCAGCCAATGAGAGAGTCAGCAATCCAGGGGCACTCAAAATAAATAAGAAAGAAAATGCAAACAACTTCAGAACTGACAGACACTTCTGTGTATTGGATTGAGCTGTAGAAAGAGTATACTCTGCTTATTCTCAGCAAACTATTTTCCTACAGAATTGTCATTTTACATAGTGATAATCAGACCTCTTTCTATCTACCTATCAATTGTACTCATTTCTCTGTCTCACTGTCTTTTTCTCTTTGTCTCTCTTGCGCCATCTGTCTGTCTCTCTCTCACTGCCTCCTGTTTCTTCATCACAATGGCTTCCAGGTGTCCGTAAGTACCAGATTATTATTTTTGTGAGTCGATTTCTGTTTAGGCAGTGGCATAAGTAGTATTTAAAGGCACCTGTGCAAATTATTATTATTATCTACATATATATTGTTTTTGGGGGAGGTAGTATTTTTAAAAATGCATAATTAAAAGTTAGTGGAACCTGGAGTAGGTGGGTTAGTCTTGTTGTTTTTTTTTTTATAAAAGTTTTGTGTGGTGCTGTTGCTACACCATCCTAAGGGCAGCCCATGTCAGTTCAATGTAACTCAATCTCCATAGGATGGTCTAACAATAACTTTTTGATAAAACTGGGGAGATTCGCTAAGATCTTCAACGTTTAAGAAATTGTAGTGTGTTGGCTCCATAGAATGACATATGATTTGGAGAAGTGATAAACTGGAGAAGTCATCTCTACATTATCACCTCTTTATCAGTGCTTAGTGAATCTCCCCCAACATATCACAGCAGTGGGAGTACAATTGTTTTATTCTGGAGGATAATCACTAAAATACTATGGTGGACATTCAGTTAGGCATGATAAAGATGTGATAAAGCGGAGATAACTTCTCCAGTGGTATCATTCCAATTCCTAGGTTATTCTATAGAGCCAATTCACTAAGATTTCTAGAACTGTAGAGATCTTAGTTCATGGGCTGGGGAGATGCACTAAAGATGTCTTCTCCAGTGATATCACTTCTCCAGTTCCTATGTTACTGTATGAAGCTAATTCACTAAGATTTTGCCAACTTTGGACATCTTAGCGTATAGGCTTTATAGAACCACATAGGAATTGAAGAAGTGATATTACTGGAGAAATCATCTCTCCTTTATCACTTCTTTATCATGCCTTAGTTCAATATTTCTTTATGTATTTTAACATATAATGGTGGAGATTCACTAAGGCATGTTGAATTGCTGATAAAGTGTAGATGTCTTCTCCAATGATATCACTTCTCCAATTCCTATGTTATTCTATAGAGCCAATTCAGTAAGATTTCTGGAACTTTGGAGATCTTAGTGCATAGGAAGGGGGAGATGTGCTAAGGTGTGATAAAGTAGGGATGTCTTCTCCAGTGATATCGCTTCTCCAATTACTAGTTACTCTGTGTAGCCAAATGCACTAAGATTTCAACAACTTTGGCCACCTTAGTGCATATGCTTTATAGAACAACATAGGTAATTGGAGAAGCGATATCACTGGAGAAATCATCTCTCCTTTATCACCTCTTTATCATGCCTTAGTTCAGTGTTTCTTTATGTATTTTAACATATAATGGTGGAGATTCACTAAGGTGTGTTAAAGAGGTGATAAATTGGGGATGTCTTCTCCAGTGATATCACTTATCCAATTCCTATGTTATTCAATAGAGCCAATTCAGTAAGATTTCTGGAACTTTGGAGATCTTGGTGCATAGGAAGGGGGAGATGCACTAAGGTGTGATAAAGTGGGGATTAGTGATGAGCGAGCACCCCAATGCTCGGGTGTTCGGGTGCTCTAACCGAGCACCCCCGGAGGCTCGAGTGCTCGGGCGAGCACACGAGCCCCATTGAAGTCAATGGGAGGACTCGAGCATTACACCAGGCACCCCCTGCTCTGATGAGGGGAGGGTGCCTGGTCCATAGGAAAAGGGAAGAAAATGATGGAAACACCACAGAAATGGTTCAGGGACAGCATAGGGAGGATGTCTGGATGCATCTTGGACTCCAACATCGCTGCTGGGAACGATCTTTCGCCCGTAGTACGCTATTTTTACAGACTGACAACACACAAAAAGGCAGATAAAAACGACTTTAGGCGAAAAATTGTTACCAAACAGTATTTGCTGTATATTTACTTGTATATCATCTGCAAATTCTCCCCAAAATTTCCTTGATTTTTCTGAACTGAGGCCATGATTAAGAGGGAAACGTGCGCAGAGGCAAATTCTCCCCAAAATTTCCTTGATTTTTCTGAACTGAGGCCATGATTAAGAGGGAAACGTGCGCTGAGCCGACCATCTAAAACATTATGGGTGAGGGTCTGCTGAGGAGCTGACCATCCTAAACATTATATGCGAAGGCCCGCTAGTGAGCTGACGCTATAAAACATTATATGAGAGGGCCCGCTAGAGAGCTGACCCAATAAAACATTATATGAGAAGGCCCGCTGGTGAGCTGACCTATACAAAAATTGTCAAACACGGCCCGCTGGTGAGCTGGCCCTATATAAAAATTATATCACAGGGCCCGCTGGTGAGCTGGCCCTATATAAAAATTATATCACAGGGCATATGGAAGAGGAGGAGGAGGATGAGAAGATTAAGAGTCAACCATATACCCATTTTTTGGGTGGAAGGGGTGAATGGGAATACAGAGTATTCCCATCATTGTAAATAACATATATAAAGTGAGTTTATGTTCCCCCGGGGCTTTCCTCCAGTGGAGTGGAGAAGTCAGGGGAAACCCAGGCCTTTTTCATTTTTATAAGTGTCAACCTATCAGCATTGTCGGTGGAAAGGCGGATACGCTTATCTGTTATGATGCCACCAGCAGCACTAAATACCCACTCAGACAGAACGCTGGCGGCAGGGCAGGCCAGCACCTCCAAGGCGTAGAGTGCCAGTTCATACCACGTGTCCAGCTTGGACACCCAGTAGTTGTAAGGCACAGAGGGATCATTGAGGACGCTGACACGGTCTGCTACGTACTCCTTCACCATCTTCCAAAACTTTTCCCTCCTTGTGACACTAGGCTGCGCATCAGGGTGAGGGTGCTGGCGGGGTGTCATGAAGGTGTCCCACGCCTTGGAGAGTGTTGCCCTGCCTTTGTCGGAACTGCTGTGTGCTCCCCTTTTCTCCCCTTCTCGGTTGGCCAAGGTAGCACGTACTCTGCCGCCAGCGTTGTCAGATGGAAAATTTTGGAGCAATTTTTCGACAAGAACCTTCTGGTATTGCACCATTTTGCTTGTCCTCTCCACCGGAGGAATGAGAGATGAGAAATTCTCTTTGTAGCGGGGGTCCAGAAGGGTGAACACCCAGTAATCCGTGTTGTCTAAAATGCGTATAACGCGTGGGTCACGGGAAAGGCAGCCTAACATAAAGTCAGCCATGTGTGCCAGAGTACCAACAGGCAAGATTTCGCTGTCCTCACCAGGAGGATGACTCTCAATCTCCTCATCCTCTTCCTCCTCTTCTGCCCACCCACGCTGAAGAGATGGAACTAAAGTTCCATGGCTACCCTCTGTAGCGGAGGCAACCGTGTCTTCCTCCTCCTCCTCCGCCTCCTCCAATTGTCGCTGAGAAGACGAAGTGAGGGTGCTCTGGCTATCACCTTGTGTAAGCTCTTCCTCCCGCATTTCCACCTCTTCCACATGCAAAGCGTCAGTTTTAATTGTGAGCAGCGAGCGTTTCAGTAGACACAGAAGTGGGATGGTTACACTGATAATAGCGTTATCGCCGCTCACCATCTGTGTCGATTCCTCAAAATTGCGTAAAACCTCACGGATGTCTGACATCCATTCCCACTCCTCACTTCTGATTACAGGAAGTTGAACGGAGAGGCGACGACCGTGTAACAGCTGGTACTCCACTACTGCCCTCTGCTGCTCACAAAGCCGGGCCAACATGTGGAAGGTGGAGTTCCAGCGCGTGCTCACGTCACACAGCAGCCGGTGAGCTGGCAATTGTAAGCGCTGCTGCAGCTTCAACAGGCCGGCTGAAGCTGTAGATGACTTACGGAAATGTGCACACACGCGGCGCACCTTGGTCAAGAGATCATGCAAATTGGGGTAGGTTTTTAGAAATCGCTGAACCACTAAATTAAATACATGCGCTAGACATGGTACGTGTGTGAGCTTGCCGAGCTCCAAAGCCGCCACCAAGTTACGCCCATTATCACACACAACCATGCCTGGTTGCAGGTTGAGTGGCGAGAGCCACTGCTCGGTCTGGTGACTAATCCCCTGCAACAGCTCTGAGGCCGTGTGCTGTCCCCAAGGCAGATCAGCTTCAGCACGGCCTGTTGACGCTTCCCCACTGCAGTGCTACACTGCTTCCAGCTACCGGCTGATGGGTGAGTGGCGCTGCGTGCAGAGAATTCGGAGGTGGAAACGGAGGAGGAGGAGCCAATAACGTAGGTGCTGGCGGAAACCCTGATGGAGGTAGGGCCCGCAATCCTCGGCGTGGGTAGCACCCGTGCCATCCCAGGGTCCGAGTCGCTCCCAGCCTCCACGACATTCACCCAGTGTGCCGTCAGGGAAATGTAGCGTCCCTGGCCACAAGCACTTGTCCATGTGTCAGTCGTTAAGTGGACCTTCCCAGTAACTGCGTTGGTCAGGGCATGGGTGATGTTACGGGACACATGGTGGTGTAATGCGGGGATGGCACACCGGGAAAAGTAGTGGCGGCTGGGGACCGCGTACCGAGGGACAGCTGCTGCCATCAGGCTGCGGAAGGACTCAGTCTCCACAAGCCTAAATGGCAGCATTTCGATGGCCAGTAATTTGGAAAGGTGTGAGGTTAGTGCTATGGCCTGTGGGTGGGTGGCTGGGTATTTTCGCTTGCGCTCAAATGCCTGGGGTAACGACATTTGGACGCTGCGCTGGGACAGGGAAGTGGATGTGGTCGCTGATGGTGCTTCAGATGGTACAGGTGCAGGGCGGGAGGTATGCGGGCCTGCGCCTTCGACAGGCGATTGGCCGGCACCGAAAACAGGGGAAGAGGAGGCAGTGGTGTGGCCTGCAGACACAGATGGGCGATCCAGGCGTTCCTCCCACTTATTACGGTGCTTGGATGCCATGTGTCGGATCATGCTGGTGGTGGTGAGGTTTCTAGTGTTCATGCCTCGGCTCATTCTGGTGTGGCACAGGTTGCAAACTACAATTCTTTTGTCGTCCGCACTTTCCTTAAAAAAACGCCATACCGCGGAACACCTACCCCTTGGCAAGGTAGATTTACGCAAGGGGGTGCTCCGTGGAACATTTGCGGGCCGGTTTGGTGCGGTCCGCCTTCTTTCTGTAGCCACACCACTGCCTCTTCCAGCCTGTTGCGGTGCTGCAGATGGCTCACCCTCAGGACTGCTGTCATCGGTCGGCTCTACACCTTCCCAGGTGGGGTCAGTCACCTCATCGTCCACCAAGTCCTCCTCCACTTCCTCACTCTGATCATCCTCCTCATGTCTTGATCCCACCACATACTCAGTCATTGACAACTGTATATCATCCTCCTCAACAAGGTCTTGAGACAGTAATAGTGGTTGATTTAATGGCAACTGTGTCTCATCATCATCATCATCCACTACTTCCTTTGACCTTAAATGCCGTTCACATCTGTCATCTTCTTGTGATTGGGTAGCCTCTAGAGGTTGTGAATCAGGGCACAAGATGTCATGTTCCTCTGCAAGCGTGCTTGGAGAGAGGGTCAAATGAAGGATTGGTGATGAGACGAGCTCTTCACTATATCCCAGTGTGGGATCACTTCTTTGACCAGACCGTCTATGGTGGGAGGAAGGATGATAAGAGTGAGGATTATGTTGACCAGACTCTTGGCTACTGAGAGTGGACTTGGTGGAAGACAGGGTGGTGCTTAACCGACTGGAAGCAGTATCAGCTGACATCCAACTGACCACCTGTTCGCAGTGGTCGGACCTCGAGAGTGATGTCCTGCGACGCCCTGTAAAATGAGACATGAAGCTAGGTATGGTGGATGTCTTTCTTTCTTGTGCTCTGGCACCAGGCACAGTTTCTACGCGTCCTGACCCGCGCCCTGAACTATCAGGATCACGTCCACTTCCCCGTCCCTTTTTACCCGCCTTCTTCATATTACACGGAATATGTGCTGCAAATCTGCAACTGTGCACAGTACACAGAATGTGCTGCTAAACTGCGGCGACGCACACTGAATGGAATATGTGACTTTGATATTTTACAGTTTGAAGACTTAACAGTATTTCTTCCTATTCTGCAACTGTGCACAGTACACAGAATGTGCTGCTAAACTGCGGCGACGCACACTGAATGGAATATGTGACTTTGATATTTTACAGTTTGAAGACTTAACAGTATTTCTTCCTATTCTGCAACTGTGCACAGTACACAGAATGTGCTGCTAAACTGCAGCGACGCACACTGAATGGAATATGTGACTTTGATATTTTACAGTTTGAAAACTTAACAGTATTTCTTCCTATTCTGCAACTGTGCACAGTACACAGAATGTGCTGCTAAACTGCGGCGACGCACACTGAATGGAATATGTGACTTTGATATTTTACAGTTTGAACACTTAACAGTATTTCTTCCTATTCTGCAACTGTGCACAGTACACAGAATGTGCTGCTAAACTGCGGCGACGCACACTGAATGGAATATGTGACTTTGATATTTTACAGTTTGAAGACTTAACAGTATTTCTTCCTATTCTGCAACTGTGCACAGTACACAGAATGTGCTGCTAAACTGCGGCGACGCACACTGAATGGAATATGTGACTTTGATACTTTACAGTTTGAAGACTTAACAGTATTTCTTCCTATTCTGCAACTGTGCACAGTACACAGAATGTGCTGCTAAACTGCGGCGACGCACACTGAATGGAATATGTGACTTTGATATTTTACAGTCTGAAGACTTAACAGTATTTCTTCCTATTCTGCAACTGTGCACAGTACACAGAATGTGCTGCTAAACTGCGGCGACGCACACTGAATGGAATATGTGACTTTGATATTTTACAGTCTGAAGACTTAACAGTATTTCTTCCTATTCTGCAACTGTGCACAGTACACAGAATGTGCTTCTAAACTGCGGCGACGCACACTGAATGGAATATGTGACTTTGATATTTTACAGTTTGAACACTTAACAGTATTTCTTCCTATTCTGCAACTGTGCACAGTACACAGAATGTGCTGCTAAACTGCGGCGACGCACACTGAATGGAATATGTGACTTTGATATTTTACAGTTTGAAGACTTAACAGAATGTGCTCTAATCTGCAACTTTGCACACTAAACAGAATGTGCTCTAATTTGCAACTTTGCACACTAAACAGAATGTGCTCTAATCTGCAACTTTGCACACTAAACAGAATGTGCTCTAATCTGCAACTTTGCACACTAAACAGAATATATTAATTTTTTTTGTTTTTTGTTTTTTTTCCCCACACACAAAATAAACTGCTGCCCCCACACACAGTAGTCCTAAAAAGGACTTTTGCGTCTTTTTTTTTACAAATTTGCTTGTCTTCTCCCTACACTGACTTTCCCTTCCTATCCTCATCTCTCCCTGGCTAAGACTGAGCCGAACTCGCTGGTCAGGTGCTATACAGCACCCGACCACGGGTTCTGGCCAGCCAATCAGTGTAATGCCAGCAGCCAACATGGCTGCTGGCATTACACTGATGTCAGAGCCTCCCTGCACGTTTATTGGCTGCGCAGCAGCCGCGAAACGTGCGGGGAGGAGACCCGAACATGGCGGGCGAGCACATACGGTACTCGTACGAGTACCGCCATGTGCCGAGCAGAGCGATGCTCGAGCCGATCCTAGCATCGGCCGAGCATGCTCGCTCAACACTAGTGGGGATGTCTTCTCCAGTGGAATCACTTCTCCAATTAGTAGTTACTCTATGGAGCCAATGCACTAAGATATCATCAACTTTGGAGTTCTTAGTGCATTGGCTTTATAAAACAACATAGGAACTGGAGAAATGATATCACTGGAGAAATCATCTCTGCTTTAACATCTCTTTATCATGCCTTAGCTCAGTTATTCTTAATATATTTTAACTTATAATGAAGGAGATGTAATAAGGAGTGGCAAAGAGGTAATGAAGTGGGGATGTCTTCTGCAGTGATGTCACTTCTCCAATTCCTTTGTTACTCTATGGAGTCAATGCACTAAGATTTCAACAACTTTGGCCATCTTAGTGCATAGGCTTTATAGAACAACATAGGAATTGGAGAATTGAAAACACTAGAGATATCATCTCTGCATTATCACCTCTTTATCAAACCCAAGTGCCGTATTTATCTATTTATGTATGTATAGATATATTTTAAAGTATAATGGGCAAGATGCACTAAGATGTGATTAAGAGGTGATAAAGTAGAGCTGTCTTCTCCTGTGATATCACTTCTCCAATTTCTGTGTTACTCTATGTAGCCAAATGCACTGAGATTTCACCAGCTTTGGACATCTTAGCGTATAGGCTTTATAGAACAACATGGGAATTGGAGAAGTGATATCACTGGAGAAATTATCTCTCCTTTATCACCTCTTTATCATGCCTTAGTTCAGTATTTCGTTATGTATTTTAACATATAATGTTGTAGATTCACTAAGGGGTGTTAAAGAGGGGATAAAATGGGGATGTCTTCTCCAGTGATCTCACTTCTCCAATTGCTATGTTATTCTATAGAGACAATTCACTAAGATTTCTGGAACTTAAGAGATCTTGGTGCATAGGAAGGGGGAGATGTGTTAAGGTGTGATAAAGTGGGGATATCTTCTCCAGTGGAATCACTTCTCCAATTAGTAGTTACTCTATGGAGCCAATGCACTAAGATTTCATCAACTTTGGACATCTCCGTGCATAGGCTTTATACAAAAGCATAGGAATTGGAGAAGTGAAATCATTGGAGAAATCATTTCTGCATTATCACCTCTTTATCACGCCCTAATGTAGCACTTATTTATGTATGTATTAATGAATATATTTATTTTAAAGTATAATGGGCAAGAAGCACGAAGGTGTGATAAAGAGGTGATAAAGTGGGGATGTCTTTTCCTGTGATGACACTTCTCCAGTTTCTTTGTTACTCTATGGAGCCAATGCACTAAGATTTCAACAACTTAGGACATCTTAGTGCATCGGCTTTATAAAACAACATAGGAGTAGGAGAAGTGATATCACTGGAGGAATTATCTGTGCTTTATCACTTCTTTATTATGCCTTAGTTAAGTATTTCTTTATGTATTTTAACATATAACGGTGGATATTTTTTTTAATGTATTTTAATGTATGAAGTATTATCATCCCATTTTGAGTGCCAATGAGCTATCTGACACGTTGCATGGTACTGGATACCTCTTTTGACGCTCAGGGGGGGAGGGTGATGCACTAAAGCATGATAAAGAGAGGATATCTCCAGTGAAATCACTTCTCCAGTTCCTCTGTTATTCTATAGAGTGTATGTATTAAGATCTCCAAATCTGGAGGTATCTTGGTCCATAGTGTTCCAAGAATAACATACGCTATGGAGATGTGACATCACTGGAGCAGTCATCTCCACTTTATCACCTCTTTATCACACCTTCATGCATCTCCCCCAAAATGTTCCAAAAAATGGGCTTGACGGAGGAGATAAGCATATTTCCTTCTTACTGCCAACACTGGGTGTGCTTAGCACGACGGAGAGTCCCTGTCACGTGACGACCCTCTTTTTTAAAAAATAAAATGTACGATTTTATTGTCTTCAGAAACATTCATGATTATAAAGCACAACTACATGATTCTGTAGGTTATTTTTATGTTTATTTGTTGTTTTAATTTAATTACCACAGTCCAGTTGTTACCCTCTCCCTACTCATGCATCATTGTCCACGCTTTCTAAATAGTGGAAAGGTGTGTCTTTTGTTGTTGGGGCTGCTAAGGTTTTCCTCTTACCTTGTACTTATCAAGACTGTGTAGATTAATAAATTAATTAATCAAAGACTGCCTCACTGTATTATGTTCAGTTCATGAGTTTCTCTTGAACACACAATATTCCACAGTTCCCATTGATTAAACAAAGTGAAAAGTACAAGGGGGGAACCTAACAAAGCTTGTGTGTGTGTGTGTGTGGTGGGGTAACTAGGGTGTGGTAAGGAGGTGAAGGGAGAATTGCATTGGGTGTGATGTCAAGATGATAAAGTGGAGATGTCTTCTCCAATGATATCACTTCTGAAGTTTCTCTGTTATTCTATGCAGCCTATGCATTAATATCTCTCCAGCTTTACAGATCGTAGTGCGTAGGCTTTATAGTATAACACTGGAAGCAGAGCGTTATCACTGGAGAAAGTAATCTCCATATTACTATCACTTCTATATTAGTCCTTAGTGCATAACACCTAATAGCTTCTCCATTGTGATCACTTCTTCATTTCATCTGTTAATCTATGAAGCCAATGAAGTATGATTTCTCAAGTGAGAGAGCGTTTATTGCATTGGCTCCACAGAATAACATAGGAACTGGAGACATGTTCTCAGTGGAGAAGTGATCTCTATCATCCTCATCTCTTTATCACACCTTATTTGCATAAACCCCCTCCATAGTTTTCACAATATTGAGAGGTGCTGACAATCTTAAGCACATGTAGGAGCTGACAATCTAATACACACAGCCACAGGAGCAGCAGAGCTGACAATCTAATTCGTGCACCACAGAGAGGATCAGCACACCTTTCAATCTAATAGACAGTACCATCAACTGCCAAAGTTTACTTTACTGTGTACTGTGTGTAAGTTAGTGTGAGCTCTTTTTTTTTTTTGTTTTTAAGAAAGATGTATGATTTTATTGTCTTCAGAATCATCCATGATTAAAAAAACACCACTACATGTGTCTGTAGGTTATGTATATCTAGTAATCTGTATATATAAAAGAAGACTTTGTGCCTGGCAAAACACACCCAGGGGCGGCAGTAAAAAGGATTACTGCTGCCATTGGGTGATTCTGTGGGAGTGTGATTTTTGGCCTGCCCCCACTATCCAGCCCGCCCACCACTATCTAAGGCTGAAGAAAAAAATGGCTGCCACACACTCCTACACCACAGACACATGCACATGCCCTCCCACACACACACACACTAGCAGACACATACACACATATACACACACGCACGCTGAGGATGATGGGAACAATGTTCAAGCTACAGCTGGAAGGCCATGGTCCAGTCTGTATTATGCAGCTTCTTCATTCCCTGTCTTTGAGCCTACACAGCTCTGCTAATTACTACAAGTGAGCTGATTTCTAAACAATCAGCAGGAGGATACTGGCTTGCTGAGAAAGTGGAAACAACGGCAGAGAGGTGATCAGGCAGTGCAGAGCAAGGCTTCAGCTGAGCTGGTAAATGGCAGAGACATGGATGTGACTGTATTTATATATTGCACAAAGAGAGAGAAAGAGAGCAGGTTGTTTGTCAGTCTGTCTGTAAGTAGAGGTGCCAGTTCCTGCAATCATCTCCATGCTGTACATAGCTCACTGTATAGCATGTATGACAAACTATTTATATATGGTCTGGCATTGTATAGTATACAGTCTGTGTATAAGGACTGGCACTATACAGTATAGGAGGGACAGTCCCTGTTTGACACCCAAATCCCTCTGCTCCTCTATTTAGGAGATCACACGGTGTGGTGTATATACAGTAGGCTGACCAGACCTCACCTTTAACCGGAGACACATAGGAAATAAGCATATTTCAGGAGTGCACCAAAATCAAAGCAGCCCTGCAGTATGCATTTTTCATATGTGTCACTGGTTAAAGGTGAGGTCTGGTCAGCCTAATGTACAAGTGTATCAGATTGCTCCACATCAGTAAAACCCACGGTAATGTGGGTATAAACTTCTGTATATATCTGTTAAATTAGTCTGTGTAAAAAAATACGTTCATCTTCTTCTAAATCATTCACTTACAGAAAGAGTAACTTAACCATTTCAGTGCCAGAGGAGATGCAATGCATTGCTTACCCCCTGGCACTCAAAGGGTTAAAAATTCTCTACAATGGTCTGGCACTGTATAGCAGTGGTTCTCAATCTGTGCCCTCAGTGGCTATTAACAGGCCAGGATTTTAGAATTTCCTTTTAAGAGCACAGGTGAGTTAATCAATATGACTGAGCCTCTGATCAACACACTTGTGTTCTAGCAGTGAAATTCCTAAGTCCTGGCCTGTTAGTGGCCACTGAGGGCATGGGCTGAGAACCTCTGCTGTATAGTATACAGTCTGCATGTGTCTGTGTATAAGGACTGGCACTATACAGTATAGGAGGGACAGTCCCTGTTTGACACCCAAATCCCTCTGCTCCTCTATTTAGGAGATCACAATGTGTGGTGTATATACCAGTGTATCAGATTGCTCCACATCAATAAAACCCACAGTAATGTGGGAATAAACTTCTGTATATATCTGTTAAATTAGTCTGTGTAAAAAAAATACTTTCATCTTCTTCTAAATCATTCACTTACAGAAAGAGTAACTTAACCATTTCAATGCCAGAGGGGATGCAATGCATTGCTTACCCCCTGGCACTCAAAGGGTTAAAAATTCTCTAAAATACACCACCAGCCACGCCCCCAGTAACACCACCGAAAACACAAGTGTCCCTCTTTGGCCATATGAAATGTTGGGAGGTATGTTACTTACACTGCTCACACTGTATGTATTTATGTTCTGATTTGCAGCTGTGTGTCACTGTTTGTGTTGTCAGTGCATGTGTGTGTATATGTGTGTGTTGCATGTGTCTCTGTCTATCACTGTGTGTACCTTTCTGACACGTACACCCTACGCTATAATTCACTATCATAACATTTATTTAAAAAAAAAGAAACATTTCCTGCATAACATGACGGGCAACGTCGTCCCAAACTGCTAGTTTACTTATATTCCTCTTCCAGGAAGCCCAACCGAATCCCCTTGTTCTGCAAGAGGTGCTGCAAAGTCTCTGATACTTTAGCAGCCCACCTGAGGAGGGCTTGCATGAAGCGCTGCACAGATGAAGAGATCGCTGCAGCCATTAAAGAGGCAAGGGAACACTTGAACATTTTTGTTCGCCGAATGTATGTCGTCGAATATGACAGACTAAGTGCAGTGACACACGAGGAATGCTGTGATCAGGTGGTCAGATTTCTGGAGAGCTCTGGCGTCTGTGTTTCTGGTAAACCGAAGAAGCCGCAACCTGCGTAAGTAACGTGCTAATTTTTTTAGACAAAGTTGTCTGTTACGTTACCACAACCTGAATGGTGTGTGTGCATTAGTATTTCTCCAGATTTACAGATCTTAGTGCGAGTGCAGTGTTATCACTGGAGAAGTCCACCCCAGATTATCATCACCTCTTTATCACTTAGTGCATAACACCTAATAACTTCTCCACTGTGACCACTTCTCCAATGCATATGTTAATCTATGGAGCCAATGCAGTATGATTTGTTAAAGGGATAGTAATACTTTGTTTTAACTTTATTTTATTTTGTAGGCATTAAAAAAACATGAAGAATTATATAAGTCTTATCTCTCAATACTTTATGGTTTATGAGATATTCACAAGCAAAGTTCCCCTCCCCGCCCCTTTTACCTAGTGTAAGCCATCTCTTCTCAGATGTGGATCAGGTTGTATGACCAGACAGATAACAGAAGGGGACAATTTTCTTTGTATGAAAACAATGAAAGCCCTTCCCCCCTTGACAAGTTTTTCAGCTTTTTTCCTCATCTTAATTGAAGATTGTCCCTCTCTGCAGTCTACCTGGGCACCTCCCTTCTGATCTAGTTGAACAGGTGGGGGATACTTTGTTTGTGAATATCTCTTAAACCATAAAGGCTTGAGAGATATCATTCTTCATGTTTTTTTAATGCCTACAAAATAAAATAAAGTTAAAACGAAGTATTACTATCCCTTTAAGTGAGAGAGGTTTTATTGTATTGGCTCCACAGAATAACATAAGAAATAGAGAATTGTTCTCAATGGAGAAGTGATTCCCATCACCATCACCTCTTTAATACACTTTATTTGCATAAACCCCCTCCCTAGGTTTCACCATGTAGGGAGGTGATGACAATCTGGACACACACACCCACAGGTGCAGCAGAGCTAACAATCTAATTCCCACAACACAGAGAGGATCAGCACACCTTTCAATCTAATAGACAAGTGCCATCAACTGTCCTGTTAATTATGGGAAGATATAAAAGTTTACTTGACTCCTTACTGTGTGTGGGTTAGAGTGCCAGCTCTGTGCTTCTTTTTCCGTATTGGTCATGTACATTCAATAAAGAGTGAAGCAGCAGACCTAACAATCTAGTGCACACACATAATATAGAGAGGAGCTGCACAGCTAACAATCTAGTGCACACACATAATATAGAGAGGAGCTGCACAGCTAACAATCTAGTGCACACACATAATATAGAGAGGAACTGCAGACCTAACAATCTAGTGCACACACACAATACAGAGAGGAGCTGCACAGCTAACAATCTAGTGCACACACATAATATAGAGAGGAGCTGCACAGCTAACAATCTAGTGCACACACATAATATAGAGAGGAGCTGCACAGCTAACAATCTAGTGCACACACATAATATAGAGAGGAACTGCAGACCTAACAATCTAGTGCACACACACAATACAGAGAGGAGCTGCACAGCTAACAATCTAGTGCACACACACAATATAGAGAGGAGCTGCAGACCTAACAATCTAGTGCACACACATAATATAGAGAGGAGCTGCAGACCGAACAATCTAGTGCACACACATAATATAGAGAGGGGCTGCACAGCTAACAATCTAGTGCACACACACAATATAGAGAGGAGCTGCACAGCTAACAATCTAGTGCACACACATAATATAGAGAGGAGCTGCACAGCTAACAATCTAGTGCACACACACAATATAGAGAGGAGCTGCACAGCTAACAATCTAGTGCACACACACAATACAGAGAGGAGCTACACAGCTAACAATCTAGTGCACACACACAATATAGAGAGGAACTGCACAGCTAACAATCTAGTGCACACACATAATATAGAGAGGAGCTGCAGAGATAACAATCTAGTGCACACACATAATATAGAGAGGAGCTGCAGAGATAACAATCTAGTGAACACACACAATATAGAGAGGAGCTGCAGACCTAACAATCTAGTGCACACAAACAATATAGAGAGGAGCTACAGAGCTAACAATCTAGTACACACACATAATATAGAGAGGAGCTGCACAGCTAACAATCTAGTGCACACACACAATATAGAGAGGAGCTGCAGACCTAACAATCTAGTGCACACACACAATATAGAGAGGAGCTGCACAGCTAACAATCTAGTGCACACACACAATATAGAGAGGAGCTGCACAGCTAACAATCTAGTGCACACACACATAATATAGAGAGGAGCTGCACAGCTAACAATCTAGTGCACACACATAATATAGAGAGGAGCTGCACAGCTAACAATCTAGTGCACACACACAATATAGAGAGGAACTGCACAGCTAACAATCTAGTGCACACACACAATATAGAGAGGAGCTGCAGAGCTAACAATCTAGTGCACACACATAATATAGAGAGGAGCTGCACAGCTAACAATCTAGTGCACACACACAATATAGAGAGGAGCTGCACAGCTAACAATCTAGTGCACACACATAATATAGAGAGGAGCTGCAGACCTAACAATCTAGTGCACACACACAATATAGAGAGGAGCTGCAGACCTAACAATCTAGTGCACACACACAATATAGAGAGGAGCTGCAGACCTAACAATCTAGTGCACACACATAATATAGAGAGGAGCTGCACAGCTAACAATCTAGTGCACACACATAATATAGAGAGGAGCTGCAGAGCTAACAATCTAGTGCACACACACAATATAGAGAGGAGCTGCACAGCTAACAATCTAGTGCACACACACAATATAGAGAGGAACTGCACAGCTAACAATCTAGTGCACACACACAATATAGAGAGGAGCTGCACAGCTAACAATCTAGTGCACACACAATATAGAGAGGAGCTGCACAGCTAACAATCTAGTGCACACACACAATATAGAGAGGAGCTGCAGAGCTAACAATCTAGTGCACACACACAATATAGAGAGGAGCTGCAGAGCTAACAATCTAGTGCACACACATAATATAGAGAGGAGCTGCAGAGCTAACAATCTAGTGCACACACACAATATAGAGAGGAGCTGCACAGCTAACAATCTAGTGCACACACACAATATAGAGAGGAGCTGCACAGCTAACAATCTAGTGCACACACATAATATAGAGAGGAGCTGCAGACCTAACAATCTAGTGCACACACATAATATAGAGAGGAGCTGCAGACCTAACAATCTAGTGCACACACACAATATAGAGAGGAGCTGCACAGCTAACAATCTAGTGCACACACACAATATAGAGAGGAGCTGCACAGCTAACAATCTAGTGCACACACACACAATATAGAGAGGAACTGCAGACCTAACAATCTAATGCACACACACAATATAGAGAGGAGCTGCACAGCTAACAATCTAGTGCACACACATAATATAGAGAGGAGCTGCACAGCTAACAATCTAGTGCACACACACAATATAGAGAGGAGCTGCACAGCTAATAATCTAGTGCACACACACAATATAGAGAGGAGCTGCACAGCTAACAATCTAGTGCACACACACAATATAGAGAGGAGCTGCACAGCTAACAATCTAGTGCACACACACAATATAGAGAGGAGCTGCACATCTAACAATCTAGTGCACACACATAATATAGAGAGGAGCTGCAGAGCTAACAATCTAGTGCACACACACAATATAGAGAGGAACTGCACAGCTAACAATCTAGTGCACACACACAATATAGAGAGGAGCTGCAGACCTAACAATCTAGTGCACACACACAATATAGAGAGGAACTGCAGAGCTAACAATCTAGTGCACACACACAATATAGAGAGGAGCTGCAGAGCTAACAATCTAGTGCACACACACAATATAGAGAGGAGCTGCACAGCTAACAATCTAGTGCACACACACAATACAGAGAGGAGCTGCACAGCTAACAATCTAGTGCACACACACAATATAGAGAGGAGCTGCAGACCTAACAATCTAGTGCACACACACAATATAGAGAGGAGCTGCACAGCTAACAATCTAGTGCACACACATAATATAGAGAGGAGCTGCAGAGCTAACAATCTAGTGCACACACACAATATAGAGAGGAGCTGCACAGCTAACAATCTAGTGCACACACACAATATAGAGATGAGCTGCAGACCTAACAATCTAGTGCACACACACAATATAGAGAGGAGCTGCAGACCTAACAATCTAGTGCACACACACAATATAGAGAAGAGCTGCAGAGCTAACAATCTAGTGCACACACATAATATAGAGAGGAGCTGCACAGCTAACAATCTAGTGCACACACACAATATAAAGAGGAGCTGCACAGCTAACAATCTAGTGCACACACATAATATAGAGAGGAGCTGCACAGCTAACAATCTAGTGCACACACATAATATAGAGAGGAGCTGCAGAGCTAACAATCTAGTGCACACACATAATATAGAGAGGAGCTGCAGACCTAACAATCTAGTGCACACACACAATATAGAGAGGAGCTGCACAGCTAACAATCTAGTGCACACACATAATATAGAGAGGAGCTGCAGACCTAGCAATCTAGTGCACACACACAATATAGAGAGGAGCTGCAGACCTAACAATCTAGTGCACACACACAATATAGAGAGGAGCTGCAAACCTAACAATCTAGTGCACACACATAATATAGAGAGGAGCTGCACAGCTAACAATCTAGTGCACACACATAATATAGAGAGGAGCTGCAGAGCTAACAATCTAGTGCAGACACACAATATAGAGAGGAGCTGCACAGCTAACAATCTAGTGCACACACACAATATAGAGAGGAACTGCACAGCTAACAATCTAGTGCACACACACAATATAGAGAGGAGCTGCACAGCTAACAATCTAGTGCACACACAATATAGAGAGGAGCTGCACAGCTAACAATCTAGTGCACACACACAATATAGAGAGGAGCTGCAGAGCTAACAATCTAGTGCACACACACAATATAGAGAGGAGCTGCAGAGCTAACAATCTAGTGCACACACATAATATAGAGAGGAGCTGCAGAGCTAACAATCTAGTGCACACACACAATATAGAGAGGAGCTGCACAGCTAACAATCTAGTGCACACACACAATATAGAGAGGAGCTGTACAGCTAACAATCTAGTGCACACACATAATATAGAGAGGAGCTGCAGACCTAACAATCTAGTGCACACACATAATATAGAGAGGAGCTGCAGACCTAACAATCTAGTGCACACACACAATATAGAGAGGAGCTGCACAGCTAACAATCTAGTGCACACACACAATATAGAGAGGAGCTGCAGAGCTAACAATCTAGTGCACACACACAATATAGAGAGGAACTGCAGACCTAACAATCTAATGCACACACACAATATAGAGAGGAGCTGCACAGCTAACAATCTAGTGCACACACATAATATAGAGAGGAGCTGCACAGCTAACAATCTAGTGCACACACACAATATAGAGAGGAGCTGCACAGCTAATAATCTAGTGCACACACACAATATAGAGAGGAGCTGCACAGCTAACAATCTAGTGCACACACACAATATAGAGAGGAGCTGCACAGCTAACAATCTAGTGCACACACACAATATAGAGAGGAGCTGCACAGCTAACAATCTAGTGCACACACACAATATAGAGATGAGCTGCAGACCTAACAATCTAGTGCACACACACAATATAGAGAGGAGCTGCAGACCTAACAATCTAGTGCACACACATAACATAGAGAGGAGCTGCAGACCTAACAATCTAGTGCACACACACAATATAGAGAGGAGCTGCACAGCTAACAATCTAGTGCACACACACAATATAGAGAGGAGCTGCAGAGCTAACAATCTAGTGCACACACATAATATAGAGAGGAGCTGCACAGCTAAAAATCTAGTGCACACACATAATATAGAGAGGAGCTGCACAGCTAACAATCTAGTGCACACACATAATATAGAGAGGAGCTGCACAGCTAACAATCTAGTGCACACACATAATATAGAGAGGAGCTGCAGAGCTAACAATCTAGTGCACACACATAATATAGAGAGGAGCTGCAGAGCTAAAAATCTAGTGCACACACACAATATAGAGAGGAGCTGCATAGCTAACAATCTAGTGCACACACACAATATAGAGAGGAGCTGCACAGCTAACAATCTAGTGCACACACATAATATAGAGAGGAGCTGCAGACCTAACAATCTAGTGCACACACATAATATAGAGAGGAGCTGCAGACCTAACAATCTAGTGCACACACATAATATAGAGAGGAGCTGCAGACCTAACAATCTAGTGCACACACATAATATAGAGAGGAGCTGCAGACCTAACAATCTAGTGCACACACACAATATAGAGAGGAGCTGCACAGCTAACAATCTAGTGCACACACACAATATAGAGAGGAGCTGCACAGCTAACAATCTAGTGCACACACACATAATGTAGAGAGGAGCTGCACAGCTAACAATCTAGTGCACACACATAATATAGAGAGGAGCTGCACAGCTAACAATCTAGTGCACACACACAATATAGAGAGGAACTGCACAGCTAACAATCTAGTGCACACACAAAATATAGAGAGGAGCTGCAGAGCTAACAATCTAGTGCACACACATAATATAGAGAGGAGCTGCACAGCTAACAATCTAGAGCACACACATAATATAGAGAGGAGCTGCAGAGCTAACAATCTAGTGCACACACATAATATAGAGAGGAGCTGCAGAGATAACAATCTAGTAAACACACACAATATAGAGAGGAGCTGCAGACCTAACAATCTAGTGCACACAAACAATATAGAGAGGAGCTACAGAGCTAACAATCTAGTACACACACATAATATAGAGAGGAGCTGCACAGCTAACAATCTAGTGCACACACACAATATAGAGAGGAGCTGCAGACCTAACAATCTAGTGCACACACACAATATAGAGAGGAGCTGCACAGCTAACAATCTAGTGCACACACACAATATAGAGAGGAGCTGCACAGCTAACAATCTAGTGCACACACACATAATATAGAGAGGAGCTGCACAGCTAACAATCTAGTGCACACACATAATATAGAGAGGAGCTGCACAGCTAACAATCTAGTGCACACACACAATATAGAGAGGAACTGCACAGCTAACAATCTAGTGCACACACACAATATAGAGAGGAGCTGCAGAGCTAACAATCTAGTGCACACACATAATATAGAGAGGAGCTGCACAGCTAACAATCTAGTGCACACACACAATATAGAGAGGAGCTGCACAGCTAACAATCTAGTGCACACACATAATATAGAGAGGAGCTGCAGACCTAACAATCTAGTGCACACACACAATATAGAGAGGAGCTGCAGACCTAACAATCTAGTGCACACACATAATATAGAGAGGAGCTGCAGACCTAACAATCTAGTGCACACACATAATATAGAGAGGAGCTGCACAGCTAACAATCTAGTGCACACACACAATATAGAGAAGAGCTGCAGAGCTAACAATCTAGTGCACACACATAATATAGAGAGGAGCTGCACAGCTAACAATCTAGTGCACACACACAATATAAAGAGGAGCTGCACAGCTAACAATCTAGTGCACACACATAATATAGAGAGGAGCTGCACAGCTAACAATCTAGTGCACACACATAATATAGAGAGGAGCTGCAGAGCTAACAATCTAGTGCACACACATAATATAGAGAGGAGCTGCAGACCTAACAATCTAGTGCACACACACAATATAGAGAGGAGCTGCAGAGCTAACAATCTAGTGCACACACATAATATAGAGAGGAGCTGCAGACCTAGCAATCTAGTGCACACACACAATATAGAGAGGAGCTGCAGACCTAACAATCTAGTGCACACACACAATATAGAGAGGAGCTGCAGACCTAAAAATCTAGTGCACACACATAATATAGAGAGGAGCTGCACAGCTAACAATCTAGTGCACACACATAATATAGAGAGGAGCTGCAGAGCTAACAATCTAGTGCACACACACAATATAGAGAGGAGCTGCACAGCTAACAATCTAGTGCACACACACAATATAGAGAGGAACTGCACAGCTAACAATCTAGTGCACACACACAATATAGAGAGGAGCTGCACAGCTAACAATCTAGTGCACACACAATATAGAGAGGAGCTGCACAGCTAACAATCTAGTGCACACACACAATATAGAGAGGAGCTGCAGAGCTAACAATCTAGTGCACACACACAATATAGAGAGGAGCTGCAGAGCTAACAATCTAGTGCACACACATAATATAGAGAGGAGCTGCAGAGCTAACAATCTAGTGCACACACACAATATAGAGAGGAGCTGCACAGCTAACAATCTAGTGCACACACACAATATAGAGAGGAGCTGCACAGCTAACAATCTAGTGCACACACATAATATAGAGAGGAGCTGCAGACCTAACAATCTAGTGCACACACATAATATAGAGAGGAGCTGCAGACCTAACAATCTAGTGCACACACACAATATAGAGAGGAGCTGCACAGCTAACAATCTAGTGCACACACACAATATAGAGAGGAGCTGCAGAGCTAACAATCTAGTGCACACACACAATATAGAGAGGAACTGCAGACCTAACAATCTAATGCACACACACAATATAGAGAGGAGCTGCACAGCTAACAATCTAGTGCACACACATAATATAGAGAGGAGCTGCACAGCTAACAATCTAGTGCACACACACAATATAGAGAGGAGCTGCACAGCTAATAATCTAGTGCACACACACAATATAGAGAGGAGCTGCACAGCTAACAATCTAGTGCACACACACAATATAGAGAGGAGCTGCACAGCTAACAATCTAGTGCACACACACAATATAGAGAGGAGCTGCACATCTAACAATCTAGTGCACACACATAATATAGAGAGGAGCTGCAGAGCTAACAATCTAGTGCACACACACAATATAGAGAGGAACTGCACAGCTAACAATCTAGTGCACACACACAATATAGAGAGGAGCTGCAGACTTAACAATCTAGTGCACACACACAATATAGAGAGGAAATGCAGAGCTAACAATCTAGTGCACACACACAATATAGAGAGGAGCTGCAGAGCTAACAATCTAGTGCACACACACAATATAGAGAGGAGCTGCACAGCTAACAATCTAGTGCACACACACAATACAGAGAGGAGCTGCACAGCTAACAATCTAGTGCACACACACAATATAGAGAGGAGCTGCAGACCTAACAATCTAGTGCACACACACAATATAGAGAGGAGCTGCACAGCTAACAATCTAGTGCACACACATAATATAGAGAGGAGCTGCAGAGCTAACAATCTAGTGCACACACACAATATAGAGAGGAGCTGCACAGCTAACAATCTAGTGCACACACACAATATAGAGATGAGCTGCAGACCTAACAATCTAGTGCACACACACAATATAGAGAGGAGCTGCAGACCTAACAATCTAGTGCACACACATAACATGGAGAGGAGCTGCAGACCTAACAATCTAGTGCACACACACAATATAGAGAGGAGCTGCACAGCTAACAATCTAGTGCACACACACAATATAGAGAGGAGCTGCAGAGCTAACAATCTAGTGCACACACATAATATAGAGAGGAGCTGCACAGCTAACAATCTAGTGCACACACATAATATAGAGAGGAGCTGCACAGCTAACAATCTAGTGCACACACATAATATAGAGAGGAGCTGCACAGCTAACAATCTAGTGCACACACATAATATAGAGAGGAGCTGCAGAGCTAACAATCTAGTGCACACACATAATATAGAGAGGAGCTGCAGAGCTAAAAATCTAGTGCACACACACAATATAGAGAGGAGCTGCATAGCTAACAATCTAGTGCACACACATAATATAGAGAGGAGCTGCACAGCTAACAATCTAGTGCACACACATAATATAGAGAGGAGCTGCAGAGCTAACAATCTAGTGCACACACATAATATAGAGAGGAGCTGCAGAGCTAACAATCTAGTGCACACACATAATATAGAGAGGAGCTGCAGAGCTAAAAATCTAGTGCACACACACAATATAGAGAGGAGCTGCATAGCTAACAATCTAGTGCACACACAATATAGAGAGGAGCTGCACAGCTAACAATCTAGTGCACACACATAATATAGAGAGGAGCTGCAGACCTAACAATCTAGTGCACACACATAATATAGAGAGGAGCTGCAGACCTAACAATCTAGTGCACACACACAATATAGAGAGGAGCTGCACAGCTAACAATCTAGTGCACACACACAATATAGAGAGGAGCTGCAGAGCTAACAATCTAGTGCACACACACAATATAGAGAGGAGCTGCAGACCTAACAATCTAGTGCACACACATAATATAGAGAGGAGCTGCAGACCGAACAATCTAGTGCACACACATAATATAGAGAGGGGCTGCACAGCTAACAATCTAGTGCACACACACAATATAGAGAGGAGCTGCACAGCTAACAATCTAGTGCACACACATATTATAGAGAGGAGCTGCACAGCTAACAATCTAGTGCACACACACAATATAGAGAGGAGCTGCACAGCTAACAATCTAGTGCACACACACAATACAGAGAGGAGCTGCACAGCTAACAATCTAGTGCACACACACAATATAGAGAGGAACTGCACAGCTAACAATCTAGTGCACACACATAATATAGAGAGGAGCTGCAGAGATAACAATCTAGTGAACACACACAATATAGAGAGGAGCTGCAGACCTAACAATCTAGTGCACACAAACAATATAGAGAGGAGCTACAGAGCTAACAATCTAGTACACACACATAATATAGAGAGGAGCTGCACAGCTAACAATCTAGTGCACACACACAATATAGATAGGAGCTGCAGACCTAACAATCTAGTGCACACACACAATATAGAGAGGAGCTGCACAGCTAACAATCTAGTGCACACACACAATATAGAGAGGAGCTGCACAGCTAACAATCTAGTGCACACACACATAATATAGAGAGGAGCTGCACAGCTAACAATTTAGTGCACACACATAATATAGAGAGGAGCTGCACAGCTAACAATCTAGTGCACACACACAATATAGAGAGGAACTGCACAGCTAACAATCTAGTGCACACACACAATATAGAGAGGAGCTGCAGAGCTAACAATCTAGTGCACACACATAATATAGAGAGGAGCTGCACAGCTAACAATCTAGTGCACACACACAATATAGAGAGGAGCTGCACAGCTAACAATCTAGTGCACACACATAATATAGAGAGGAGCTGCAGACCTAACAATCTAGTGCACACACACAATATAGAGAGGAGCTGCAGACCTAACAATCTAGTGCACACACATAATATAGAGAGGAGCTGCAGACCTAACAATCTAGTGCACACACATAATATAGAGAGGAGCTGCACAGCTAACAATCTAGTGCACACACACAATATAGAGAAGAGCTGCAGAGCTAACAATCTAGTGCACACACATAATATAGAGAGGAGCTGCACAGCTAACAATCTAGTGCACACACACAATATAAAGAGGAGCTGCACAGCTAACAATCTAGTGCACATACATAATATAGAGAGGAGCTGCACAGCTAACAATCTAGTGCACACACATAATATAGAGAGGAGCTGCAGAGCTAACAATCTAGTGCACACACATAATATAGAGAGGAGCTGCAGACCTAACAATCTAGTGCACACACACAATATAGAGAGGAGCTGCAGAGCTAACAATCTAGTGCACACACATAATATAGAGAGGAGCTGCAGACCTAGCAATCTAGTGCACACACACAATATAGAGAGGAGCTGCAGACCTAACAATCTAGTGCACACACACAATATAGAGAGGAGCTGCAGACCTAAAAATCTAGTGCACACACATAATATAGAGAGGAGCTGCACAGCTAACAATCTAGTGCACACACATAATATAGAGAGGAGCTGCAGAGCTAACAATCTAGTGCACACACACAATATAGAGAGGAGCTGCACAGCTAACAATCTAGTGCACACACACAATATAGAGAGGAACTGCACAGCTAACAATCTAGTGCACACACACAATATAGAGAGGAGCTGCACAGCTAACAATCTAGTGCACACACAATATAGAGAGGAGCTGCACAGCTAACAATCTAGTGCACACACACAATATAGAGAGGAGCTGCAGAGCTAACAATCTAGTGCACACACACAATATAGAGAGGAGCTGCAGAGCTAACAATCTAGTGCACACACATAATATAGAGAGGAGCTGCAGAGCTAACAATCTAGTGCACACACACAATATAGAGAGGAGCTGCACAGCTAACAATCTAGTGCACACACACAATATAGAGAGGAGCTGCACAGCTAACAATCTAGTGCACACACATAATATAGAGAGGAGCTGCAGACCTAACAATCTAGTGCACACACATAATATAGAGAGGAGCTGCAGACCTAACAATCTAGTGCACACACACAATATAGAGAGGAGCTGCACAGCTAACAATCTAGTGCACACACACAATATAGAGAGGAGCTGCAGAGCTAACAATCTAGTGCACACACACAATATAGAGAGGAACTGCAGACCTAACAATCTAATGCACACACACAATATAGAGAGGAGCTGCACAGCTAACAATCTAGTGCACACACATAATATAGAGAGGAGCTGCACAGCTAACAATCTAGTGCACACACACAATATAGAGAGGAGCTGCACAGCTAATAATCTAGTGCACACACACAATATAGAGAGGAGCTGCACAGCTAACAATCTAGTGCACACACACAATATAGAGAGGAGCTGCACAGCTAACAATCTAGTGCACACACACAATATAGAGAGGAGCTGCACATCTAACAATCTAGTGCACACACATAATATAGAGAGGAGCTGCAGAGCTAACAATCTAGTGCACACACACAATATAGAGAGGAACTGCACAGCTAACAATCTAGTGCACACACACAATATAGAGAGGAGCTGCAGACCTAACAATCTAGTGCACACACTCAATATAGAGAGGAACTGCAGAGCTAACAATCTAGTGCACACACACAATATAGAGAGGAGCTGCAGAGCTAACAATCTAGTGCACACACACAATATAGAGAGGAGCTGCACAGCTAACAATCTAGTGCACACACACAATACAGAGAGGAGCTGCACAGCTAACAATCTAGTGCACACACACAATATAGAGAGGAGCTGCAGACCTAACAATCTAGTGCACACACACAATATAGAGAGGAGCTGCACAGCTAACAATCTAGTGCACACACATAATATAGAGAGGAGCTGCAGAGCTAACAATCTAGTGCACACACACAATATAGAGAGGAGCTGCACAGCTAACAATCTAGTGCACACACACAATATAGAGATGAGCTGCAGACCTAACAATCTAGTGCACACACACAATATAGAGAGGAGCTGCAGACCTAACAATCTAGTGCACACACATAACATAGAGAGGAGCTGCAGACCTAACAATCTAGTGCACACACACAATATAGAGAGGAGCTGCACAGCTAACAATCTAGTGCACACACACAATATAGAGAGGAGCTGCAGAGCTAACAATCTAGTGCACACACATAATATAGAGAGGAGCTGCACAGCTAACAATCTAGTGCACACACATAATATAGAGAGGAGCTGCACAGCTAACAATCTAGTGCACACACATAATATAGAGAGGAGCTGCACAGCTAACAATCTAGTGCACACACATAATATAGAGAGGAGCTGCAGAGCTAACAATCTAGTGCACACACATAATATAGAGAGGAGCTGCAGAGCTAAAAATCTAGTGCACACACACACTATAGAGAGGAGCTGCATAGCTAACAATCTAGTGCACACACACAATATAGAGAGGAGCTGCACAGCTAACAATCTAGTGCACACACATAATATAGAGAGGAGCTGCAGACCTAACAATCTAGTGCACACACATAATATAGAGAGGAGCTGCAGACCTAACAATCTAGTGCACACACATAATATAGAGAGGAGCTGCAGACCTAACAATCTAGTGCACACACATAATATAGAGAGGAGCTGCAGACCTAACAATCTAGTGCACACACATAATATAGAGAGGAGCTGCAGACCTAACAATCTAGTGCACACACACAATATAGAGAGGAGCTGCACAGCTAACAATCTAGTGCACACACACAATATAGAGAGGAGCTGCACAGCTAACAATCTAGTGCACACACACATAATGTAGAGAGGAGCTGCACAGCTAACAATCTAGTGCACACACATAATATAGAGAGGAGCTGCACAGCTAACAATCTAGTGCACACACACAATATAGAGAGGAACTGCACAGCTAACAATCTAGTGCACACACAAAATATAGAGAGGAGCTGCAGAGCTAACAATCTAGTGCACACACATAATATAGAGAGGAGCTGCACAGCTAACAATCTAGTGCACACACATAATATAGAGAGGAGCTGCAGAGCTAACAATCTAGTGCACACACATAATATAGAGAGGAGCTGCAGAGCTAACAATCTAGTGCACACACATAATATAGAGAGGAGCTGCAGAGCTAAAAATCTAGTGCACACACACAATATAGAGAGGAGCTGCATAGCTAACAATCTAGTGCACACACAATATAGAGAGGAGCTGCACAGCTAACAATCTAGTGCACACACATAATATAGAGAGGAGCTGCAGACCTAACAATCTAGTGCACACACATAATATAGAGAGGAGCTGCAGACCTAACAATCTAGTGCACACACATAATATAGAGAGGAGCTGCAGACCTAACAATCTAGTGCACACACATAATATAGAGAGGAGCTGCAGACCTAACAATCTAGTGCACACACACAATATAGAGAGGAGCTGCACAGCTAACAATCTAGTGCACACACACAATATAGAGAGGAGCTGCACAGCTAACAATCTAGTGCACACACACATAATATAGAGAGGAGCTGCACAGCTAACAATCTAGTGCACACACATAATATAGAGAGGAGCTGCACAGCTAACAATCTAGTGCACACACACAATATAGAGAGGAACTGCACAGCTAACAATCTAGTGCACACACAAAATATAGAGAGGAGCTGCAGAGCTAACAATCTAGTGCACACACATAATATAGAGAGGAGCTGCACAGCTAACAATCTAGTGCACACACACAATATAGAGAGGAGCTGCACAGCTAACAATCTAGTGCACACACATAATATAGAGAGGAGCTGCAGACCTAACAATCTAGTGCACACACACAATATAGAGAGGAGCTGCAGACCTAACAATCTAGTGCACACACATAATATAGAGAGGAGCTGCAGACCTAACAATCTAGTGCACACACATAATATAGAGAGGAGCTGCACAGCTAACAATCTAGTGCACACACACAATATAGAGAAGAGCTGCAGAGCTAACAATCTAGTGCACACACATAATATAGAGAGGAGCTGCACAGCTAACAAGCTAGTGCACACACACAATATAAAGAGGAGCTGCACAGCTAACAATCTAGTGCACACACATAATATAGAGATGAGCTGCACAGCTAACAATCTAGTGCACACACATAATATAGAGAGGAGCTGCAGAGCTAACAATCTAGTGCACACACATAATATAGAGAGGAGCTGCAGACCTAACAATCTAGTGCACACACACAATATAGAGAGGAGCTGCAGAGCTAACAATCTAGTGCACACACATAATATAGAGAGGAGCTGCAGACCTAGCAATCTAGTGCACACACATAATATAGAGAGGAGCTGCAGACCGAACAATCTAGTGCACACACATAATATAGAGAGGGGCTGCACAGCTAACAATCTAGTGCACACACACAATATAGAGAGGAGCTGCACAGCTAACAATCTAGTGCACACACATATTATAGAGAGGAGCTGCACAGCTAACAATCTAGTGCACACACACAATATAGAGAGGAGCTGCACAGCTAACAATCTAGTGCACACACACAATACAGAGAGGAGCTGCACAGCTAACAATCTAGTGCACACACACAATATAGAGAGGAACTGCACAGCTAACAATCTAGTGCACACACATAATATAGAGAGGAGCTGCAGAGATAACAATCTAGTGAACACACACAATATAGAGAGGAGCTGCAGACCTAACAATCTAGTGCACACAAACAATATAGAGAGGAGCTACAGAGCTAACAATCTAGTACACACACATAATATAGAGAGGAGCTGCACAGCTAACAATCTAGTGCACACACACAATATAGATAGGAGCTGCAGACCTAACAATCTAGTGCACACACACAATATAGAGAGGAGCTGCACAGCTAACAATCTAGTGCACACACACAATATAGAGAGGAGCTGCACAGCTAACAATCTAGTGCACACACACATAATATAGAGAGGAGCTGCACAGCTAACAATTTAGTGCACACACATAATATAGAGAGGAGCTGCACAGCTAACAATCTAGTGCACACACACAATATAGAGAGGAACTGCACAGCTAACAATCTAGTGCACACACACAATATAGAGAGGAGCTGCAGAGCTAACAATCTAGTGCACACACATAATATAGAGAGGAGCTGCACAGCTAACAATCTAGTGCACACACACAATATAGAGAGGAGCTGCACAGCTAACAATCTAGTGCACACACATAATATAGAGAGGAGCTGCAGACCTAACAATCTAGTGCACACACACAATATAGAGAGGAGCTGCAGACCTAACAATCTAGTGCACACACATAATATAGAGAGGAGCTGCAGACCTAACAATCTAGTGCACACACATAATATAGAGAGGAGCTGCACAGCTAACAATCTAGTGCACACACACAATATAGAGAAGAGCTGCAGAGCTAACAATCTAGTGCACACACATAATATAGAGAGGAGCTGCACAGCTAACAATCTAGTGCACACACACAATATAAAGAGGAGCTGCACAGCTAACAATCTAGTGCACATACATAATATAGAGAGGAGCTGCACAGCTAACAATCTAGTGCACACACATAATATAGAGAGGAGCTGCAGAGCTAACAATCTAGTGCACACACATAATATAGAGAGGAGCTGCAGACCTAACAATCTAGTGCACACACACAATATAGAGAGGAGCTGCAGAGCTAACAATCTAGTGCACACACATAATATAGAGAGGAGCTGCAGACCTAGCAATCTAGTGCACACACACAATATAGAGAGGAGCTGCAGACCTAACAATCTAGTGCACACACACAATATAGAGAGGAGCTGCAGACCTAAAAATCTAGTGCACACACATAATATAGAGAGGAGCTGCACAGCTAACAATCTAGTGCACACACATAATATAGAGAGGAGCTGCAGAGCTAACAATCTAGTGCACACACACAATATAGAGAGGAGCTGCACAGCTAACAATCTAGTGCACACACACAATATAGAGAGGAACTGCACAGCTAACAATCTAGTGCACACACACAATATAGAGAGGAGCTGCACAGCTAACAATCTAGTGCACACACAATATAGAGAGGAGCTGCACAGCTAACAATCTAGTGCACACACACAATATAGAGAGGAGCTGCAGAGCTAACAATCTAGTGCACACACACAATATAGAGAGGAGCTGCAGAGCTAACAATCTAGTGCACACACATAATATAGAGAGGAGCTGCAGAGCTAACAATCTAGTGCACACACACAATATAGAGAGGAGCTGCACAGCTAACAATCTAGTGCACACACACAATATAGAGAGGAGCTGCACAGCTAACAATCTAGTGCACACACATAATATAGAGAGGAGCTGCAGACCTAACAATCTAGTGCACACACATAATATAGAGAGGAGCTGCAGACCTAACAATCTAGTGCACACACACAATATAGAGAGGAGCTGCACAGCTAACAATCTAGTGCACACACACAATATAGAGAGGAGCTGCAGAGCTAACAATCTAGTGCACACACACAATATAGAGAGGAACTGCAGACCTAACAATCTAATGCACACACACAATATAGAGAGGAGCTGCACAGCTAACAATCTAGTGCACACACATAATATAGAGAGGAGCTGCACAGCTAACAATCTAGTGCACACACACAATATAGAGAGGAGCTGCACAGCTAATAATCTAGTGCACACACACAATATAGAGAGGAGCTGCACAGCTAACAATCTAGTGCACACACACAATATAGAGAGGAGCTGCACAGCTAACAATCTAGTGCACACACACAATATAGAGAGGAGCTGCACATCTAACAATCTAGTGCACACACATAATATAGAGAGGAGCTGCAGAGCTAACAATCTAGTGCACACACACAATATAGAGAGGAACTGCACAGCTAACAATCTAGTGCACACACACAATATAGAGAGGAGCTGCAGACCTAACAATCTAGTGCACACACTCAATATAGAGAGGAACTGCAGAGCTAACAATCTAGTGCACACACACAATATAGAGAGGAGCTGCAGAGCTAACAATCTAGTGCACACACACAATATAGAGAGGAGCTGCACAGCTAACAATCTAGTGCACACACACAATACAGAGAGGAGCTGCACAGCTAACAATCTAGTGCACACACACAATATAGAGAGGAGCTGCAGACCTAACAATCTAGTGCACACACACAATATAGAGAGGAGCTGCACAGCTAACAATCTAGTGCACACACATAATATAGAGAGGAGCTGCAGAGCTAACAATCTAGTGCACACACACAATATAGAGAGGAGCTGCACAGCTAACAATCTAGTGCACACACACAATATAGAGATGAGCTGCAGACCTAACAATCTAGTGCACACACACAATATAGAGAGGAGCTGCAGACCTAACAATCTAGTGCACACACATAACATAGAGAGGAGCTGCAGACCTAACAATCTAGTGCACACACACAATATAGAGAGGAGCTGCACAGCTAACAATCTAGTGCACACACACAATATAGAGAGGAGCTGCAGAGCTAACAATCTAGTGCACACACATAATATAGAGAGGAGCTGCACAGCTAACAATCTAGTGCACACACATAATATAGAGAGGAGCTGCACAGCTAACAATCTAGTGCACACACATAATATAGAGAGGAGCTGCACAGCTAACAATCTAGTGCACACACATAATATAGAGAGGAGCTGCAGAGCTAACAATCTAGTGCACACACATAATATAGAGAGGAGCTGCAGAGCTAAAAATCTAGTGCACACACACACTATAGAGAGGAGCTGCATAGCTAACAATCTAGTGCACACACACAATATAGAGAGGAGCTGCACAGCTAACAATCTAGTGCACACACATAATATAGAGAGGAGCTGCAGACCTAACAATCTAGTGCACACACATAATATAGAGAGGAGCTGCAGACCTAACAATCTAGTGCACACACATAATATAGAGAGGAGCTGCAGACCTAACAATCTAGTGCACACACATAATATAGAGAGGAGCTGCAGACCTAACAATCTAGTGCACACACATAATATAGAGAGGAGCTGCAGACCTAACAATCTAGTGCACACACACAATATAGAGAGGAGCTGCACAGCTAACAATCTAGTGCACACACACAATATAGAGAGGAGCTGCACAGCTAACAATCTAGTGCACACACACATAATGTAGAGAGGAGCTGCACAGCTAACAATCTAGTGCACACACATAATATAGAGAGGAGCTGCACAGCTAACAATCTAGTGCACACACACAATATAGAGAGGAACTGCACAGCTAACAATCTAGTGCACACACAAAATATAGAGAGGAGCTGCAGAGCTAACAATCTAGTGCACACACATAATATAGAGAGGAGCTGCACAGCTAACAATCTAGTGCACACACATAATATAGAGAGGAGCTGCAGAGCTAACAATCTAGTGCACACACATAATATAGAGAGGAGCTGCAGAGCTAACAATCTAGTGCACACACATAATATAGAGAGGAGCTGCAGAGCTAAAAATCTAGTGCACACACACAATATAGAGAGGAGCTGCATAGCTAACAATCTAGTGCACACACAATATAGAGAGGAGCTGCACAGCTAACAATCTAGTGCACACACATAATATAGAGAGGAGCTGCAGACCTAACAATCTAGTGCACACACATAATATAGAGAGGAGCTGCAGACCTAACAATCTAGTGCACACACATAATATAGAGAGGAGCTGCAGACCTAACAATCTAGTGCACACACATAATATAGAGAGGAGCTGCAGACCTAACAATCTAGTGCACACACACAATATAGAGAGGAGCTGCACAGCTAACAATCTAGTGCACACACACAATATAGAGAGGAGCTGCACAGCTAACAATCTAGTGCACACACACATAATATAGAGAGGAGCTGCACAGCTAACAATCTAGTGCACACACATAATATAGAGAGGAGCTGCACAGCTAACAATCTAGTGCACACACACAATATAGAGAGGAACTGCACAGCTAACAATCTAGTGCACACACAAAATATAGAGAGGAGCTGCAGAGCTAACAATCTAGTGCACACACATAATATAGAGAGGAGCTGCACAGCTAACAATCTAGTGCACACACACAATATAGAGAGGAGCTGCACAGCTAACAATCTAGTGCACACACATAATATAGAGAGGAGCTGCAGACCTAACAATCTAGTGCACACACACAATATAGAGAGGAGCTGCAGACCTAACAATCTAGTGCACACACATAATATAGAGAGGAGCTGCAGACCTAACAATCTAGTGCACACACATAATATAGAGAGGAGCTGCACAGCTAACAATCTAGTGCACACACACAATATAGAGAAGAGCTGCAGAGCTAACAATCTAGTGCACACACATAATATAGAGAGGAGCTGCACAGCTAACAAGCTAGTGCACACACACAATATAAAGAGGAGCTGCACAGCTAACAATCTAGTGCACACACATAATATAGAGATGAGCTGCACAGCTAACAATCTAGTGCACACACATAATATAGAGAGGAGCTGCAGAGCTAACAATCTAGTGCACACACATAATATAGAGAGGAGCTGCAGACCTAACAATCTAGTGCACACACACAATATAGAGAGGAGCTGCAGAGCTAACAATCTAGTGCACACACATAATATAGAGAGGAGCTGCAGACCTAGCAATCTAGTGCACACACACAATATAGAGAGGAGCTGCAGACCTAACAATCTAGTGCACACACACAATATAGAGAGGCGCTGCAGACCTAACAATCTAGTGCACACACATAATATAGAGAGGAGCTGCACAGCTAACAATCTAGTGCACACACATAATATAGAGAGGAGCTGCAGAGCTAACAATCTAGTGCACACACACAATATAGAGAGGAGCTGCACAGCTAACAATCTAGTGCACACACACAATATAGAGAGAAACTGCACAGCTAACAATCTAGTGCACACACACAATATAGAGAGGAGCTGCACAGCTAACAATCTAGTGCACACACAATATAGAGAGGAGCTGCACAGCTAACAATCTAGTGCACACACACAATATAGAGAGGAGCTGCACAGCTAACAATCTAGTGCACACACACAATATAGAGAGGAGCTGCAGAGCTAACAATCTAGTGCACACACACAATATAGAGAGGAGCTGCAGACCTAACAATCTAGTGCACACACACAATATAGAGAGGAGCTGCACAGCTAACAATCTAGTGCACACACATAATATAGAGAGGAGCTGCGGAGCTAACAATCCAGTGCACACACACAACATAGAGAGGAGCTGCACAGCTAACAATCTAGTGCACACACACAATATAGAGAGGAGCTGCACAGCTAACAATCTAGTGCACACACATAATATAGAGAGGAGCTGCAGACCTAACAATCTAGTGCACACACATAATATAGAGAGGAGCTGCAGACCTAACAATCTAGTGCACACACATAATATAGAGAGGAGCTGCAGACCTAACAATCTAGTGCACACACATAATATAGAGAGGAGCTGCAGACCTAACAATCTAGTGCACACACATAATATAGAGAGGAGCTGCAGACCTAACAATCTAGTGCACACACACATAATATAGAGAGGAGCTGCAGACCTAACAATCTAGTGCACACACATAATATAGAGAGGAGCTGCAGAGCTAACAATCTAGTGCACACACGCAATATACAGAGGAGCTGCAGACCTAACAATCTAGTGCACACACACAATATAGAGAGGAACTGCAGAGCTAACAATCTAGTGCACACACATAATATAGAGAGGAGCTGCAGACCTAACAATCTAGTGCACACACACAATATAGAGAGGAGCTGCAGACCTAACAATCTAGTGCACACACACAATATAGAGAGGAGCTGCAGACCTAACAATCTAGTGCACACACATAATATAGAGAGGAGCTGCACAGCTAACAATCTAGTGCACACACACAATATAGAGAGGAGCTGCACAGCTAACAATCTAGTGCACACACATAATATAGAGAGGAGCTGCACAGCTAACAATCTAGTGCACACACATAATATAGAGAGGAGCTGCACAGCTAACAATCTAGTGCACACACATAATATAGAGAGGAGCTGCACAGCTAACAATCTAGTGCACACACACAATATAAAGAGGAGCTGCAGACCTAACAATCTAGTGCACACACACAATATAGAGAGGAGCTGCAGACCTAACAATCTAGTGCACACACACAATATAGAGAGGAACTGCACAGCTAACAATCTAGTGCACACACATAATATAGAGAGGAGCTGCACAGCTAACAATCTAGTGCACACACACAATATAGAGAGGAGCTGCACAGCTAACAATCTAGTGCACACACACAATATAGAGAGGAGCTGCACAGCTAACAAGCTAGTGCACACACATAATATAGAGAGGAGCTGCACAGCTAACAATCTAGTGCACACACACAATATAGAGAGGAGCTGCACAGCTAACAATCTAGTGCACACACATAATATAGAGAGGAGCTGCAGAGCTAATAATCTAGTGCACACACACAATATAGAGAGGAGCTGCACAGCTAACAATCTAGTGCACACACATAATATAGAGAGGAACTGCACAGCTAACAATCTAGTGCACACATCATACAGAGATAAGCAACAGAACTGATAATCTAATGTATGCACAATACAGATATGTACTGTAGAACTTCACAATCCATTTCATGCACAATATAGAGATGAGCAGCAGAACTGACAATCTAATCCACACACAATACACAGAGGAGGACCAGACCAAACAATACAGTGCACACATGCGCAATACAGAGAGTAACTGCAGTCCATAGAAGAATTTCCCAGCACTTAAGGGCAACACCATGTAGTAATATAACCAGATTTTTTGTTGCACATGTAAATATATATATATATATATATTTTATTTTTTTTTACTCGCCATAGTCCAGTTGTCATGTTTGTAATTTGATTGACCTCTTGCTCCGAAATTCACATGTAAAGTATAATGTCATCCTCTCCGTCCTCAGCTTGCATATGCCTCACCTTTTACATAGCAGCCATAGCAGCAAGCTGCTTTCCATGGGGCTGCTGAGGAATTCCTCTTGTGCTTATCAAGTCTGTCTTACCCCCTACTCTTAAAGCGATAGTAATACTTCAAAATAAGTCAGTGGGATAAGTGTGTACCTTGTGGTTGCCTGTCATCTGTCTTGCATGGCAAATGTAGACATCCATGAAATAACTAAGGAATGAGGGTCTACCTTAACCCTTTGAGTGCCGTTACATACCCATGGTGCTGCAGCTTCCCTTCAGTGGCTGTACTACAAGGCTGGCTGAGGCCACTGGGAGTCAGAGTGAGTGATAGTGTGTGTGTGTGTGTGTGTGTGTGTACATTGGCCATTTTCTTTATGGTTGAGGGATGGCAAATCCTGCCCTCTCCTGTCAAAATCACGTCTCCTGTATCTCCAGCACTGGCATTAGGGAGGAGATTTCTACATCTCCTCCTTACTCCTACCCCTGAGGAGACAGTTATGTAATTAGGCTTTCTCTTTTATATATATATATATATAGAGAGAGAGATGAGGTAATTGAAATAATGTTAAACTTTTATATATATATACTCATAATTTCAGACAGAGCATTCCAACGGCTGATGCGGATGACCTGAGTTCTGATGACTCAGGTTCTGAGGAAGAAGAATTAAGAGCTGTCGGAGTGAGTGATGTATTTTTTATACTATTAATACTGTAATATCTACACGATAAAAGAAAAAGTGGTCAGGTGACCACAAATGCTATGTCTGTGCCACACATACCCCCAAGGAGGCAGCTAGGAGGAGATCTGCATATGTCCTCTACGTTGCCTGGGCCCAGTCTTACACACAAAATTATAATACACACACCCCAGGGCTGGCACTTAAAGGGATAGTAATGTTTCATAATAAAAGCAGCTCTAATAAATCTTCATAGTATTTGGGCCTTGGAGAGTGTTATTTAAATTCTGTCAGAGTTGTAGTTCAAGAGTAATTGAATGATAAATTATCCCCCTCCTGCCCCTATAACACTGCTCAGCTCAGAGCAGCAGGGAGGTGTCCAGGTAGATTGCAGCGAGGGACAGGGAGGTGTCCAGGTAGATTGCAGCAAGGGACAATCTTCAATTACGATAAGGGAAAAAGCTGAAAAAAACTGTCAAGGGGGGCAGGGTTTTCATTGTTCTCATAGTAAGAAGATTGTCCCTTGATGTTATCTGTCTGATCAAGCAACCAGATTCTACATCTGAGGTGAGCAGTGTTACACTAGGTAAAAGGGGCGGGAGGGGGATAATTTATCATTCCATTACTTTTGAACTATAACTCTGACAGTATTGAAATAACACTCTCTATGGCTCAAATACTATGAAGATTAATTGGAGCTGCTTTTTTTGTGAAACATTACTATCCCTTTAAGAGCGCATACTCAGATCTCCTATAGACTGCCATAGCCCAACATACACACCCCAGGGTGCTGCTAGGGACCAGATTAGCAGATGTCCTACACAGTTCACAGAAACCAAAAAAATGGCTACCTCATACCTGTTGGCATCAAAAATGTCACACACTACCACTTTCTAACAGTGCAACAAACGATCCCACTCTATTCTTCTTCCCTTGCAGTCTGTCTAGGTTTTCGTTCACTGGTGTCTGTGTGTCTCTCTTAGAGGTCCGCTTCCTGTATATATGGTAATTTATTAATCTCCCCCACCTATCTACAACCCTTTGGTTCATGTTTTCCAAGTGTGCCCGCTACGCTGAACCTGTTACACCTCTCTCTCTCTCGCTATAACCAAGATTTGTTAATCATATTTACACCCCCCCCCCCCAGCATGCCAGCCTCTCCGGGTCATTTTATTGCACTGCCGTTCATCTTCCCCACCTCCATAGTCTGGCTCTCTCCTCTTGATGCTTTGTTATATTGCCTGTGTATATCTCCTCACAGTCTAGGTTGATCCTATACACCGCTGTCTGCCTATCTCCCCCATAGTCTGGCTTGCTTGTTTCAGCACTCTCTCTCTCTCTCCCACAACTCCCATCATCCGCAGTTAGGAAATGATGACAGATGCACGCAAAAGCTGTAGATCGCAAGGTTGCGGACTCCTGCGGGAATGTATACATTACATGACTTTACTTTTAGCCTGGCACCCCATGTAAGTGACAGACCTGTTGCCACACACACTGCCGATGTTCGCCCTGGCACTGACCCCGCCACCCCACTTCATTGTGGGATGGAGGATCGGGGGCAGTGATGGTGGCTGCGGTTCCCGTCCACTTAAACTGGAAGCAGATAGCCAGCACAACTGTGGGTCTGCTGGGGACAGAGGCTACTGCTGGGGTAAGAATGTTCCCATACTTACAATTTCCCTCCCCCAATAGCACTGGGGCAACTGCAACTCCCACCGCCTTCCATACTGAAGTTACAACTATAAAACCCTTGGCCATCTTAAACAGGGCACACATATCAAACATTGAATGTCTTGCATATTACCTATTAAGACATAGGCTGAAAGGGACAAGGCAGCGAAGGGTACAAACCCTGAGATGCATTAATTGTATTGTATATTTTTATTTATATAGCTCCAACCGGTGTACTTGGCACTTTACAGATTACATTTATTATAGAAGGGGTACAATAAGTGCGGTGATTAAGCGCTTATATAGGCTGTCATAAGGGGAACAACAGGTGAGTATACATTAGGATTAGAGGTCTCTGCCCCATAGAGCTTACAATCTAAGTATAGGATGTGTGACATACAGATACAAGCTGGTAGAGGAGGAAGTGAAGTGTTTGGCTTATGATGATAATGTTTGATAATGTTTCCATATTACGCTGTTGCTAGAGATAAAAGGTGCTCTTTTAGCTTTCATTTAAAATTGCTGAGGGTTGAGGCTTGGCGAATACTGGATGGTAGGGAGTTCCAGAGGTAAGGGTAACAAGTGAGAAAGCTTTCAATTGTGAAACAGCGATAGTGATTAAAGGGGCAGAGAGTCGTCCACCATGTGTGCTACGTAGTGGATTTGCAGGAATATGGCGGGATATCAAAGATGAAATATAAGGCAGGGACAAGTGATGGAGAGCCTTGAAGGTTATAAGGAGGATTTTGAATGTGATACGCTGCTTTTTGGGAAGCCATGACAGTGATTTTAAGAGTGGTGAAATGAGTACTGTTCTGGAGGAGAGGAAGAGTATTCTGGTGGCTGAATTAAGAACTGATTGAAAAGAAGCAAAGTGGTTAGTAGGAAGACCAATAAGTTGGTAGGAAACCCATTAAGCCCATTAGGAGGGCTATGTGAGTGTTCATTTTTTATTTTTGCTTTGTTTTTATTGTTCACTAGCAGTTATGCACAGAGTTGTCTATACCTTAAAATAAGAGACGTCACACAGACACCCCTCCCACCCCCTTCTCTCTGTCTTCAGATTTGGCCTGTCCTTAGTTTGTACATACACATCTATCTTTTGTTTTCTGTTTCACACACAACTTTTGAGGGACTTCCTTGAATTGCTTCACATCAGATACCTCAGGCAAAGACAGGGTTAATTAACTGCTGTAGCCAGCAAGTATCTGAGACATATTTGTATTGCTTTCCAGTAAGTAGAGGCCGCATGAGCTCTTAACCCTTAAGCCTTTGCTGGCAAACTGTCGTGCAGCGCATATACTGCTTCACCCCTTGTGGCAGTGAATGGGTTAAATTGACATTGACACAAAACTAGACTGAATATTCTACTACGCTGATGAATCAGGGAAGACATTCCAAACTTGGGTCAGTACTGCGCAGCAGAGAGGACGTCAAATCCTGGCAAAACACTTCTCACAACAGCGCTCCATACAGGAACTATTGGTACAAAACATAGGATTTGCTGGGTATCAAGCACATTTATACTATAGATTCATAACACATAACAAACATATTGTCCTTAATACTGGCACCACTCATTCCATACACTTCAGCTTACACACAGTCCACCTTTGACTCCTCTTCTTCCATCCTCTTTGCCATTTAAATGGTTAACCATTTCAGTACCAAAACATTGGATAGATCTGTGCAAATGAAACTGTTAACCCTTTGCCTGCCCTCTCACTACCACAGACCTATCCAATGCAGTGGATACCCCTTTTGACAGTCACAGAGTTAACCCTTTCAGTGTCTAACAGGTATGTAATGCATTGGATAGCTCAGTCACACTCATAGGGTTAACCCTTTCAATGTCACACACCTATACAATGCATTCTATACCTCTGCCACTGCAAGAGGGTTAACTTGCACCACTATTCCCTGTATGTATGTATGTATATTTTTTTGTATCTGTTTCATATTCCCATGCATTCATAGTTCTTTGGTGCTGAAATGGTTAATCGTTTCAGTGCAAACAGGTATCCAATGCAATGGATAGGTAAGTGTCACTAAAAGGGTTAACCATTTCATGGACCTTTCACTTATCCAATACATTGGATGCCTTACACTTTACATTAGTAAATTAAATAATAATTAAAAAAAAGATGGGTAAAACCGTCCCACACTGCTAGTTTATTATAAAAACGTAAGAGTGCAACAAGTATCCTTCCACTTACAAGAGGTCCTATATTGAGAAGTTGAAAGGTTTTGAAGCACTGGTGTACTATCTCATTCTGCAAGCATAGTTGTTACATCAACTTTTGTGCATGTGCATCGCAGGCACATAACCAGGACGTTTGAGAGTATGGAAGTATTGCAGACTTTATAATAACATTATCAAATAGTTGTGTTTTGTAAGGAAACACTTTATTTATCAAAACATTCTATATACGTCTCTCATATGATGTAGTTCCTTTGTACACAGGAGGAAAACATTATCAGTAATCATTTCAATATATTGTTATCTGTTGTAGTTATTACATATGTGTATATGTGTATTTTCAGACAGCGAGGCCGGATGAGGAAGACTCCTCCACAACTGAATCTGCGGTTTCAGGACCGAGCATCCAATACGTCCCTCCACGTCGTAGTTAAAGGCTAATTGGAAATGTGAACAGTACCAGAGTAGGGAATACATTCTATACACTTCTCTCATATGATGTAGTTCCTTTGTACACAGGAGGAAAACATTATCAGTAATCATTTGAATATGTAATTAAATTGTTATCTGTTGTAGGTATTACACATGTGTATATGTGTATTTTCAGACAGCGAGGCTGGATGAGGAAGACTCCTCCACAACTGAATCTGCGGTTTCAGGACCGAGCATCCAATACGTCCCTCCACGTCGTAGTCAAAGGCTAATTGGAAATGTGAACAGTACCAGAGTAGGGAATACATTCTATACACTTCTCTCATATGATATAATTCCCTTGTACACAGGAGGAAAACATTATCAGTAATCATTTGAATATGTAATTAAATTGTTATCTGTTGTAGGTATTACATATGTGTATATGTGTATTTTCAGACAGCGAGGCCGGATGAGGAAGACTCGTCCACTACTTCATCTACGGTTTCGGGACCGAGCATCCAATACGTCCTTCCACGTCGTAGTCAAAGGCTAATTGGAAATATGAACAGTACCAGAGCAGGGAATACAAACTGGTGCACTTGTACAAATTGCATTGTCATGCCAACAGACATAGAATCTGCTTGTTGCAAAGAGATACAAAATGCGGAACCATATATCACACAGGGCTGCAACTGTATAATTAAAAATGAGAAATTTGTCTCCCTTTGTTTAGATCATGACAAAGTAGATTTTCAGTTTAGATTTATGGGCGCATCACAAGATTGCAAAAAAGATGCAGATTACAATCGGTAAGTAATTATTATAACTGTCAAATAATTATCACTAATGATGTCACAGATATTACTCCTATTAATTATTTATATTAATTTTGCTGGAATACATAAGCAATCTCATACTAAATGACTAATTGTACCATTATTATCTTTATTTGATAATTATTGTAGACCAGTTGAAGAGCCTGTGTGCACGGGCCACAGTGCCACCCAGCAACAGTCGCGGTGCAGTCATGCACAATAGAGACACAGTCTGCATTCGGATTGCCCCGCACCATTATCAGCCACGGCGCGAACAGTCTGTACTGTACATGACTGCAGCTTGCTCAGCCTACTGTACTGCACATGGCAGCTTCTGACAAACAAAAAGAAAATTATTATATAGGATGTGCAAACAGATGTGTTAGTAACCATTTGAGTGTCACAAAGGCATTGCACTGTAATGCGCTAGATACCTCTCTGGCACTCAAAGGGTTAAAGAAAAATAATATTATATATTAACTAGCTGAACAGCCCGTTACACGGGCCACAGTGCCAGTGCCACTCGGTCGCGGGGCAGTCACGCACAGTAGAGACAGCCCGCGCCACGGCTGATACAGAGATGAATGCTCCTTCGGAGCACCCAGCTCTGTATCAGCCGCGGCGCGGGCAGTGTCTACTGCACATGTCGCGGCATTACACACGATTTAGCGAATTATTATTTAGGATATTTCTATATCAAATATTTTTTTAAAAATGCAGAGAAAAAAAAACAATAGCTATTCTATGTCAGGTGTAATTATCTAATAAAGATTCCAAACTCACGCCATTCTTTATATATCTAATGAAGCCTCCCCTCAGCTCTTGCATGCGATCATTGTTCCTGACAAACTGCAACGCGGGTCAGTCTCCTGGCTGACAGCATAGTCAGTACCTTGCACCCATGAACAAGGAGGGAATGGTTTATATTATTTTCACAGATGATAATCCCTTGTTGAGATAAATCAGCCTCGGCTTCAATATGTATGTAAATGGTGCGGGCGTGTTGACACTGTAGCTTAGAATTACACATGCTATACAACACTTTCATGATTGTAATAAAGCTCTAAACCTATAACGTCTGATGTAGGCTTTATTTAGGTACCCAAAAATATATATTTCTATATTGAACAAGTTAACAGGTAAAATAACTGCACTGACTTTGTTTTTTCTAGCAATTTACGCAAGATAGCCTACAGATTATTCACAACGTGAGTTCACAATGTTCTTGATGATGGTAGGAGAAGGCCGATACCTTCCTGCGTAGTTAGCTCCATTAGAGCAGCATTTCCGGATCCCAAGGGGACTTATACAGGATTAAAGAGAAATACTGACTATGATGCTGCTGAAATGGCATTACATATTTTGTGAACTTGTCAAATGTCCTTTATGCGTTGAACCTGTTAGTTTAATTTATTTTATTGAAATATAATATTACCGTTCTTAGTTTTGGAATAAAATCTGAGTGATTTGTTTGCTAATATGTCTTCTTTCCAATTTTCATTTATTGTATATATATATATATATATATATATATATATATATATATATATGTAACAACATATATGTAAAACACTAGCAAAAGGGGCACAGGGTTGCTTGAGGGGTATTGAACGCAATGATTATCAATGGTTTGGGTTAGTTTGCTGCATTGAAAGGTTTCAGCGTTTCAGAGCAAAATATGTATGTATGCAGTGTAATGTGTTGGATTCCTGTTTGGCACTGAAGGGGTTAAGTGTGAAACCCAACCGTTTCAGTGCCGCAAATGTACATAAACCATGCATTCAATACCCTAGAAACTCTGAACTGAGTTTGTAACGCTGTGCCCCTTTTGCTAGTTCTGGTATAAAACTGCTTTATAGCTGATGTTGGTCACTAAATATGTGAAGCTAGATGGACTGTCCATCATGAGATACACAGTAAGGTGCATGTGACAAAATACATGTTAACCATTTCAGTGCCACAGGGGTGTCCAACACATTGTTTGTCAATGTGTTGTTGTATACCACTCTGGGACAGAAAAGGTTACAGGGCAGATAGAAAACACACCAGAAATTAGGTTATTTGAAGCACTGTTGATTCAGCACAATAAATACACTCAGTGTCTCCTTCTTGTCCGCTGCGATAGTAGTCGGCTCCATCAGTGTCCCTCTCCTTAGTCCTGCACTGCTCTCCTTGCTCCCGAGTCCCTGGCATCCCACGTGGCTGCAGAGGCTGGGTGCTCATTGGTCGGTGTGTTGCCTGAAGGGGTTTCGGTGTGACACGGCTCCTTCCTCTGGAGAAGCAGATGGGAGTAAGGACAGCGGAGCAGGACTAAGGAGAGGGACACAGAGGCAGCGGACTTGTAACAGTTTGTTTTGACACTCAGACCAGTAGGTAAAATAAAACAATGTTTATTGAAACAAAATAAATGCAAATGATCTCCCTCTACAGGTGACAACAGTAATAGCAAGTGAATACACAGTACACACAGATTCACTTATAATGATAAGAGGCACACACAATATGATATAGATAATAGGGAACTGGTCCCTAAAGGGTAAAATAGGAACAATAGTCCGTCTCAGCTGTGGGGTTTGGCACGCCCAAATGGTGTGGTGATAAACTGAGCAAATGTGCACAGCACAGAGTTCATGCAATGAAGGATAGTATGTGTTCAGTGACCAACATGAGCTTTAGCAAACAGTGATCCAAAATAGCCCCCGCGGGCATTCCCAACGAGACCACTGAACTGCAAGTGCAAGAGGATGTAGCCCCCACGGGCGTAATCGAGACTAGCCTGAAATGCAAAGCTGGCGTGTTAGCCCCCACGGGCGTATACCGGAGACCAAAGTGAGCACAACACGAGCCAATAGCCCCCACGGGCGTAGACCTTCATATCTTGCAAGAGCTTGGAGCCTAACCCTGCTGTCACTCTGAACCAATAGCCGCAATGGGTACCTCCGGTACTAAACGTGAACTGAGAGCCTTGGACGCCCAACCGGACCCACAATACTTGACTACTCTGCAGTATGAATCGGAGTCGCCGTCCAAGTATGCGGCCAACTCAGCAGGAGTAGATATACAAGGTAGAGGCTCTGTGAATAAATGGAGGTTCGACCAGAGAGAAGTGGCACTGCAAGGGTTAAAAGGTACGTTTAAATCTCCCTCCCTCTCTTGTGATCGGTAAGGATCAGTACTGGGTTCTTGGTACCCTCCAACAGGTGACGCCACTCCTTCAGCAGCCTCGGACCACTGAGAGGGAGTAGCGCCCTTATGTGTCAAATCAGACAAAGGTTTCACAATAGTAGAAAAGTTACGTATGAATTTTCTGTAATAGTTGGCAAACCCTAGAAAGCGCTGGATCGCTTTTAACCATTTAGGACGAGGCCATTGTAATACGGCTGCTAACTTATCCTGGTCCATAGCGATTCCATCTTTGGAGATTACGTACCCCAAAAGTGGTACTTGAGACACATGAAATTCGCATTTTTCTAATTTACAAAACAGCTTATGCTCACAGAGTCGCAGCAATACTTCAGTGACATCTTTACTATGTTGGGAGAGGGTAGCGGAATTAATCAATATATCGTCCAGATATACCACCACGCATGACTGAAGCATGTCACGCAAGATATCATTAATAAGCTCCTGGAATACCGCAGGTGCATTACATAAGCCAAAAGGCATTACCAGATATTCTTAATGCCCCGTTCTGGTATTAAATGCCGTTTTCCACTCATCACCTTCTCTGATTCTAGTTAGATTATAGGCGGCCCGCAAATCAAGTTTCGTGAAGATAGACGAGCCCTTCAAACTGTCAAATAACTCGGTGATGAGTGGAATGGGGTATGCGTTTTTGGGCATCAGTTTATTAAGCCCCCGATAATCAATACATGACCTTAGTTAACCACTTTTCTTTTTTACAAAGAAGAATCCGGCACCAGCCGGGGAGGTAGATTTGCGAATAATTCCCCTCCTAAGAGCATCTTCAATGTATTCCTCCATTGCCCTGTTCCCCTCGCAGGACAGTGGGTAAGTGCGTCCTCTCAGGGGAATCGCACCTGGAGGCAAATCAATAGCACAATCATAGGGTCTGTGCTCGGGCAATGCGCTAGCCTCTCCCTTGCTGAATATGTCACTGAATACCCCGTATTCAACTGGCACAGCGGGAGAGGTACACATAATCTTGACAGGAAAGGATAGACAGTTTATTTTGCAATATTCGGACCAGGAGCTAACCTCACATTTTTGCCAATCAAATTGAGGATTGTGCAGAAGTAACCATGGAAACCCCAAAATGACTGCGTGGTGAGGTGAACGAATAATTTGAAATCGTAACTCCTCCTTGTGGAGTGCCCCAACTGACATAGAAATAGGAGTGGTTTCCATCGTAATGAATGCGGGTTCCAATGGCCTGCCATCAATGGCCTCTACTGCCAACGGAGACTCCTTTTTGCACAGAGGAATGTTATGCAATGTAGCAAAAGATTGGTCCATAAAGTACCCGGCTGCACCCGAGTCTACCAGTGCAGAAGTTTCTATGCCCTTATCGGCCAAACAGAGTTCCACCTGGATGGTGGGTTTAACAGTATTTGGATCTAGGGACTGTTGTACACCACCTAGGGCCTGTCCCCCAAGGTACCCTAGGTGCGTGCGTTTCCCGGCCTCACTGGACAATTACGCAAAAGGTGCCCCTTTTTGCCACAATATAAACATAGGTCTTGCTTTTTACGAAAAGACCTCTCTTCTTTTGAGAGTCTAGTGAAACCCAGCTGCATAGGCTCAGCTGCCTCTCCAGAATGCTCAGTATTAGAGGGTGGGTTAAAGGAACTGCCCTGCCCATGGTTTCTGGAACTTGCCCTTTTAGCCAACCGTCTCTCACGGATTCGAGAGTCAATGATCATCACATAATCAATGAATTAGTCCAGGTCACTAGGTACCTCTCGAGCAGCTATTTCATCCTTAATTGGTTCAGAGAGCCCCTTCGTAAAAGCTGCCAATAATGCCTCCTCATTCCAGCCCACCTCTGCTGCCAGGGTCCGGAATTCTATCGCATAATCGCCCAGTGTACGTTCGCCCTGCTGTATCTCCATTAGCCTTTTAGCAGCGGAGGCAGCTCTACCAGGGACCTCAAACACACGGCGGAACTTTTTTACGAACTCATTAAAGTTCAGCGTGCAGGGTTTGGCATTCTCCCACAATGGGTTCGCCCAAGCCAATGCTTTGCCGGTTAGTAGCGAAATCATGAATCCGACCCTGCTAGGGTCGTTAGGAAAAGCCTGGGGCGTTAGTTCCAAATAGATCTCCAACTGATTGATAAAGCCCCTGCATAAGGAAGGCTCGCCATCATATCTCAATGGTAACGGCGCCGCTGCCGTTAAGCCTCTGGCACAAGTAGGAGGAGCTAGAGGCGGATTATCCGGTGTCAAGACTGGGGAGACCACCGGATTCGGACTAGGCTTGTCTAGGTGTACCGTACGCTCCAGTAGGGTCTGTAGAGCCAGTGCCAATTGATCTAAGCGCTGCTCATGGACATCCATTCTCCAGTGGATGTTTTGTGTGTTACTTTCACCCTTATTGTCTGAGGTCATGGCCCTTTCGTACTGTAACGGTTTGTTTTGACACTCAGACCAGTAGGTAAAATAAAACAATGTTTATTGAAACAAAATAAATGCAAATGATCGCCCTCTACAGGTGACAACAGTAATAGCAAGTGAATACACAGTACACACAGATTCACTTATAATGATAAGAGGCACACACAATATGATATAGATAATAGGGAACTGGTCCCTAAAGGGAACAATAGTCCATCTCAGTTGTGGGGTTTGGCACGCCCAAATGGTGCGGTGATAAACTGAGCAAATGTGCACAGCACAGAGTTCATGCAATGAAGGATAGTATGTGTTCAGTGACCAACACAAGCTTTAGCAAACAGTGATCAAAAATAGCCCCCGCGGGCATTCCCAACGAGACCACTGAACTGCAAGTGCAAGAGGATGTAGCCCCCACGGGCGTAATCGAGACTAGCCTGAAATGCAAAGCTGGCGTGTTAGCCCCCACAGGCGTATACCGGAGACCAAAGTGAGCACAACACGAGCCAATAGCCCCCACGGGCGTAGACCTTCGTATCTTGCAAGAGCTTGGAGCCTAACCCTGCTGTCACTCTGAACCAATAGCCGCAATGGGTACCTCCGGTACTAAACGTGAACCGAGAGCCTTGGACGCCCAACCGGACCCAAAATACTTGACTACTCTGCAGTATGAATCGGAGTCGCCGTCCAAGTAAGCGGCCAACTCAGAAGGAGTAGATATACAAGGTAGAGGCTCTGTGAATAAATGGAGGTTCGACCAGAGAGAAGTGGCACTGCAAGGGTTAAAAGGTACGTTTAAATCTCCCAGGCTCGGTAGAAACTAAGCTCTGCAAGTGTATGGAGGCTCGGTACAAGGAGCACAGCTTATGCAAGTCAGCGAGGAACTCTGCACTAGAAAATACGTTACACCGGAGTGTAATGGTCACACTGAGTCAGCACGGCCCAGCTGGAGTCAGAATGTCGCGGCGGCGACAACAGGCAAACACAGGTCGCTGAAACAGGCCGAAGTTTCTCACGAGCAGAAGGTCAGCCAGTCGGGTCGTAGCATGTAGGAGGATCTCAGACAAGCCGGGTCGTAGCACGTAGGAGGTTCTCAGACAAGCCGGGTCGTAGCACGTAGGAGGTTCTCCGGCAAGCATATATATATATATATATATATATATATATATATATATATATATATATATATATGAAAGAGAAAGGGTCATGTGACCGATAATCTTGTCTGAAGCCTAACTCACCCAGGGGTGACAGTAAGGAGGGGATATTCATACCTCCTCCCTACTGCCAGTCCTTGAGATGCTGAGGGGTGTGATTTTGACAGGGGTGGGCAGGGCCCTACAAGGAGCTAACCCACCCTCAACTTCCTCCTAAACACACACACACATATATACAAATATACATACAGAAATACATACACACTGTAAAACACACACACACACATATATACATACAAGTAGCCCTCTGGATATTTTCTGTTGTGGGTCTCCTAGTGACTTAGAAGCACTTACTGGGCTCTTTAGAACTGTATACTTGTGCCCAGTATGTGAAAAGGAGGCTTGGACTTCAAAGAACTGAATGAGAATACTCATAACATGAAAAAGAGGATTGGAAAACAAGGAATTGAATGAGCATTCTCAGAACATGAAGAAGAGGCTTGGAATACAAGAAACTTACTGGGCAGATGCACAACAGACACAGACATACAGATACAGCCCTCACCTGAGCCTCATCTATGCCCAAATGTCCTCCTGCTCCACACTCACACACAATGCCCTTACCGGCACTTCTCCTGTGAACTCTTTCATTGCCAGAGGGCTACGCAACACATTCTTTGCAATGTGTTGCAAACCTATTTGGCACTCAAAAAGGTAAAACCTTTATAGACTCTTAATTTGCAGGGAAGCAATGTACAAGGGAGGGATTGATGTTTGATGCCTATGCTACTTAAACGGTTAACCCTTGGAGTGCCAGATGGGTATGCATGGGTATGCTTTGCAATGCATTGAGAAACCCTCTGCCACTCAAAGGGTTAAAGGGATAGTAAAACTTCATTAAAGTTTAGCTCCAAGTCTTTTTTATATTTGTTTAACATGTAGTGCTATATTTAATTACTTACAGTGTTGTAGTTCAAAAGCTATTCAATCCGAAAGGATCCCCCTCCTGCCCCTTTCCCTGTATCAGTCAGCCACTCAGTCTGGTCCGTATGGAGCACGGCAAGGCACAATCTTCAGCAAGCAAAAGGAGGGGGGCTGGGTTGTCCTTATACTTACTGAATGAAGATTGTACCTCGCTGCATCTGTCCAGTCCCACGACCGGATTCCGTATCTAATGGGAGGTGGCCAGAATGGGGCGGGAGGGGAATCCATTTGGCTTCAATAGCGTTTGATCTACAACAATGTAAGTAATTAAATATAGCATAATGTTAAACAAATATAAAGCAGACAGAGATAAACGTAACTGAAGTATTACTATCCCTTTAAAAGATTATATACTCTAGACTTTTTCCAGTGTGACCATGCTGGGCTTTTTTGGAACCTTTTTTATATTTTGAGATTGACAGTGGATGCCCAGGATCCCTGGTCCCTGATACATATTTTGCCTTCCTCTGGATCAACAGGGGTGTTTTTGGCATGGACTGGACTTGATGTACGCATGTCTTTTTTCAGCCTTATCTACTATGTTACTATATATACTATATGTAATGGACAAACTAGTCATGTGACCAACAATTCTCCAGACGTACCAAACATACCCTGGGGTGGACAGAAGGAGGTGATAAGCACATCTCCTCCATTCACATCAATTCAACATGGAAAGGGGCGTGATTTTCACAGAAGTGTGCATGGGGGCGTAATGCCTCTTAAAAAAAAAAAAAAAAACAACATGGGCAAGTTACAGCCGATGCAAATAACACCCTTAGCCTTTGCACACCAGCAGCAAGTTCCAGCATAACCAAACCTTGGCCCTCCTCACTATTTCCTGTTAAAAGAAAAACACAACATTCTCCACTTGCACCGCCATCAACCTTCACCTGCTTACGCTGTCTTGTTACCCCACAAACCTGCACCTCATCACTGTCTGCTTGCAACACAAACATGCCTCACTAACACCGCCACCACATTTATCCCTTTGGCTGCCAAAAATATGCAACACAGCACTACACCTTCCATACACCTCTGCCATTCAAAGACTTACTGCATGACCATCGCTGCACCTCCTCACATGCCATAGTTCTCTTCACAATGTAAAAACATAGAAACATAGAAGTAAATGGCAAATAAGAACCATTCAGCCTAGCTAGTCTGCCCATTTTCCTACAGTAAAAACCTCAAACCTTTTTTGGTCCTTGCTCTTTTCTTATGTTAAGGACAGCCTTATGCCTATCCCATGAATGCTTAAAGGGATAGTAACCCCCCCAACAACTTGACCGCAAAATACAGGAATCATAGAAACATACCGAACGCACTTAGTCCCATCTCTCAAACCTTTATGGTTTGAGAGATGTAAGACAAGACAGTCCTCCGGTCCCTCCCCCTTCTGCCTGACGAGCTGTAAAGCTGTCAGAGGCAGAATCTGGTCGGCCGACTTTCCGCGGTTCTGCAGGAGTTCTGACATCTAGATATCTCAGTATAATTACTTCATAGGAATGGTCTACAACATGTGCTTGCATGCCAGGCACATGTTTTAGACCATACCCATGAAGTAATAATATGTAGATATTTAGATGACAGCGCACCTGCAGAGCCACCGTCTGGTGCTGGAAGCCGGATCTCATGAAGTCCGCTATACAGCGGACGCATGAGAAGGGGGAGGGAGGAGAGGTCTTTCTTGCCTTACATCTCTCAAACCATAAAGGTTTGAGAGATGGGACTAAGTGCATTCGGTATGTTTCTATGATTCCTGTATTTTGCCGTCAAGTTGTTGGGGGTTACTATCCCTTTAAATTCTGTCACTGAATTAACTTCTGCCACTTCTGCTGGTAGGTTATTCCACTTATCTACTACCCTCTCAGTGAAGTAAAACTTTCTTACATTACATCTAGGCCTGTGTCCCTCTAGTTTTAGACTACTTCAAAATATTCTTCCATCCTGCACGTTGTTGAATCTCTTCATGTATTTGAATGTTTCTATCATATCCCCTCTCTCTCTTCTCTCCGCCAAGCTATACATGTTCAGATCCTTTAGTCTATCCTGATATTTATTTTCCTGTAAACCAAACACCATTTAGTAGCCCTTCTTTGAATTTTCTCTAGAGTTATCTATATCCTTCTGTAGATGGGGTCTCCAGTACTGTATACAATACTCTAGGTGAGGTCTAACTGGAGATCTGTGGAGTGGCATGACCACTTCCCTTTTTCTGCTAATACCCCTAGCTATACAACCCAGTATCCTACTTGCATTCCCCACTGCTTTATTACATTGCCTACCTACCTTTAAGTCATTAGAAATAATTACTCCCAAATCCCTTTCCTCTGTTGTCTCTGACAGCACAGTACCCTTAATAATATATTTTTCCTTTGGATTCTTATGTCCCAAGTGCATTATTTTACATTTATCAACGTTAAACTGCATCTGCCACACTCTTGTTCATTCTTCTAATTTACCTAAATCATTTGTCCCACAGCTCTTAACCATTTGAGTGCCACATGGGTATGCAAAGCAATGCGTTGCGTACCACTGTGCCACTCAGAGATTTAACAGCCTTGGAACATTTTGTTTTTCCCCTTCTGCTACTGACATTGATAGAAAGAAGAGTGCAAACTTCCACTACTTCTGCAGGTGTCAATTCTACATGCTACAGCTACCTGAGGTAGTTTACCTCAAACAATGTGGCCATCAGACAACAATTAACCCCTCTACTTCCAGGGGAAACCATGACACTAAAAACAGGACAAATGATGGCCCATGTGCTCAACTCCCGCCACCCTCACAGTAATATATCCACTCTGTTCAGATAAAAAGGTGTCCACAGTCCAAGCACAGTAAAAAAACAGAAAAAAGAAAAAATCTGCACTATGGACGCCTTTTTCTACACACAGTGTACATTTTGCCTTGTGGATGCTGGTACTTCTGTACATAGACGATCATTTGTTATGTTTTTATTGTCACACTGCCACTCACGGGGTTAACTCCTCTCCACAAGAATATGTTTGTGTGTGCTCAATGTATTGCTCTCCCACATCATGGGCCTTATGGTGCGTATCACAACCTAAACCTCGCATGGTGTAATCCAGTGTTTTGTGGTTTGTTATGTTGTCACTCACTACTTCAATAGGTCACATCTGCCACTTTCACTACAACCACCCTCTTCACCAAGTATCGCCACTCATGCGGTTGTTTTATACCCCCTGCCTTTTATTTATTTAATATTTACCTATACATGCTATTCATAGTCAGGGGCGTTCCTAGGTACCAAAAAGATCTGGGGCTAGAGCCCGTGGCAAAATTCAATAGCGCGCCCACCGCCCACATCACTGATGACAACCGCATGAGCATACATACATACATTTATACTATACGTATATGTACATATATTTATATATATATATCTGGATCTGGACTGCAGCACTAGGGCATGATGTAAGTGAATACACAGCACAGGAAAAAGGGCTGTGTGGCACAATGTATCACATTGTACTAGGGTCACATGGGTGAGAAAGGTAGGAAGGGAGGGCACACATTATGATTTGTACTGCAGTCTGTACTTAAAGGGCTAGTAATACTTGTAGTAAACATGAGGTCCGAGTTTTTTTTATGTTTTTTAACACATAGCACTATATTTGAATACTTACAGTTTTGTAGTTCAAGCTCTATTCAAAGGATCCCCCTCCCTCCCCTTCTTTTCATCTTCCATCAGATCTGTAATCCAGTCATGGGACCGGACGGATGCAGCGAGGGACAATCTTCACTCAGTAAGTATAAGGATAACCCAGCCCCCTTGATGAAGGAAGGCAGGATTTTCCTTTTGCTTACTGAAGACTGTCCCTCACTGCGCTCTATCCGGACCACAGAGAGAGGCAGAGTGATGCAGGGAAAGGGGCGGAAGGGGGATACTTTTGAATTGAATAGCTCTTGAACTACAAAACTATAAGCATTCAAATACAGAGCAATGTGTTTAAAAAAACGTAAAGAAGACTCAGACCTCGAGTTTAATATATTCCTATGCCCTTGGGGTTTATATATACATTGCCAGGGCACCAAATGTAGAACTGTTTTATCTCATACACTCATCATACGCTTTTAAATATACAAGACTCTAACACATCCACTCATACTCCCTCTTACACATATGAATTTATACTCTAACATTAACACACAGACACACTGACTCTCTCTCTGGCACTGCAAGGGTGCAACTGACTATGGTCCCGCAGATCATCTTATCAAGAGTTCCAGAGACTGAGCAATTCACTCACAGCAGCACAATATGTATTAGTTTTGCTTTCTGACAGAAATGTTTTTGACTGTTATGCATTTATTCTGCCAAGTCTACAGTAAGTTAACACTCTGAGTGCCAAAGTGGGATGCAAGGCATTGTAGACCAAATGCCTTGCACTCTTCTCTGAGCACTCAAAGCTGCACTTTCTGCCCCTTATACTTATGCCATTACCCTCCTGTTCTCTTTACCTTTTTAATTATGCATTTCCATAGATGTGGGAAAGTCTCTCCTCCATGCTCTGTTCTGTCCCCTGCATAGCAGAGTGCAGCTTGGAGGTGACTCACAGGCACCACACTGCCCCCAGTGGTAGTTCCAGGTTGCACTGACATTGACTTAATGCAACCGGGAAGTACACGGAATCACAGCCCTTGAAGTCATAAACTGGCAGAGGCAGCAGATTCGGGGCTGCTGCAGAAACATTCGGGGCTTCAGTCCCCTTAGCCCCCCCTAGTGATGCCCATGTTCATAGTACTGGTTTGTTTCCAGAAACCACAAAAATATTGGGGATTTATCTCACTGCAAAAATAGGGTTGCCACCTTTTCTTCAAAAAAATACCGGCCATGGCATTCCATCCATAGATTTAAAGTGTTAGTAATGTCTAAAAAAAACTTTTTTGCATTTAGAAGAGCTTAAAAAGCTGATCTAAATGCAAAAAAAACGTATCTGTCAAACCACTATAGTTTAAGAGATACGGGCGTTTAAAGTTTGATTTCTCCTACTGACAGCTGTAAAGCTGTCAGCAGGAGATCCGTGTCGGTCGACACACTGGCGCTTGAGAAGTGCTGGGATTTCGTTATTTACACGGAATCCCTTCATTGGAATGGTCTAAAACGTTTGCACCACTCCAATGAAGGGATTCCGTGTAAGTAACGAGATCCCGGCACTTCTCAAGCGCCAGCGTGTCGAGCGACACGTATCTACTGCTGACAGCTTTACAGCTGTCAGTAGGAGAAATCAAACTTTAAACGCCCGTATCTCTTAAACCATAGCGGTTTAAGAGATACCGTTTTTTGCATTTAGATCAGCTTTTTAAGCTCTTCTAAATGCAAAAAAGTTTTTTTTAGACATTACTAACACTTTAACATTGGACAGAAGCCATTATTTCTTCTCCAGCATTCACACAGTTAAAACCTCCAGTTAAATTAATGGGAATTTTTACTTGTCCCCTATGGTGCAGTTGGTTTGCTTCTTAATACATCAGCCTTGGTATTTGAGCCGACAATCCAAAAGCAATAAAGACACAGACACGTATAGATAAATTCTATTTTATGTTTATTATTCTAACTAAATATAATCCTAATCTAACACTAAAATATATATGGAATAAAACTAATTACTAAATATAATAGAAATATATTAAGATAATATTTAAAAATATTACTTAACACTAAATATATATATAAAGATAATACTTAAAAATATAACTTATTACTAACTATATTTAAATATATAAAGATAATATTTACAAATATAACTTATTACTAACTATATTTAAATATATAAAGATAATATTTAAAAATATAACTTATTACTAAATCTAATTATATAAATATACAGTATTAAGATAATATATAAAAAGTTAGCTTATTATAACTAAATATAATCCAAATCTAACACTAAAATATATATGGAATAAAACTAACTACTAAATATAATATAAATATATTAAGATAATATTTAAAAATGTTACTTAGTACTAAATATATATAATAAAGATAAAAATATAACTTATTACTAAATCTAATGTATATAAATTTACAGTATTAAGATAATATATAAAAAGGAAACTTATTATTAAATCTACTGTATACAAAATAACTCTTATCTCTATCTAAACTGTGTGTAATAACTAATGTGAGGTGTACAGTTCGTTGTAAAGACCCCAAATGTGAGCCGCACGCAGGGCAGGGAAAACCCCTGTGGGGGAAACCTGCGAGGATCCGTGGCTGCCATACTGCCGTCATCTCGGCATACTACGCGGGGGAACTGTACCATGTGTGTGGGTGCGGGTGTGCAGATTTAGATGTCTGATGTGGAGAGGCCTTCTACTTCCTTCTGGAGATATTTGCTGATTCTTTTGTTTTTATAAAAGGAGAAAGAAATAAGACAATTATTAATAACTGGTTATTTTCCAGGCTATCTTTACATGCTACACAATGGGGCTGATCTACTAAACAACTTGTGGCTCTCCAGTTATTGGAGACTATGACTCAATCAGTCCCAACTTGCCAATGGCTGTGGATGGCAAGATTTCTAACTCAAAACAGCTGGGGAGCCACATGATGACACCCCCTATACTAAGGAAAAGGTGGTGCAATTCTGGAGCAAACACAAATTCCCCAAATTCCCATTGATTTTAGTGGGGGTTTAGTCCTTTGAATGCTTCTTAATGCGTTATGAACCCCTTTAGCATTCAAGGGGATAAAAACAATGGACTGGGAGAAGCAAAGGCAGGGTTTGCCTTGAGAATGGGAAGCAATTAGGTGGAACAGGGCAGGGACAGGGAAGAATGTGGTGGACAGGGTTACCTGGGAACTCACCAAGCAAGAGAATCAACCTGTATCCACAGAGACTCTAAAAGACAGAGGGGTAGATTTAAAGGCAGCCGTTAACAAAAAAAATCACTAACGGGTGCGTTAAGTGACATGTTGCAATTCAAAGATCCGTCTAAAGAACAGCTAACGGCAGTTGTACAATCCTTACGGCCGATACACTTACGTGCATTCAGACGCATGGAAAAACATACACCAGAGCTATTCAAAGGCTTGCGGTACTGATAACGGCTGAAAAAAAGACACACCTAACGGCTAAAAGTTAAGACCCACTTTTTTTAGCCGTTAGACACTTAACGGCCAAAACAAAACACCCGTTACATAGGAAAACACACAAAAGGCTTACCGCACAACCATGTAAATGGGAAAATTAACCCGTGCAATGCCAAAACAACACAAAAACATGCACACACAACACAAATCACTATACACACAACAACAACCAACACCACAGGGACAACGACACACAAAAAAACAACAACACAACATGGCACGGAACAATGGGGGTCATCACACAAAGCGGACACCTGCAAATACAAGCTCACCTGGGCAACATCAACACGCCACCTGCACCCCACAACTGCATGTCCGCAAATGGCACACACAGAACAAGCACAACACACCACATCTTATAACACACACACACCTGCAAACACTTACCTGGACAAAAACAACTCACCATTGGTCAGCACTCACCTCATCACCACACCCACACAACGCCCTAGCAAGTACTTAAAGGGACAACTCAACACACTCACTTGTGGCTTGTTTTCCACTCAGGGAGGGAGAGAGAGATAGAGAGAGATAGAGATAGATAGAAAGATAGAGACAGATAGAGAGAGCAAACAGTATGTTGGGTTACATATTGTTGCGAAGGCTGCGGAGAAGGCGTGCAAGGGAGAGAGCTGGGGAACATCAGCAACCTCCAAGCATGCCTGATCAACAGCCACCACCTGTTGCAAGTGAGGAGGCTCTGGCTCAGCAGCCACACAGGAGCCCATCCCCACCTGGAGGGCACAGGATGTATAGACGACCACCAAGGCCCAGGGTATACCGCCCAAGGGTCACCCTCTTTGGAATGACCGATGATGAGGTAATTGATCGCTACAGGTTGAGGCCTGACAGCATCATTGCCTTGTATGAGGTCATCAAGGAGCAGGTGGATCCCATCTACATCTACAACCATGCCCTAACTGGCCTGCAGAAACTACTCTGTGCCATGCACTTCATGGCAAGCGGGGCCTTCCAGTCCACAGAGGGTTACGCATCTGGCATGTCACAGGCCACATTCTCCAGGGTGCTGGCCCAGGTCCTGCCAGCCCTCAAAAGCAAGGCCAGTACCTATATACATTTCCCCACCACCGACATGGACTGGATACAAGTCAAGCAGGCTTTTTACGCCAGGGGAGGCATGCCCAGGGTCATGGGTGCTATAGATTGCACCCATGTCCGAATTAAGGCCCCAGCACGTGACGCACAGATATTCATCAACAGGAAGAACTTTCACTCCATCAACGTGCAGATGGTGTGTGACAGCCATATGAGGATAATGAATGTCTGTGCAAAGTATCCTGGCAGCTCACATGAGTCATACATTCTCCAAAACTCCTCAGTCCACAGAGATTTCGAGAATGGAACTTTTACAGGGGGATGGCTTTTGGGTGAGTTCACAATACAAAATCACATCACATACACAGGCGTACACACAACGCTGCTTAGCATGCTCCTGACCCACAGCTACTACGTCTACCACACAAAACATCATTCACACAACATGTGCTCCCTGTCTCACCATGTCACTCACATTACACAGGTGATGCTGGCTATGGATGCAAGTCCTGGCTACTGACCCCACTGGCCAATCCTCGAACACATGCCCAGGAAAGCTACAACCAGGCTCATGGCAGAACGAGGAATGCCATTGAGCGAACCTTTGGCCTCCTCAAGTCAAGATTCCGATGTCTGGACCACTCGGGGGGAGCACTGCAGTATGCACCTGGAAAGGTGTGCGACATCATTGTGGCGTGCGCAATACTGCACAACATCGCAGTGGACACCAGGCTGCTGGAGCACATCCAGGCCCCCCCCATACAGGAAGTGCCCATGGACATCGGACACGTTGAGGAGACCCTGAGAGGGACACAGATCAGAGAGAGGCTCATCACGGAACACTTTACATGTGAGTATAACACAGGCATGCAAACAATCCATGCAAGTCCCCCATCAGTCCTGTGACACTAACCACACTGCACATTTTGTTCTGTCTCACCCCACAGGAACAGTGACACAGCACTGCACTTGCAGCGGACGTGGCAAATTGTGTGTGTGGACTCAAAAACCATCCTCCATTTCACTCTCCACGTTGACATACAGACCCCAAGGATATCACGCACACCCTCAGGAGAAACAAGGTACAACACATAACCCATGTTCATCGCCTTACAGGGCTTGATTGACAGCAGCTAACTTGATTTGCCATGAGCATAGCCAGAGCAACCATGCTAGCCTTGTAGCGAAAGAGTGTTATCCAATGCTATGCATTGGATAATACTCCGTCACATCAGGGGTTGAAGGGCCATTGGACTCAATATGGGACCTGTACTGTGCTACAGCTGAGAAGAGCAGCACAGGGGTGGATGTACAGTGGTATGGGCACACAATGTAGAGGTCATGAGACGTAGATCAGATTACCAGGGACACCATGCTGACCTGTGAGTGTGCAGACATATGTGCCCCCGACATGAATACACACATCAACAAATGTGTCCTAACAGTTCCATGGAACAAATGACATTGGGCTGCCACTGTCACATTAACAGTGGCAGCCCAAATTCATTACTTCCATGGAGCTTCCAGAACACTTGTTGATGTGTGTATCCATGTCAGGGGCACATATCCATAGGGCTGGGGCACATGTCCTTAGTTCTCCACATAATTGGTTACAGATGAGTACACAACACATTGTCAAGCAATGGTTTGTGTACTCACCTGTAACTGTGAAAATTGAGGGGATCAAAAAGACTAAATTGTTGTTGCTTGATGATCAGTTCAAGTCAACTACTCCAAATCCTGTCCTCTTCTTCCACAGGCATCCGTAACATGATCCATCCTTGAACTGAAGTTCTTCTATGTGACTGGATTGATGTCTTGACATCACCTTCATGGAGATCACCCCTTGCTGTTTATGTTGATGTTGTTGGTGATGCCAAGTTTGACCTGAGGTTCACACAAACCTCTACTGGATCATTTTCATATAGACACAGAAAACACTAATTCCTGAGTTTTATAACCTGTACAGTTAGGATGCTCAGCTACAGAGTTGTCAAACCTTGTGGACAACACATGAGCTGGGCAGCAGTGTTACTAAAGTACTATTTTTTTGTTTCAAAGTACATTTAGTGTTCTCATACAGGTGTTCAATGCATATAGGCAATACACAGAAAACACATGTACATCCTAATGTACTTTGAGACACAATAAAGATGAACCATCACCATTCTATCTGTGTCTGTAGGAGGATATATTTGAGAACACAGTTGTCAATGAGTTACCACACCCAGGGTAGAGTATCCCCATACACGGAAAGGCATCACCCATATCACAGGACTCCACCACTTGTTTGCAAGTGAGTGGACTCAGTGATGTATTCACGCTAACAGATGGTGGCAGTGATACACTAATGTGTTGTGGGAGTGATAAAGAGGTGATAAAGGGGACATACTTCCACAGTGAATTCCTGTCCACAGTTAATGTGTTGCTCAGTATAATCAATGTTCAGTGATATTGCTCCACTGGGACATATCACAGTACATGACCAAGTGGACAAGTGTTTTCACTGGGGAAGTCTGTTACACCCTTAGAAAAAACAACAAGTCAACTTACTGGAGGCCCCAATGCTCACCCCAGGATATCAATGTGTGTGCTACACATTGAAATCCTAGGTTGAAAACATTGGCTTCCCCAGTCAGTCTGTTGCACAATGAGTGTGTGAATCCAAGACAATATGGATACATGTCCCATTTATCTGTCCTGCTTGTTATCTCACCGCTAAGCCGTTTGTTTGGTTATCCCCTTAACCCTCTGAGTGCCAGAGTGGTACCCAACGCATTTCTTTGCAATGCGTTGCCTACCACTCTGGATATCAAAGGGTTAAACACTACATATGATGTAGATGAATGTTCAATGTTGTACCAAATGTTGGGCTAAGGGGAATGTTTTGTTATGCAAAATCAACACACAACATTGCCATATAACACAGTTGTGTAATATGGCAACAGGGATGTTTTTACAGTTGATTTTGTACAACGATGTGTATGTGAACCCATGTTGTAACATCCCACAAACATCTTACCTAGGCAGGAGTTGTATTCACTGAATTGTTTGGCAATGCATTGGAGACAACTCTGCCACCCAAATCTATGACCAAATTCAAAGCAGATCAGACAGGATTCAAAAGCACAATGTTCCTTTATTCAGGGGAAATTTAACATGTTGGGCATTTTATTTTTTTTTCTTGGGGGGGGGGCTTAGACTGTGTGGCAGAAGTGGATAACCTGGATGATCTCCTGGTCACCCTTTGCCCCCTAGGTGTGGCTTCGGGGGTCACATTAGAGGGGGTGGTGGGGGCAGTGGATCCCTCTGTGGAGCGCAGGTTTTCCCTCTCCAAACGTAAGTCCTCCCTGCGGTTCAGCTCTCTCAACTCCACCAGTAGCTGTGCAAGCAGGTCCATCACCCCCGTGTGTAGCTGATGGAGTTGAGTGTTGATCCTCATGACCTCCGACTCCAGGGCATGGATCCTTGCCTCTATCCTGTTAGTGTTTATACGGGATTCCCTACGGCTCCTGGTGATGTTGTCATTGGTGCGGAGGCTTGACCTGAGTAGTCTCCTTTGCAGAGCCATACACTCAGCTTCCATCCCCGTGGGCCGTTCACTGCTGGTGATGCTTGTGCCTGGTGAATCAGCTGCTGCTGTGTCCTCCTCTGCTGCTGCTGTGTCCTCCTCTGCTGGTGCTGGTTGTGCTGCAGATGGGTATGTGCCCACCACATCAATTGACCCACTGCTGCCTACCGATGTCTGTGCTGGTGGAGGTGGTGGGGTAAACACGTCCCTTCGCATAGGGTGTTGGGGCTCCCCAAGCAGGCCCAGGTGTTGGTAGTCGAGTGGCCAAGGGTCAAACCTTGGCCACTGGTATGTGCTTGGCCCCCACCTAGGATCATACCTGGGGCCATGCTGGGGAGCCATCCAGGAGGGTAGGTCAATCTGTGGGTATGGCCCGTATTGGGTGGTGGCCACATCACCGGGCAGCCATTGCCTCCCTGGTGGTGGTGGTGCTGCTGCTGCTGCTGGGGGATAATAGCTCCTGGAGGTGGTGGGGGGCATCCAGTCACTGTAATAAGTCGGTGCAGGCAGAGTTGGTGCAGGCAGAGTTGGTGCAGGCAGAGTTGATGCAGGCAGAGTTGGTGCAGGCAGAGTTGATGCAGGCAGAGTTGGTGCAGGCAGAGTTGGTGCAGGCAGAGTTGGTGCAGGCAGGGTTGGTGCATCCAGCTGGCCAAGAGGTGTGGATGTCGTTGGGTACGGTGCCCACTGGCTGGTCCCCTCCTCCAAATACTCCTCACTGGGTGGTGAGGTGGCCTCCTCCATGGGCTCCTGATGTGCTGGAGACACATAACCTGTGTGGAGGATTGAGATTGTGTGATCAGTAAACTTAGCCATGATGGTGTCAAATTGATATTAATACTTGAAATGTGTAAAGGAACATATATGTTGTATGGTGTATCCCCCTGTGTGAAACAACGGTACTCCTACTGGTGATGGGTGTTGTATTCTACATGTATTGCAGCTCAGAGTTGAATTCCTTTTGTGCCACATCCCAGTGGCCTGAAATTGTACATTTGCGCTGTTGCCACATCATCCTTTGTGGATATCTGTTCCCTGGACCAAAGCTAGCCAGAGGATGGTCTGGCAACATTGGCATAGTACATTTTCAGGCCACAGTGATATTGTCCCTGGAATATTCAACTTTGAGCTGTTATACTCTTGTGATGAAACACCTTTCAGTAGTGGGGATACCCTTGCATTACCCGGTGGATCAATCCTATGACATGTATTTTTCCTTTCACATTTTAGGTATTACTATCTCTTTAACGGGATAGCAATGGTTAATTTCACCTTGATGTAACATTGCAGGCATCATAGAGAGATGTTTAGAAAGATGTTGCTGTATGTGACAGCTGGAGATGTCAGTCATTTGACCACACGGAGGCTCTTCAGCAGACTCCACATTGACCCATTTGGAGATAACTACATCTTTGCCATTGTCTACTAAGTGTTCCTGGTTTGTAAGCACGCTCTGTGGACCATGTCAATGATGGATCCATCTCCAATTGTTTCAATTTTGGGTCTGCTGAAGAGCCTCCGTGTGGTCATATGACTGACATCTCCAGCTGTCACATACAGTAACATCTTTCTAAACATCTCTTTATGATGCCTGCAAGGTTACATCAAGTGAAATTAACCATTGCCATGCCAAGGTACACAGTGAGGAATATGGTCTGATATGTGTGTATATGTACCTTTCATACGGCTACAAACATATCCTTGATAGATATGAACCCAGAGATCTGTTCAGAACATGTGATTGTCTAACTGCCTATATATGTACAGCCATCACAAATGAACTTTCATAGATACAAGTGATACCCATCCAAGTAGGTGTAATATACTGGGTATATGTACTCTGATGATGATATCAATATGAGTTATTTTGTTGAGGGTGCACATATATGGGCAGTTGGACAATCACACGTACTGAACCGAACTCTGGGTTTACATCTTGTTGGGACCTATTTGTACCCATTTGAAAGGGACATATCCACATACAAATCTGGTTGTTTTTCTTTCTGTACATATCTTTTTTGAATAGATCTGCAGTGTGATTCAAGTAGTATTCATCCCTATGTTATCAGTTCATCCCGTACAGTGCTGGATTTTGTCAGATTAGACATGTCCCTCTCTGGTTGTCATGATGGTATCCTATGCATAGCATTGTGATGCATGGGATACCACCGTGGCAATCAGGGATTGATGTACATTACAGGATTCTGTCCATGAGGTCTGTTCAAGTTGAATCCTGAGGGGCAACAATCAAGCCAGTATTGAAGGATATCATTGATTGAGGCCTTTTTTTTCCTGGATCAGCCCATCCATCCTTCTGTGTGAGGCAGCCAGACCCGATCATAGATATCCATAATCCCTGGCCTGTTATTGACCAAACCTCAATGGTTCATATTTGGTTCCCATATGTATCCTGCAAATAGTGTCTGGTGTACCATCCATCCATGGCATCAGCACTCCTGAGGATCTATATGTGAATCAAATGTGAGCTATGTAAATTGAAGTTAGAGTAAATGATTGCATACACAACACCAAGGCCAACTTTTTCACCTTTACTTATGTGTGATTGTTTTTGGCCTGTGTGTTGCACATACAAGCATTTATTCTCAGTGGCACTGTGATTTGTGACCTGATCCATCCTGTTGGTGATTCAGTAAGCGGTTAAGTGGACCTGATGAACTGATTATGATGCTGACTTCTCCGCTGACCTCATTTCACCATCTGCAATGTTTTCTATGGAGTCCACACAATGGGGCCTGTGCAGCTTGAATACTGTTATTGGATGTTCTCCATAGACTAACATTGTAATTGGTAAAGTGAGGGTATGCAAGTGTCAAATTCACTACATCAGCTCTTTTTCACCGCTTAGTGAATGTCCCCTATGTGTCATGTAATTGTTAACCTATCGACATGTGTTTGTTGTCTGGTTAACCCTTTGAGTACCAGAGGGGTTGCCAAAGCATTGTTGATCGATGCATTGATGATCCCTCTGGCACTCATGGGGTTATGTGCTGGATTCCCTGTGTGAACATGGGTAACACTGTGTGACAACAATTGTGATGTTTAACATACAACACTTTACTGAGCATGGTTTGTGTGTATTGTGTGTGATGAGCACAGCAACATGGGGGTTAACCAGGGAGTTGGACAGGTTTTGGCCTTGTTGAACATTGACATTTGTCCTTGTCTTGATCCCTGTTTAAACCCTCAGGGTGCTGTGTTGGTGCAATTGTGTGGTTGAATGAAGAGCAGATGTTGGGATGTGAGTGCTTGTTTGTGATGGGTGTGTGGTTTGGGGTGGTGTGTGGTTTTGGGGTGATGCACTTACCGGTGGTGTGGAGGCTCCTCTCCTCCCCAGTGTCTGATCCTCCAGGGACCCCCTCAATGAGGGTAGACGACAGTGTCTGCCGCAGCCTCTCCTCCCATGCGCTGAAGGTGATGGGGACAGGTGGCCCACCTCCGGTGGCTCTGGCGTGCAGGGCGGCATCCCCCATCTTCCTCTTCACCTGCCTTTTGCAGTCGCCCCATCTCTTCTTTATTGAGTCCACATCCCGTCTGCAGGTGGCCACCGCATTAACTCTGCTGCAGATTTGACTCCAGGCAGCTCTCCTCCTCGCAGACAGGCCAGGGAGTCTGTCCCCCGGGAAGAGGACACTCTCCCTCTCCAGCACAGCCTCCACGAGGGCCGTGTTTTCTTCCTCGGTATATCGGGGATCCCTGAGCCTGTCCCCCTCAGCTCCGGCATGCGAGGAGTCAGACCCGGAGTGTCCTGCCTGCTCTGCCCCTGCCTGTGTGTGGTGGTCCCCAGGCACTACCCCTCGTCCCACTGCAGGATCTGTCCCTCTTCTTCTTTGTGTGCCTGTTCTTGTGGGCCTGGTCCCCCTCCGCCCTGCGTATCTCCCTCTCCCACCCCTGCTCTGCTGAGGGATCCCCTCCTGACCTTCCTCCTCCTCCTCCACTAGTCTCCCCATCCCTCTCTCCTGTCCTCCTCTCCTGGCCATCATTCACCCAGTCACACCCAGGCACTCTCACACGCCCTCACAGACACACTCGATCCCACTCACTCTCTGTCACACACTTTCACTCACGGATTCACACTGTAAAAATAAAGTTTAAAATGTGTAAGGTGTGATGAAAAAAAAAAGACTATGTGTATGTATGTGTATGTGTTTGTATGGATGTATGTGCTATGTGCAAAAGTGTGCTATGTGTCTATTTAAATGTAACTCTCTCCTCTCCAAAATCCTTCTACCTTACTCCTCTGTATGCTTCTCTCTCTATCTCTCTCTCTCTCTCTGAATGCTATCCTCCACTCCTGGGTCCTGTGCTCTAGCTTGCTGAAACTCGAAACACAGACAGGGTGTAACCGTTATTTTGAGGTATATATAGGTGTATTTGAACATTTTTGATACTTTGGGGCCTTGGGATTGGCTGTAGGTTTGAATTTTGTTTGTGCATCTATCAGGGTTGCTAGACAACGGCAGCCGTAATGTAACATTTTGAGTTAAGTTGTGTTTTAACGGGTGTTTGGGATGCACGGTGATGCAAAATCAGGTGCGACGCTGGTTTTTGTTTAACGTGTTTTTGTAGTGCCTACGCCCGATAGCTATTCTTGAACGCTTACCTTTGAATCTGCCGTAAAACATGTGTTCTTTGCGGCCGACGTGCCTTTTTTACTTAGCGGATGGTTTAACGGCTGCCTTTAAATCTAGGCCAGAGTCTCCAGGGCAGATCCAGAGTTCCCAGATTTACCCAATATGGATCAATTAAATGAAAAGACCCATTTAAAAGAAAGAACAATTTTTTTGTCTTCTATGGTGAATATGATTTGCCCCAGAATTTCTCCACTTTTCAATTTTCAAGCAAAACAGTCACAACATAGGGAACATACAAGACAACCACTGACATGTCTACTGGAAACGCTGTTTCAGTTAACCACATCGATGTCACTGTCCTCAGGAGATGCAACACTGGCCGGGATGACTTTGTCTGAAGACTGATCTTGTTCAGTGGTGTTTGTCCTGCACAGGAAACAGAAAGGGGGAGGAAAACCTGGAACACAGAGGAGGAATTCTTCCTTGTCCCGTGTGTGATTTCTAATGGCCCAGCCATGGTGCTCCTGTCTTTGGCGTTTCCAGGCCCAGTGGCGTTTTCCGACATGATCTGGAGGAAGAAAGAGACAGGCAGACAGAGAGTGAGTGGGACAAAAGACTGTTGTATTAAACTGATTATTCAGGCTATTTCCCACCCCTTCCAAAACAACCCAACCCCCTTAGCTCTATGAGGGTGAGAGGTGTCCAGTACATTGTTCCACAAAATGCTGGGCACTTGTGTGACACTCATTGTGTTAAAGGAGTAGATAGATAGATAGATAGATAGATAGATAGATAGATAGATAGATAGATACTTAATTGAGGGTTATTTGCACTGACAATAGCTGTGCATAGGCTGCTCTAGCTCCACCAATAATTTAAGGCCTTGGAACTACTGCACCCAAAACATACACGTTTGAGCTACAATAAGTTTTGAATAGAACATCTGTCAGTAATGGGAGTAACCTTGTTTTACTCAGTAGAAAAGACCTGTAATATATATTTTCCTCCATCTTAAGCAATAGTGTGCCTTTATTGAGTTTTCAGAAATATATATTACCTAAGAATAAATAAAAATCCTGCAATAATACTGAGTTATTTTATTAATTCTAAACGATAATATGAGGAAAGGGGAGTACGAGGGGTGGTGGGGGGGGGTCTATAGACATGTCCCTGCTCCCTCTAATTCTACCATCTAGGTAACTGTCTAGTTTGCTTAGTGCTTTCCCCGGCCCTGGGTTTGACGTTTCAGCAACATGAAGGACTCAGCTAGTTTTTTTCTAATATTACACATTCTTAACCCTTTCAGTGCCAAAGGAGTAGGCAATGCATTGAGTACCCCTCTGGCACTCAATGGGTTAAAATACAATTAACACTACCTAATAATAATCCCCTGATTTCCTTACTCTGGAGAGAAAAACCTAATGGCCCCTATGAAGTTTATCCTTGTGACTTGTTCAGTCAGTCTGGCATGTCAGCTCCATGGAGGAGGACACAGGACCTCAGGAACTCAAACTCTGCACAGAGTAAGTAGGCCAATGCTCTCTGACTGCTTCAGTTTGTAATAACTGCCAATAGCTATTCTGTTCATTTCCATGACACCCAGAATTGATGGAGTATGTTGGGTGGAGATACACTAAGGTGTGATATAGAGGTTATAAAGCAGATATGACTTCTACAGTGAAATCACTTCTCCAAGTCCTATGTTATTCTATGGAGCCGATTCACTAAGTTTTCTCAAACTTTGGAGATCTTAGTGCATTGGGTCCAAAGGATAACATAGAACTTGGAGAAATAATATCACTTGAGAAGTCATCTCCATTTTATCAAGTCTTTATCACCCCTTAGTTCATAACCCCTCTCATCTCTTGAACAAAACTCATAGGGATCATTGGGATTTTCTGGCAATAGTAGGGTAAATGAGGGGCTTATTATTAGATGCTGTTAGTTCTCCTATGATTCAATAAATATAAATACAAATCTATATATGTGTGGTCTAACATACCTGCTCGCACTCCTCTCTGGTCACTCTGGCGCGGTAGTCCATCCTGGCCCACAGGGTTCTTCGTATGCGATGGAAATATGTCCTCAGGTAAGGCCACATCATACCCAGGGCCCAGGGGTAGATGTTCTCACGGAAGGGCATAAAAAATACAAGTTTGAGCTGCAATAACATTTGAATATAAAATGCAGCGGGTGATTTCCCTTAGAATTGCCCCCAGTTTGCTTCTATAAATAAGACCCATTGTCTTTGATCAGATCATTTATAGTTAGAAATGAAAGTTACTTATAAGGCAACAAAGAAGTTCATTGGTGTGTACTCAATCAGGAGAAGTCCAGCTTGCAGAAAGTAGCAGAACACCATGGCCAGAAGATACTAGAGAGACAAGAGGAGTTAGATGGTTACAGTGTAGGTCTGGATGGACATTGGTGTGCATGTACAAATCTGCCAGCACAGCCCCACTGATGGTAACCTATAACATCTGTGGTTGTGGTTCAGGGTATACACTAGAGAAGTGATGAACTTAGGCTTTCTACTGCCCTAGGCTCAACAATGTGAATACTCTCCCCCAAATACACAAACACACACACACACACACACGCGTGTGCATGTGTGTGTATTGACAACATTTCCTGTATACCTTAATACATTGGCCTAAGCAAGGCACAGTACAGTGGTTTTCAGTCTTTTTTTTACTCAAGGCATTCCTTACACATATTCTGGAATCTTCAAGGAATCCCTTACATCTTAAAGGTAGTTTGTCAAGGGTTTATTGAGGGGAAAATGAAATATAAATAGGTATCCTTTTATCCCACTAATGATAATAAAGAGCATAATGAGCATTACAATTTCAGTGAATATATTCTGTAAAACAGGCGTTACATTCTCATCAAAGTCTTCAAGGAAAAAAATGTGAAACCCAAAGTTGGTACCCAAGGCATAAAAGAAAAGATGGTCAGAAAATACACACATAATGCCTTCTTGCCCTCCCTTTGACACAAATTGTGTTTAGGGGAGGATTTTATGTGCTTGTGGCTTATTTTTTGTGGAATTAATCTCTGGAATAACTTACTTTGCCCCTGAGACTTAGTAATATACAGACAGAAATCCCTTCACACCCAGGATCTGCCCTGCAATCCACCCCTCTGAGCCCTGGGAACATACAATAAATACCTTATCAGATATCCTCTGGCAGGTGTCCTGGCGCAGGAACCCTTGGATGACACCATTCTCTATAAGAAACACAACAAATTCAGTAAAATAAAGCTCAACTCATTGGAGATGAAAGATACAAATCATATACAGGTTATATACTGGATTTAAATTACAGGGCCCCTTGACAAGGCACTCTATCCACCCTTTGCTCCACCCTTGGACACACCAACAATGATCACATGACCCCAGCCCTGTCCACTGTTTCCTTTACCCAGAAATGTTCTCCTTTTTTGTAATATGCATACCTGGGAAATCTCTGGTTTTGCCCCGGAGACTCTGGATTTCAAACTGAATTACCGGGTCTCCGGGGCAATGTGTGAATCACCGGGTGGGCAGAGTTTAAGTAGAAACTCTGCCCACTTGTGCTCCATCCCGCCCAGTTCCTCCCACTCCCCGCCCTCTTACCTCCATTTTGCAGGGTTTCTTTTTTTTTTTGTCCGCCCCCCCCGCGACTAAGCCCCGCCCCTTTTATGACGCAAATCGCGTCATTTTCCTACCCGGTGGGCACTGACAGGGTTACCCTCTTGGTAACCCTGCCTCAAAAGTTCCCAGGTATGGTAATATGTAAGGCTTTATGAACCAAAGCAAATAAAGGCAATTCTGGAGCAAACCATCTGCCCCACAGAAAACTAAAATTACCAACATTCCCATTGTTGTAAAGGTTTTTTTTTGTTATTTTAATCCCTTTATGATACAGACGTCTCCAACACATTGTTTTAAAATGCAATGCATTGGAGATTTGTCTACATTCAAGGGGTTGAAAGTCCCATTTAAAACAAAGGACATTTGTATTTGTCTCCTAAGGTGCAGTTGGTTTGGCTTAGAATTGCTCATCTTTGCTTTAATACATGAAGCCCATAATCATCTGTAAGGTTCCCAACTCTGATCCTCAGGGCATACTAATAGGGCATTTTTTAAGCACAGGTAGGTCATTCACAATGACTATACCTGGGAACTTTCAAGATGAGCTGACCCTGGGATCTTTGAAATATTAACCCTTAAAGCTTCCCATAATGTAGATTTTATGCGATATGTGCATGCTTACTCTAACACAGAGGTGCTCTGGTCCATGTGCAAGGAACCTTTAATATGCTACAGTTTGGATAACTCACTGCCTGAACACAAACAAGACAAGCAGGACATCTCCCACTCTCTTCCTGGTACTAATGGCACCAGATTAGAGGCTAAGGAAACATTTAATTGGGGAACTTCATATAGTAGGTGACACAGACTTCTCTCACCCTGAGAATTTGGCCCTTCACCCTGAGACCCTGAGATTTGGGTCAAAACCCTGAGTCTCAGGGTCAAACCCTGAGAGTACCCAGGTATGACAATGACCAAGCCACTGATCACCCACCAATGATTAAGCAGTGATATGCTCAAGGTGTGCCTTGAGGAATAACACTGGAAAGCATTGCTCTATGTGTTCTTTACAAACTGCACAGAACACATTGAAATCATCCTACTGGCTTGCTGAGGCTACAGAGCTGATTGACTTACCCAGCAGCAAATAAAATGCGGTGCTTCTTAGTTTATGGAGCTCCTCCTCCTGCATCCTGTAGAGGGTCCATGGAAACTCCTTGTCTAGGCAAGGGTCAGCCTCTGTACATCTCCTCTTTTTGGACGCATCATGATCAGCACTGTTGTAGGAGAGAATAAATTACATTTCTATAAGAATCCCAATTCAGCTATGTATATGCCTCCTTGTCGGAATAAAATTTAACATCACCTAAAAACTTCTCACTTATGTTATTGTGGTTGGAAAATCCTAATGACCCCATCAATGTTGTCCATTTGCCTTTGTTCCACAGATAACATCTTCAATCAGTCCTAAATGTCATATCTATGGAGGCGGACATGCCAGTTACTGGTGAGACTACAGGACCTTGAACTTTGTTCACTTCTCATTCCATCTTCCTGCAGGCAACTACATGTCCACTTCCATGGAAATGACTTCCAATGGAAATGACTGACTGAAGATATTATGACTGAACAGACTATTTTAGTAATTAAATTAATTTTTTTATTAACTTCTTAGTCTCCACACAAGATGCAGAGTTAAAAGAACACTAACACCTCATAAAGTTATTCCCCACTTAACCTTAATCAGGTGGATTGTTCCTCCCAAATTAATCTTTATTTAGTACTGGATGTCACCTGCATAGAGGCAGACATGACTCCAAACTCATCCCACTGAAACCCTCCATCCTAAGAAGTCTTCAGTGGGAGGAGTTTGGGGTGCTGGAGTCCTGTGACAAAGAAGCCTATCCACTTCTATGGACGTGATATCCCGTACTAATCGCAGGCCATGTTTATTCCCATAGAACTGATTCATAGTGGAGATTAGGATTTTCTACCCAGATTAAGGTAAGTGAGGGGATACAATTTTAAGGTGTTATGGTCCATTTAATTCTCTACATCACATTACTATACTGATAATAAAAGTGATAGTGGGAGGATACTATTTTACATGATAAAGACAATGAAAACAAACATTTCTTATTAATGAGGAATTGTAAACTAAAAAAAATCCCAATTTAATTTAAAGCGACAATAGTTATTATGAACATAAAATATAACGTAGGACTTTTCCTTGCCAATTGTGAGTCTAATAAAACTTACTTCTGGTCACCGCAGGCCCCAGTCTCCTCTATGCTACATTTCCTGGTCCTCGGAACGCGTTGGTCTGGGGCCTCTCCTCCTGGAGATCCGGTTCCTAGATGTCTGGAATAAAAGTATTGGTCCTTATTATATGGCTTATACTTTAACCCAATTTTATTGTTTGAATTATATCCAGATGGACAGGAAGCTTAACCCTTAAAGGACCAGAGGGGTATGCAATGCTTATAGGGTTAAAGTGCCAATCAAATTCCATTTTGATATTACATGTTCAGCAAAGGCATATGTAAAGTCTAATTGCCTATTCCTTTTATTATTATTTTCAATGTAACTCTTTCCCTGCAGCACTGAATGCTCTGTATGCTGTATTTAGTAGACTTGAGGAAGTCTTTTCTGCTTCAGGGAAAGTGTTACATTGTATCACTATCTCTGCTTTTACAATCCTTGACAGAAAACTCTGTGTAAATAGAAATTTGGGGAGCTCACTGTCAGGGACACAAATGAAGATGAAAAATAATACTAATACAATTATAGGTAGTGGGACTTTGCATATTATGTTCTTTCATGATATGTAACTTCAAAAGGAAGCTGACTGCCACTTTAAACAGAAGCAAAAACTGTATCATAGGGGAAAATAAAAATTCCCATTGTTTCACCATGGGTTGGAGACCTCAATAGCATTAACCCATTGAGAGCCACAGGGGTATCCAATGCATAGCAAAGCTATGTGTTGGCTAACCCTCTGGCACTCCAAAGGTTAAATGGGAATGTTAGACATGTTTGTTTGACCCATATGGTGTAGTTGGTTTGCTCCAGAATGGCTCCTCTTCCTGGCTGTTCATCACCGGGGAGATGAACAGCCAGAGCAGACTAGAGTATTAACCCTTTGAATGCCAAAGAGGAATCCAATACAGTGCACTGCATAACAGAAGGGGCTTTTATACATAATAATACTGAGGTCCAACTGAAGAAAACAAATGTTCTAAATGTTCTATTTCAATTGCACCTGACATCAACATATTACCTCAACATATACTCGTTTAAAGTGACAGGACACTATGCATCAGGACAAATAGTCACAGTTCTGGGGACAAACCATCTGCCCCGTATAAGACTAACCAACCAAAATGCACATAAATATACAAAGGGATTTTAACCCCTTGAGTGCTAGAGAGATCTCTAACAAATTTACTCAACATACTGCAAAAGCAATGCCATGGAGGCCTCTTTAGCATTTAAGGGGTTAAAACACCCAATTAAATCACTGACCATTTGGGGGATTGTTATTTGTCCCCTACAATGCAGTTGGTTTACTCCAGAGTTGCTCGACTTTATACATAAGGCCCAAAATATTTTGTTTTTAAGACAAAATTTTAAAGCATAACTATCACTAATATACGTGTCCTCCAATTCATTTTACTATAATGGTAAGCATATAAATCCTTTTATAATCCTTATTAAGTGCCGGTATTATTTAGAAATCTAAAGACTCACCGCTACACGACAAAGCAGACATCTTGCTGAATACAGATCTGTGCGCCTGCTCTGTCCGTCCGTGTCTCCTCACTGATTGGTCAGTAACCGAAGGAGGAGTTGTACCACACTATACAGACAGGTAGGGGCAGTGCAGGCCCACAGATCCATCTTTAGTAAGATGTCTGCTCTGTCATCTGGAGGTGTCTCCTAAGAACTTACATTTCTAAATAATGCCGACATTCAATAAGGATTATGAAAGGATTTCAGTGCTTATCGCTATAGTCAAATTTATTGGGGGGCACTTATATATCAGTGATAGTTCTGCTTTAAATCCTCTTTAGTCTGTTGGCCCCAGGGCTTTTCCATCCCTTTATCACTTAGTTGTAGATTCCAAATAAATAGTTGTTTATGTTCTTATTCACTTAGGCACTCACTGTGATAATATCTATTTTATTGTTTTATTTGCAAACATGAGATTATGTTGTCAACTGCATACAATGGGACTTGAGACCTCTCTAATATTCAATGGGTTAAAAATCCTGTTTATATCAATGGGAATGTTACGTGTTCCCTGTGGTGCAGCTGGCTTGCCCCATAGACTGTTTGATTGTATGGATATTGCCCTGTGTGACTGTTGTGCCTAATAGGGACATGTTTATATAGATCAAGGGCTGGATTCTATTGCAGGTGATGAATGTTACCTCCCGTTTTATCAAATATTTTCCTGTTGAATTCTATGGGGAAACCTTGAGATAAAAGCAGTGATAAAATTATCACCTACAATACAATCCAGCCTCCAGAGCCTTAGGCACAAACCAGCTGCACTGCTGTGGATAATATAAGATAATATAAACATCCCCACTGATTTAAAGGGGCTTTAAAACACTTGAATGCTAGAGAGGTCTCCAATGCATTGCAAAGCACTGCAATGTGTTTGAAAGCCCTCTAGCATTCAATGGATTAAAGAACCATTTAAATCAAGGGGAAGTTGGGGAATATTTATTTTTCGAAACATCAACCATGAAATTCTTTGGAGACCTCTCTCTTGCATCCAAGGAGTTACATTTATAAAAATATATCCCAGAGTTACTCTACTATTGACTTTATACATACACCCATACATTTGAATTATAATCCAACAGGGCTTCCAGAATGTGACAGTTGGCTGCAGTGAAAAACAGCAGGGAATTGGGATTACATTGGAGGCAATAAAACATGAAATGATAGTAAAGTAATGGGCTATTTTGCATACAGGCAGGGCAATTTACCCTGATGCAGGCAACTTGCTCTTTTTGGGCTACAGTTCCCATAATTCTCAGCCAGGTAACTGTTTTTGATAACATCTGCATGACTGAGGAGTTATGGAAAAAATTCACCAAAATTCCCACTGCGTTAAATGGGGCAATTGTGCTGTTTGTCCGTTCTCAGAAGCCTCTCACATTTTATATGTTAAATGGGGCAAAGCAATACGTTGGAGACCACTCTCACATTCAAGGGGTTAACACTTTGAGTTTCAGAGGGGTACCCAATGCATTGCTTTGCAAAGCGTTGGATACCCCTTGGCACTCAAAGGGTTAAAAGCCCCACTTAAATGAAGGAGGGGTTTGAGGGAATATTTATTTCTACCCTATGGAGCAGAATTACTCAGCTACTGATTTTAAACATATGTCCCGTAGATTAACATCTCAGTCCAACATGGCTTCCAACTGTCAGAATGTGACAGTTGGCTGCAGTGAATAACAGCACAACATTGTGATTACATTGGAGGCAAAAAAACAAAACAAAAAACATAAAATGGCATTTAAATAAGGGGCTATTTTGCACACAGACAGGGTGATTACTCTCTATGTACCTACCTACTGAACATTTTATCTGGATCCTATCTGATCCTGCCTGGTTTGGTCTCCTCGTCCTGATCCTAAACTTACTGTATTAGCATACTTGGGAACTTTTGAAACAGGGTTACCCGGAGGGTAACCCTGTCAGTTCCGACATAGGAGGAAAATGACGCGATTTGCGTCATAAAAGGGGCGGAGCTTAGTCGCGGAGGGGGGAGCGGGACAGAAAAAAAAAAAACCTGCAAAAACTCTCTAAGAGGGTGGGGAGTGGGAGGAATCGGGCGGGACAGAGCACAAGTGGGCAGAGTTTCTATTTAAACTCTGCCCACCCGGTAATCCACACATTGCCCCGGAGACCCGGTAATTCAGTCTGGAATCCGGAGTCTCCGGGGCAAAACCGGAGAGTTCCCAGGTATGTGTATTAGGGGAATAAAAACAGATAATAATAATAATAACAATAATAATAATAACAATAAAAACAATATACTAGATAAATATAATAGATAAAAAAATTAACAAATCGTTATCAATTAATGAAAAGTTGTAGAAGTCCTCCAGCGGTGCTGCAGCTCAGTTCGGTGCTCAAGGTTCACGGAATGTAAACAAGTAAACCCCTTAGCAGCAGCAATGGCATGGGGAGTGATGATGTCAGCCTATAAATTAAAGGGACAGTAACACTTAATATATAAAAATACAAAAATTGTAGAGTTTATCCTCCTGAGGAATACAAAGGTACTCCCATTGCTGAGAGATTTTTTTTTTTAGGTGCAGTATCCCAAAGGCCTGAAATGATAGAGTTGTGTTGTTTCAACATCACCATATGGACAGCTCTGGTCATTTGACCATAAACCTCCATAGGATGGTGTAGCAACAGCACTACAGTAACATTTCAAGCCATTGAGACCCATGATCTAAAAAAATGTAAGTTTGAGCTGTGATAAAACTTGAATGAAAGACCTCTCAGCAGTGGAAGTTCTCTTGTTTACTCAGGAAGATAAGATCTAATACACACACACATATATATATATATATATATATATATATATATATATATATATATATATATATATATATATATATATATATATATACATATTAGTATTAAGTGTTACTATTCCTTTGGGGGATGCATTTTTATTATATAAACTTGGGGGGGGGTTGGGAGCTGAAGCCTAAGCACTAGTCTAAGGGCCATATTCAGAAATAAATATGAGCAGTTTTGGGGCAAACCACCTTCATCATCACAGGGAGCAAATTAACCTTTACATTGATTTAAAGGCACAGTAACATTATATTATGGGAATATATACAGTATTTGGTATAGCTTTTCCTGCTTAGCATATCATAGTACTCCATTACAACTAAAATGTCTATGTGTTGTTTTTTAGTTTAAACCATTAAGGACCAGGGCAGTGTACAAGACATGCTTTACAATGCGTTACACATCCCTCTAGTCCTTGAAGGGTTATGATGCTATTTGTTAATTTTGGCTCCAGGTGGCACTGTTGCTATTCCTTAGTATGGAAATTTGTAGTCGAAGACTCAAGCTTTCCCTTAGACTGCAATATAAACAAAAAATCCTTTTGGATAACAGTATTAACAATAAACTCTATAATATAATAAAAGAGACTAGATAAAAGATGGACAAATCAATATCAATTAACCCCTTAGTGACCAGCCGCACGCACATGCGTCCGGCACTTAAGGCCTGCAGTGTATTTTTGTTTTTTAAATGATTCCAGAGTACCCGGATGGCGTGCAGCCGCACGGGGACACATAAATGGAAGACATACATGTACGTCCTCTGTCCTTAAGGAACATCCGCCTGAAGACGTACATGTAAGTCCTCGGGCATTAAGGGGCTAATGATAAGTTGTGTAAATTCACCAGTGATCTGCTGCAGCTCAGCTCAGTGCTCAAGGTTCACAGTTTGAATGAAAACAAGTTAACCCCTTAGCAGCAGCAGTGATATGGGGAGCGATGATATCAGCAGGCTGCCTTGAAGCTTTTGCTTTGCATTACATTGCACACCCCTCTGGTTCTTAGCACTTTGAGTGCCAGAGAGATAGCCAAAGCATTGCATCACAATGCATTGAATACCTCTCTGGCACTCAAAGGGTTAAAGGATAAAAATGCTATTTTTGTCGTAGACAACAGGTGGCACCATTGCTATTGCTTACTATGGCATTACTATGACGAGTTGTAGTCTAATACTAAAGTTTCCCTTAAAAATCAATATAAAACTAACCTTGAGGAAAGCTGTTGGGGATGATGCTATAACAGCTTAACCCCATAATGACCAGTGACCTTCCTGGACCGTCACCATTTTTTTGTTTCTCCTGAAAGGCAGATGACGGTCCTGTCACATCACATAGTTTTCAATTATATCGCTCCCGCGGGAGAGCTGTAAATAAAAACATGATCTGAAATTGAGCAGTCCAAGACCGGAATGGTCTCTCTCAGACCCCCAGTTTAGCGAGCCGGTAAATGTCGACAAAGATCAAAGCAATCCTTAAGGGAAGGTAACTTAAATATGTAAAGTAAGAATTCTTTCAAAAAACAGACATGCTAATAGTTTATTTTTATCAATTAACAAAATGCATAGTGAGTGAACAGAAGAAAAATCTAAATGAAATTAATATTTGGTGTCACCACCCTTTGCCTTCAAAACAACTTCAATTCTTCTAGGTACACATGCACAAAGTCAGGGATTTTGTAGCCATATAGTCAGGTGTATGATTAAACAATTATACCAAACAGGTGCTAAAGATCATCAATTTAATAAGTAGGTTGAAACACAATCATTAACTGAAACAGAAACAGCTGTGTAGCAGGAATAAAACTGGGTGAGGAACAGTCAAACTCAGCTAATAAGGTGATGTTGCTGAAGACAGTGTAATGTCAAAAGTCATACCCCATGGCAAGACTGAGCACAGCAACAAGATCCAAGGTACTTATACTGCATCAGCAAGGTCAGATGTTTCAGACAGGGTTTCCAGATGTGCCGTCCAAGCTCTTTTGAAGAAGTCAAAGACACAGTAAACGCTTAGGACCGGAAACACAGTGGTCGGTGAAGAAAACTTAGTGTAGCAGCTGAAAGACACATCATGCTTTCCTTTGCAATTGGAAGATGTCCAGCAGTGCCATAAGCTCAGAATTAGCAGAAAACAGTGGGACCTTGGTACATCCATCTATTGTCCTGTGAAGTCTGGTTAGAAGTAGTCTTCATGGAAGACTTTTGTCCAAAAAGTCATACCTCCAACTTGGAAACAAGGCCAAGTGACTCAACTATGCTTGAAAACATAGCAACTGGGTGTCAGAAAAATGACAGTGGATGCTCTGGACAGATTGAAATATTTGGCTGCAGCAGAAGGCAGTTTGTTTGCCAAAGGCTTTAGAGCGGTACAGGAAAGAGTGTCTGAAGTGAAGCATGTTGTAGGTCAAGTTTGGGGCTGCATTTCTGCAAACAATCAGACACTGGCAAAACTTTTTTTCTAGCAGTCTTGGTTCCTGGCCTGTAACTCACTGCTGTTCCTTGGGGAAAAAATGAATAAACCAAATCAAGGCTTTTGCCCTGTCAATCATAAAACTATGACCCACCCCCCTCCATTCTCTCTTGATGGGGTACTGCATGGAACATACTTTATTGACTTTCAGGGCCCCAAGCACAATGCAAAAAAGGAGCTGTTCTGGAGCAAGTCAATTGCACCATACAAGGCAAATGGAAATTTACACTGCTTTGCAATGTCATGTAGACCTCTCTACCATTCAGGGCATAAAAGTCCCATTTTATGTCATTGGAATTTGCAAGATTCTTAGCTGTTCACTCGGTTGTGGCTGATTTGTCCCACAATTTCTCCTCGAGTGCTTTGCACACTCATGCGTTAGTGTAACAGGGGATTCTACCATACAGCTTGCTGCCTACAGCCATACAAGCCTGAATGTACCCAAACCCGCTTGAACTTGGAAGTGAGGCAGGCAACGGCCTGGTAAGTACTTGGATGGGTCACCAACTGGGAATACTAGGTGCTGTAGGCTGTTTTTTTGCTTCATTTCTGCTGTGATCAACAAACTACACTGAAAAAATCCCTGTAGCCACTATTTACAAACATGAAAAAAAGGCCTGCAGCTGTTGTCGTGGCAATATGGCCTAAAAATAGAAAGTCTAAAATGTGGCTTATTCCAAAATCAAACCTTCAAAGACCAGGTAGGTGTGCAGAGCATTATGAGGCATTGCACTGTACAGCCCTTAAGAGGATAATCAAGTCTTCTGGGCATGCAGCGTGCACTGGAGACTGTTGCTCTCTTATCCAGCTAGCATTAAATCTCTGTCTTTTTGTCCTTTTTTGGGGTCAGGAAATGAATTTCCTTGACAAGGGAAAAATCACCTTTTCTGTGTCATTCGACACCTGTCCAGCCTTAAATTTGTCCTGTGCATTTCACCTCATGCTTGTCAACACCATGCTTTAAAGTGATAGTAATATTTCATAATAAAAGCAGCTCTAATAAATCTTCATAGTATTTGGGCCATGGAGAGTGTTATTTCAATTCTGTCAGAGTTGTAGTTTAGGAGTAATTCAATGACAAAGTATCCCCCTCCCGCCCCTTTTACTGATGTAACACTGTTCAGCCAGATCAGAAGAGAGGTGCCCAGGTAGACTGCAGAGAGGGACAATCTTCAATTAAGATAAGGGAAAAACCTGAAAAACTTATCAAGGGGGACAGGGCTTTCATTGTTCTAATAGAAAGAAGCTTGTCCCCTTCTGTTATCTGTCTGGTCTATGGACTGGATTCCACATCTGAGAAGAGATGGCTTACACTAGGTAAAAGGGGTGGGAGGGGGAAACTTTGCTTGTTAATATCTCTCAAACCATAAAGGTTTGAGAGATAAGACTTATATCATTCTTCATGTTTTTTTAAAGGCTACAAAATAAAATAAAGTTAAAATGAAGTATTACTATCGCTTTAAAGGGATAGTAATACTTTAATTTTACTAATCCCCATTTTATACACCTTAAAAATAGATTGTTAATGCTCCATTTTGGTGGCCTTTGAGGACGGAAATTGGACAGCCCTGTATTAACCTATCAGTTTTCAGCAACCCACTGGACTGTAAACTTCTGCAAACACCTTAACATTATCTTAGTTTCAGCATTCAAAGGGCCACCAAGCTTGCCTAGGCCCCAAAGTAATGTCTTGGGCTACCTAATGGCACTCAATAGGTTACATGCTTCCTCTCTTGGAGGACCTGTTTTCCTCAAAAAGAGCCTGTTTCATCTCATGTTGCAATATCCAGGAAGTGCATGCAAAGTGTGGCAATGCTGTAGCCTTTTGAACCAGTGTTTGTATTCAAAGTCTGAAGTTCCAATGAAAGAATAATTCAAAGACAACTGCTGCCTGAGAACTGTGCTGTTTTAGGAAACTTGACAACAAATGCAATGCATCTCCTTCACGTTCTGCAAACAGACAGTTCTGCGTGATGGCATGCGCTATGGCCTGCAGAGATGGCATTTGGTATTTCTCTAGATTTCAAGGGAAATATGTTGCTGTTTGATGCAGAAAACTGTACTGCATGGCTTAAGACCATGCATAATCCTGCGAGTGCCAGACAGTTTTTCAACATGTAAGTACCACAGCTGTGTGCTTCTCCAATGGGCATACCTGGGAACTCTACGGATTTGCCCCGGAGACTCTGGTTTTAGCAGAGCTTTACCGGGTCTCTGGGGCAGAAGCTGATTCCTCCAGATTCAAACTCATTCAGACAGTGCAATTGTGGAGCTGCTTGTCAGGCAGCTGTAAATAAAACAAACACCTCTGAGGTTCACATTCCGGTCCCCTGCTCCTTTCACTGGCTTAGGGCGAGATGTTCAAAAAGTCGTCATAATGAAAGACTTGTCAGGTCATGAGTTGGTGGTAAAAGAAGGACAATATTTTCAGAAGTAAATCCATCACGTTTGAAAATCCATCTAAAGAATTTAAAATGACGGTATGAAGATCTCATTGAACAGTGCCGTTAAAAATCCTGATCTTACAAATTGTCTTTGATTTTGTCTTTGAAACGAAAATTTTCAAAGAAACAAATACTTTTTTTGTCTTTGAAACGAAAATTTTCCAAGAAACAAAGACTTTTTTTGTCTTTGAAACTAATTTTTCTAAGTTTAGACCATTTTTATTATGTCGGGAACAAATGATATTAATCAGACGAAAAAATGACGTTCAAACGAATATTTTTTCTGTAAATACTTTACATTATGACCATACCTGGGAACTCTCAGGGTTTGACCCAAATCTCAGGGTCTCAGGGTGAAGAGCCAAAATCTCAGGGTGAGAGAGTTCAGTGCTACTTGTTATATATTCTGCTCCAGTTAAATACTTCTTTAGTCTCCCAGGTATGATTATGAGTCATAATCATACCTGGAAACTTTCAAAATGAGCTGACCCTGAGATTGTGTAAATATTAACCCTTAGATTTCCATTAAAATAGATTATCCGCAATGTGTCCCTGATCACTGTAATGGAGACTCGCTCCAGTCAGCATTCAAGGAGCCATTAATGCACAACAACTTACAGGTATTGCTGCTTGAACACACACAAATGAAGCAGGACTTCTCCCTCTGCCTTTCTGGTACAAGTGGCACCAGTTTAGAGAATAAAGAAGTATTTAACTGGAGCAGAATATATAACAAGTAGTACTGAACTCTCTCACCCTGAGATTTTGGCTCTTCACCCTGAGACCCTGAGATTTGGGTCAAACCCTGAGAGTTCCCAGGTATGGTCATAATGTAAGGTTTTTACAGAAAAAATATTCGTTTGAACGTCATTTTTTCGTCTGATTAATGTCATTTGTTCCCAACATAATAAAAATGGTCTAAACTTAGAAAAATGAGTTTCAAAGACAAAAAAATGTCTTTGTTTCTTGGAAAATTTTCGTTTCAAAGACAAAAAAAGTATTTGTTTCTTTGAAAATTTTCGTTTCAAAGACAAAATCAAAGACAATTTGTAAGATCAGGATTTTTAACGGCACTGTTCAATGAGATCTTCATACCGTCATTTTAAATTCTTTAGATGGATTTTCAAACGTGATGGATTTACTTCTGAAAATATTGTCCTTCTTTTACCACCAACTCATGACCTGACAAGTCTTTCATTATGACGACTTTTTGAACATCTCGCCCTAAGCCAGTGAAAGGAGCAGGGGACCGGAATGTGAACCTCAGAGGTGTTTGTTTTATTTACAGCTGCCTGACAAGCAGCTTCACACTTGCACTGTCTGAATGAGTTTGAATCTGGAGGAATCAGCTTCTGCCCCAGAGACCCGGTAAAGCTCTGCTAAAACCAGAGTCTCCGGGGCAAATCCGTAGAGTTCCCAGGGATGCCCATTGGAGAAGCACAGAGCTGTGGTACTTACATGTTGCAAAACTGTCTGGCACTCGCAGGATTATGCATGGTCTTAAGCCATGCAGCACAGTTTTCTGCATCAAACAGCAACATATTTCCCTTGAAATCTAGAGAAATACCAAATGCCATCTCTGCAGGCCATAGCGCATGCTATCACGCAGAACTGTCTGTTTGCAGAACGTGAAGGAGATGCATTGCATTTGTTGTCAAGTTTCCTAAAACTGCACAGTTCTCAGACAGCAGTTGTCTTTAAATTATTCTTTCATTGGAACTTCAGACTTTGAATACAAACACTGGTTCAAAAGGCTACAGCATTGCCACACTTTGCATGCACTTCCTGGATATTGCAACATGAGATGAAACAGGCTCTTTTTGAGGAAAACAGGTCCTCCAAGAGAGGAAGCATGTAACCCACTGAGTGCCATTAGGTAGCCCAAGACATTAATTTGGGGCCTAGGCAAGCTTGGTGGCCCTCTGAATGCTGAAACTAAGATAATGTTAAGGTGTTTGCAGAAGTTTACAGTCCAGTGGGTTGCTGAAAACTGATAGGTTAATACAGGGCTGTCCAATTTCCGTCCTCAAAGGCCACCAACATGGGGCATTAACAATCTATTTTTAAGGTGTATAAAATGGGGATTAGTAAAATTAAAGTATTACTATCCCTTTAAAGCGATAGTAATACTTCATTTTAACTTTATTTTATTTTGTAGCCTTTAAAAAAACATGAAGAATGATATAAGTCTTATCTCTCAAACCTTTATGGTTTGAGAGATATTCACAAGCAAAGTTTCCCCCTCCCACCCCTTTTACCTAGTATAAGCCATATCTTTTCAGATGTGGAATCCAGTCCATAGACCAGACAGATAACAGAAGGGGACAATCTTCTTTCTATTAGAACAATGAAAGTTTTTCAGGTTTTTCCCTTATCTTAATTGAAGATTGTCCCTCTCTGCAGTCTACCTGGGCACCTCTCTTCTGATCTGGCAGAACAGTGTTACATCAGTAAAAGGGGCGGGAGGGGGATACTTTGTCATTGAATTACTCCTAAACTACAACTCTGACAGAATTGAAATAACACTCTCCATGGCCCAAATACTATGAAGATTTATTAGAGCTGCTTTTATTATGAAATATTACTATCACTTTAAAGCATGGTGTTGACAAGCATGAGGTGAAATGCACAGGACAAATTTAAGGCTGGACAGGTATCGAATGACACAGAAAAGGTGATTTTTCCCTTGTCAAGGAAATTCATTTCCTGACCCCAAAAAAGGACAAAAAGACAGAGATTTAATGCTAGCTGGATAAGAGAGCAACAGTCTCCAGTGCACGCTGCATGCCCAGAAGACTTTATTATCCTCTTAAGGGTTGTACAGTGCAATGCCTCATAATGCTCTGCACACCTACCTGGTCTTTGTAGGTTTGATTTTGGAATAAGCCACATTTTAGACTTTCTATTTTTAGGCCATATTGCCACGACAACAGCTGCAGGCCTTTTTTTCATGTTTGTAAATAGTGGCTACAGGGATTTTTTCAGTGTAGTTTGTTGATCACAGCAGAAATGAAGCAAAAAAACAGCCTACAGCACCTAGTATTCCCAGTTGGTGACCCATCCAAGTACTTACCAGGCCGTTGCCTGCCTCACTTCCAAGTTCAAGCGGGTGTGGGTACATTCAGGCTTGTATGGCTGTAGGCAGCAAGCTGTATGATAGAATACCCTGTTACACTACCACATGAGTGTGCAAAGCACTAGAGGAGAAATTGTGGGACAAATCAGCCACAACCGAGTGAACAGCTAAGAATCTTGCAAATTCCAATGACATAAAATGGGACTTTTATGCCCTGAATGGTAGAGAGGTCTACATGACATTGCAAAGCAGTGTAAATTTCCATTTGCCTTGTATGGTGCAATTGACTTGCTCCAGAACAGCTCCTTTTTTGCATTGTGCTTGGGGCCCTGAAAGTCAATAAAGTATGTTCCATGCAGTACCCCATCAAGAGAGAATGGAGGGGGGTGGGTCATAGTTTTATGATTGACAGGGCAAAAGCCTTGATTTGGTTTATTCATTTTTTCCCCAAGGAACAGCAGTGAGTTACAGGCCAGGAACCAAGACTGCTAGAAAAAAAGTTTTGCCAGTGTCTGATTGTTTGCAGAAATGCAGCCCCAAACTTGACCTACAACATGCTTCACTTCAGACACTCTTTCCTGTACCGCTCTAAAGCCTTTGGCAAACAAACTGCCTTCTGCTACAGCCAAATATTTCAATCTGTCCAGAGCATCCACTGTCATTTTTCTGACACCCAGTTGCTATGTTTTCAAGCATAGTTGAGTCACTTGGCCTTGTTTCCAAGTTGGAGGTATGACTTTTTGGACAAAAGTCTTCCATGAAGACTACTTCTAACCAGACTTCACAGGACAATAGATGGATGTACCAAGGTCCCACTGTTTTCTGCTAATTCTGAGCTTATGGCACTGCTGGACATCTTCCAATTGCAAAGGAAAGCATGATGTGTCTTTCAGCTGCTACACTAAGTTTTCTTCGCCGACCACTGTGTTTCCGGTCCTAAGCGTTTACCGTGTCTTTGTGCTTCTTCAAAAGAGCTTGGACGGCACATCTGGAAACCCTGTCTGAAACATCTGACCTTGCTGATGCAGTATAAGTACCTTGGATCTTGTTGCAGTGCTCAGTCTTGCCATGGGGTATGACTTTTGACATTACACTGTCTTCAGCAACCTCACCTTATTAGCTGAGTGTGACTGTTCCTCACCCAGTTTTATTCCTGCTACACAGCTGTTTCTGTTTCAGTTAATGATTGTGTTTCAACCTACTTATTAAATTGATGATCTTTAGCACCTGTTTGGTATAATTGTTTAATCATACACCGGACTATATGGCTACAAAATCCCTGACTTTGTGCATGTGTACCTAGAAGAATTGAAGTTGTTTTGAAGGCAAAGGGTGGGGACACCAAATATTGATTTCATTTAGATTTTTCTTCTGTTCACTCACTATGAATTTTTTTAATTGATAAAAATAAACTATTAGCATGTCTGTTTTTTGAAAGAATTCTTACTTTACATATTTTTCACACGTGTCTAACACGTTTGCACATTGCTGTATATGTGCGTTTGCTTTTTTTAATCAAATTGTTATTTCTCCCCTATAATGAATTTGGTTTGCCCCAGGATGATTCCACTTTCTTTATTATATATAGAAGGATTTTAGCTTCAAGACATCTTGGCACATGAAACTTTGGTTTCTGTTTTAATTAACCCCTTAACGACCAGTGGTCCAGGAAAGTTACCTTCCCTTAAAGATTGCTTTGATCATTGTCGACATTTACCGGCTCGCTAAACTGGGGGTCTGAGAGAGACCATTGCGGTCTTGGACTGCTCAATTTCAGATCGTGTTTTTATTTACAGCTCTCCCGCAGGAGCGCTATAATTAAATACTATGTGATGTGACAGGACCGTCATCTGCCCTTCAGGAGAAACAAAAAAATGGTGACGGTCCAGGAAGGTCACTGGTCATTATGGAGTTAAGCTGTTATAGCATCATCACCAACAGCTTTCCTCAAGGTTAGTTTTATATTGATTTTTAAGGGAAACTTTAGTATTAGACTACAACTCGTCATAGTAATGCCATAGTAAGCAATAGCAATGGTGCCACCTGTTGACTACCACAAAAATAACATTTTTATCCTTTAACCCTTTGAGTGCCAGAGAGGTATTCAATGCATTGTGATGCAATGCTTTGGCTATCTCTCTGGCACTCAAAGTGCTAAGAACCAGAGGGGTGTGCAATGTAATGTAAAGCAAAAGCTTCAAGGCAGCCTGCTGATATCATCGCTCCCCATATCACTGCTGCTGCTAAGGGGGTAACTTGTTTTCATTCAAACTGTGAACCTTGAGCACTGAGCTGAGCTGCAGCAGATCATTGGTGAATTTAACATCTTATGATTAACCCCTTAATGCCCGAGGACTTACATGTACGTCTTCAGGCGGATGTTCCTTAAGGACAGAGGACGTACATGTATGTCCTCCATTTATGGGTCCCTATGCGGCTGCACGCCATCCGGGTACTTTGGAATCATTTAAAAAAAAATACACTGCAGGCCTTAAAGGGATAGTAATACTTCGTTTTAACTTTATTTTATTTTGTAGGCATTAAAAAAACATGAAGAATGATATAAGTCTTATCTCTCAAACCTTTATGGTTTATGAGATATTCACAAGCAAAGTTTCCCCTCCCGCCCCTTTTACCTACTGTAAACAATCTCTTCTCAGATGTGGAATGCAGTCCATAGACTGGACAGATAACAGAAGGGGACACTCTTATTCCTATGAAAACAATGAAAGCCCTTCCCCCCTTGACAAGCTTTTCAGGTTTTTTCCGTTATCTTAATTGAAAATTGTCCCTCTCTGCAGTCTACCTGGGCAGCTCCCTTCTGCCCTGGCTGAAAAGTGTTACATCAGTAAAAGGGGCGGGAGGGGGACACTTTGCTTGTGAATATCTCTTAAACCATAAAGGTTTGAGAGATAAGACTTATATCATTCTTCATGTTTTTTTAATGCCTACAAAATAAAATAAAGTTAAAATGAAGTATTACTATCCCTTTAAGTGCCGGACGCATGTGCGTGCGGCTGGTCACTAAGGGGTTAATTGATATTGATTTGTCCATCTTTTATCTAGTCTCTTTTATTATATTATAGAGTTTATTGTTAATACTGTTATCCAAAAGGATTTTTTGTTTATATTGCAGTCTAAGGGAAAGCTTGAGTCTTCGACTACAAATTTCCATAGTAAGGAATAGCAACAGTGCCACCTGGAGCCAAAATTAACAAATAGCATCATAACCCTTCAAGGACTAGAGGGATGTGTAACGCATTGTAAAGCATGTCTTGTACACTGCCCTGGTCCTTAATGGTTTAAATTAAAAAACAACACATAGACATTTTAGTTGTAATGGAGTACTATGATATGCTAAGCAGGAAAAGCTATACCAAATACTGTATATATTCCCATAATATAATGTTACTGTGCCTTTAAATCAATGTAAAGGTTAACTTGCTCCCTGTGATGATGAAAGTGGTTTGCCCCAAAACTGCTCCTATTTATTTCTGAATATGGCCCTTAGGCTAGTGCTTAGGCTTCAGCTCCCAACCCCCCCCCGCAAGTTTATATAATAAAAATGCATCCCCCAAAGGAATAGTAACACTTAATACCAATATGTATATATATATATATATATATATATATATATATATATATATTAGATCTTATCTTCCTGAGTAAACAAGAGAACTTCCACTGCTTAGAGGTCTTTCATTCAAGTTTTATCACAGCTCAAACTTACATTTTTTTAGATCATGGGTCTCAATGGCTTGAAATGTTACTGTAGTGCTGTTGCTACACCATCCTATGGAGGTTTATGGTCAAATGACCAGAGCTGTCCATAGGGTGATGTTGAAACAACACAACTCTAACATTTCAGGCCTTTGGGATACTGCACCTAAAAAAAAATCTCTCAGCAATGGGAGTACCTTTGTATTCCTCAGAAGGATAAACGCTACAATTTTTGTATTTTTATATATTAAGTGTTACTGTCCCTTTAATTTATAGGCTGACATCATCACTCCCCGTGTCATTGCTGCTGCTAAGGGGTTTACTTGTTTACATTCTGTGAACCTTGAGCACCGAACTGAGCTGCAGCACCGCTGGAGGACTTCTACAACTTTTCATTAATTGATAACGATTTGTTAATTTTTTTATCTATTATATTTATCTAGTATATTGTTATTATTGTTATTATTATTATTATTATTGTTATTATTATTATCTGTTTTTATTCCCCTAATACAGTAAGTTTAGGATCAGGATGAGGAGACCAGACCAGGCAGGATCAGATAGGATCCAGATAAAATGTTCAGTAGGTAGGTACATAGAGAGTAATCACCCTGTCTGTGTGCAAAATAGCCCCTTATTTAAATGCCATTTTATGTTTTTTGTTTTGTTTTTTTGCCTCCAATGTAATCACAATGTTGTGCTGTTATTCACTGCAGCCAACTGTCACATTCTGACAGCTGGAAGCCATGTTGGACTGAGATGTTAATCTACGGGACATATGTTTAAAATCAGTAGCTGAGTAATTCTGCTCCATAGGGTAGAAATAAATATTCCCTCAAACCCCTCCTTCATTTAAGTGGGGCTTTTAACCCTTTGAGTGCCAGGGGGTATCCAACGCTTTGCAAAGCAATGCATTGGGTACCTCTCTGAAACTTAAAGTGTTAACCCCTTGAATGTGAGAGTGGTCTCCAACGTATTGCTTTGCCCCATTTAACACAATGCGAATTTTGGTGCTTTTTTTCCATCACTCCTCAGTCATGCAGATGTTATCAAAAACAGTTGCCTGACTGAGAAATATGGGAACTGTAGCCCAAAAAGAGCAAGTTGCCTGCATCAGGGTAAATTGCCCTGCCTGTATGCAAAATAGCCCATTACTTTACTATCATTTCATGTTTTATTGCCTCCAATGTAATCCCAATTCCCTGCTGTTTTTCACTGCAGCCAACTGTCACATTCTGGAAGCCCTGTTGGATTATAATTCAAATGTATGGGTGTATGTATAAAGTCAATAGTAGAGTAACTCTGGGATATATTTTTATAAATGTAACTCCTTGGATGCAAGAGAGAGGTCTCCAAAGAATTTCATGGTTGATGTTTCGAAAAATAAATATTCCCCAACTTCCCCTTGATTTAAATGGTTCTTTAATCCATTGAATGCTAGAGGGCTTTCAAACACATTGCAGTGCTTTGCAATGCATTGGAGACCTCTCTATCATTCAAGTGTTTTAAAGCCCCTTTAAATCAGTGGGGATGTTTATATTATCTTATATTATCCACAGCAGTGCAGCTGGTTTGTGCCTAAGGCTCTGGAGGCTGGATTGTATTGTAGGTGATAATTTTATCACTGCTTTTATCCCGAGGTTTCCCCATAGAATTCAACAGGAAAATATTTGATAAAACGGGAGGTAACATTCATCACCTGCAATAGAATCCAGCCCTTGATCTATATAAACATGTCCCTATTAGGCACAACAGTCACACAGGCAATATCCATACAATCAAACACTCTATGGGGCAAGCCAGCTGCACCACAGGGAACACGTAACATTCCCTTTGATATAAACAGGATTTTTAACCCCTTGAAGATTAGAGAGGTCTCAAGTCCCATTGTATGCAGTTGACAACATAATCTCATGTTTGCAAATAAAACAATAAAATAGATATTATCACAGTGAGTGCCTAAGTGAATAAGAACATAAACAACTATTTATTTGGAATCTACAACTAAGTGATAAAGGGATGGAAAAGCCCTGGGGCCAACAGACTAAAGAGGATTTAAAGCAGAACTATCACTGATATATAAGTGCCCCCCAATTAATTTTACTATAGCGATACACATTGAAATCCTTTCATAATCCTTATTAAACGTAGGCATTATTTAGAAATCTAAGTTCTTAGGAGACTCACCTCCAAATGACAGAGCAGACATCTTGCTAAAGATGGATCTGTGTGCCTGCACTGTCCCTACCTGTCTGTATAGTGCGGTACAACTCCTCCTTCTGTTACTGACCAATCAGTGAGGAGACATGGACGGACAGAGCAGGCGCACAGATCTGTCTTCAGCAAGATGTCTGCTTTGTCATGTAGCGGTGAGTCTTTAGATTTCTAAATAATAACTGCACTTAATATGGATTATAAAAGGATTTATCTGCTCACCACTACAGTAAAATTAATTGGAGGACACATATATCAGTGATAGTTATGGAGTAAACCAACTGCATTGTAGGGAATAACAATCCCCCAAATGGTCATTGATTTAATTGGGTCTTTTAACCCCTTAAATGCTAAAGAGGCCTCCATGGCACTGTTTTTGCAGTATGTTGAGTAAATGTGTTGGAGATCTCTCTAGCACTCCAGGGGTTAAAAGTCCTTTGCATATTTATGTGCATTTTGGTTGATTAGTCTCATACGGGGCAGATGGTTTGTCCCCAGAACTGTGACTATTTGTCCTGACGCATAGTGTACTTTCACTTTAAACGAGAATATGTTGAGGTAATATGCTGATGTCAGATGCAATTGAAATAGAACATTTAGAACATTTGTTTTCTTCAGTTGAACCTTGGTATTATTATGTATAAAAGCCCCTTCTGTTATGCAGTGCACTGTGTTGGATTCCTCTTTGGCATTCAAAGGGTTAATACTCTAGTCTGCTCTGGCGGTTCATCTCTCCAGTGTCTAGAGAAGATACAGGGTCTAATCCAGAAAGAGGAGCCATTCTGGAGCAAACCAACTACACCATAGGGGTCAAACAAACATGTCTAACATTCCCATTTAACCTTTGGAGTGCCAGAGGGGTAGCCAACACATAGCTTTGCTATGCATTGGATACCCCTCTGGCTCTCAATGGGTTAATGCTATTGAGGTCTCCAACCCATGGTGAAACAATGGGAATTTTTATTTTCCCCTATGATACAGTTTTTGCTTCTGTTTAAAGTGACAGTCAGCTTCCTTTTGTAGTTACATATCATGAAAGAACATAATATGCAAAGTCCCATTACCTATAATTGTATTAGTATTATTTTTCATCTTCATTTGTGTCCCTGACAGTGAGCTCCCCAAATTTCTATTTACACAGAGTTTTCTGTCAAGGATTGTAAAAGCAGAGATAGTGATACAATGTAACACTTTCCATGAAGCAGAAAATACTTCCTCAAGTCTGCTAAATACAGCATACAGAGCATTCAGTGCTGCAGGGAAAGAGTTACATTGAAAATAATAATAAAAGGAATAGGCAGACTTTACATATGCCTTTGCTGAACATCTAATATCAAAATGGAATTTGATTGGCACTTTAACCCTATAAGCATTGCATACCCCTCTGGTCCTTTAAGGGTTAAGCTTCCTGTCCACCTGGATATAATTCAAACAATAAAATTGGGTTAAAGTATAAGCATCGCAGGGAACTCTCCGGTTTTGCCCCGCAGACTCCGGATATAACATCGTATTACCGGGTCTCCGGTGCAGAGTATAATTTGCCGGATGTTGGGCGTTTCTGTTGGCACTCTGCCCACTTGTGCTCCATCCCTCCCCTTTCCTCCCACTCCTCGTCCTATTCTCCTACTTTCCCAGGGCTATTCTGTCTATTTTATCTTTTTCTGTATTTTTTTTCCCACCCACACCTGTCAAGATTAAGCCTCGCCCCTTTTTTATGATGTGAATCGTGTCATAGAGTTCACCCAGTAGCTACCCTCCGGGAAGTACATGTTGTAAAGTTCCCAGGTATGAGTATAAGCCATATAATAAGGACCAATACTTTTATTCCAGACATCTAGGAACCGGATCTCCAGGAGGAGAGGCCCCAGACCAGCGAGTTCCGAGGACCAGGAAACGTAGCATAGAGGAGACTGGGGCCTGCGGTGACCAGAAGTAAGTTTTATTAGACTCCCAATTGGCAGGGATGGAATTAACATGTTAATACAATTATTGTTTAAATTATTATATAATCTCTCCATAGGCAGCAAAAGCAGAATCACACCTTTTAACTATGAGTGCCAAGGAGGTATCTAATGCATTGCAGCACAATACATTGGATAGCTTTCTGGCTCTTAAAGGGTTAAAATAAAATGGCTATAAAACCAATGTACCCATCCTCTCACATACCATGTTACTTTGTTCTATAATAATGTTGAATGAAGCATCTCCAAACAGTGTGTGTAGCCCATTTTATACATCAGAAAAAGTCCTACGTTATATTTTATGTTCATAATAACTATTGTCGCTTTAAATTAAATTGGGATTTTTTTAGTTTACAATTCCTCATTAATAAGAAATGTTTGTTTTCATTGTCTTTATCATGTAAAATAGTATCCTCCCACTATCACTTTTATTATCAGTATAGTAATGTGATGTAGAGAGTTAAATGGACCATAACACCTTATAATTGTATCCCCTCACTTACCTTAATCTGGGTAGAAAATCCTAATCTCCACTATGAATCAGTTCTATGGGAATAAACATGGCCTGAGATTAGTACGGGATATCACGTCCATAGAAGTGGATAGGCTTCTTTGTCCCAGGACTCCAGCACCCCAAACTCCTCCCACTGAAGACTTCTTAGGATGGAGGGTTTCAGTGGGATGAGTTTGGAGTCATGTCTGCCTCTATGCAGGTGACATCCAGTACTAAATAAAGATTAATTTGGGAGGAACAATCCACCTGATTAAGGTTAAGTGGGGAATAACTTTATGAGGTGTTAGTGTTCTTTTAACTCTGCATCTTGTGTGGAGACTAAGAAGTTAGTAAAAAAATAATTTAATTACTAAAATAGTCTGTTCAGTCATAATATCTTCAGTCAGTTATTTCCATTGGAAGTCATTTCCATGGAAGTGGACATGTAGTTGCCTGCAGGAAGATGGAATGAGAAGTGAACAAAGTTCAAGGTCCTGTAGTCTCACCAGTAACTGGCATGTCCGCCTCCATAGATATGACATTTAGGACTGATTGAAGATGTTATCTGTGGAACAAAGGCAAATGGACAACATTGATGGGGTCATTAGGATTTTCCAACCACAATAACATAAGTGAGAAGTTTTTAGGTGATGTTAAATTTTATTCCGACAAGGAGGCATATACATAGCTGAACTGGGATTCTTATAGAAATGTAATTTATTCTCTCCTACAACAGTGCTGATCATGATGCGTCCAAAAAGAGGAGATGTACAGAGGATGACCCTTGCCTAGACAAGGAGTTTCCATGGACCCTCTACAGGATGCAGGAGGAGGAGGAGCTCCATAAGCTAAGAAGCACCGCATTTTATTTGCTGCTGGGTAAGTCAATCAGCTCTGTAGCCTCAGCAAGCCAGTAGGATGATTTCAATGTGTTCTGTGCAGTTTGTAAAGAACACATAGAGCAATGCTTTCCAGTGTTATTCCTCAAGGCACACCAACAGTGTGTTCTCAGCATATCACTGCTTAATCATTGGTGGGTGATCAGTGGCTTGGTCATTGTTATACCTGGGTACTCTCAGGGTTTGACCCTGAGACTCAGGGTTTTAACCCAAATCTCAGGGTCTCAGGGTGAAGGGCCAAATTCTCAGGGTGAGAGAAGTCTTTGTCACCTACTATATGAAGTTCCCCAATTAAATGTTTCCTTAGCCTCTAAACTGGTGCCATTAGTACCAGGAAGAGAGTGGGAGATGTCCTGCTTGTCTTGTTTGTGTTCAGGCAGTGAGTTATCCAAACTGTAGCATATTAAAGGTTCCTTGCACATGGACCAGAGCAGCTCTGTGTTAGAGTAAGCAGGCACATATCGCATATAATCTACATTATGGGAAGCTTTAAGGGTTAATATTTCAAAGATCCCAGGGTCAGCTCATCTTGAAAGTTCCCAGGTATGGTCATTGTGAATGACCTACCTGTGCTTAAAAAATGCCCTATTAGTATGCCCTGAGGATCAGAGTTGGGGACCTTACAGATGATTATGGGCTTCATGTATTAAAGCAAAGATGAGCAATTCTAAGCCAAACCAACTGCACCTTAGGAGACAAATACAAATGTCCTTTGTTTTAAATGGGACTTTCAACCCCTTGAATGTAGACAAATCTCCAATGCATTGCATTTTAAAACAATGTGTTGGAGACGTCTGTATCATAAAGGGATTAAAATAACAAAAAAAACCTTTACAACAATGGGAATGTTGGTAATTTTAGTTTTCTGTGGGGCAGATGGTTTGCTCCAGAATTGCCTTTCTTTGCTTTGGTTCATAAAGCCTTACATATTACCATACCTGGGAACTTTTTGAGCAGGGTTACCCTGGGTAACTCTGTCAGTGCCCACCGGGTAGGAAAATGATGCAATTTGCGTCATAAAAGGGACGGGGCTTAGTCGCGGGGGGGGGGCGGAAAAAAAAAAAAAAGAAACCCTGCAAAATGGAGGTAAGAGGGCGGGGAGTGGGAGGAACTGGCCCACCCGGTGATTCACACATTGCCCCGGAGACCCGGTAATTCAGTTTGAAATCCAGAGTCTCCGGGGCAAAACCGGAGAGTTCCCAGGTATGCATATTACAAAAAAGGAGAACATTTCTGGGTAAAGGAAACAGTGGACAGGGCTGGGGTCATGTGATCATTGTTGGTGAGTCCAAGGGTGGATAGAGTGCCTTGGCAAGGGGCCCTGTAATTTAAATCCAGTATATAACCTGTATATGATTTGTATCTTTCATCTCCAATGAGTTGAGCTTTATTTTACTGAATTTGTTGTGTTTCTTATAGAGAACGATGTCATCCAAGGGTTCCTGCGCCAGAACACCTGCCAGAGGATATCTGATAAGGTATTTATTGTATGTTCCCAGGGCTCAGAGGGGTGGATTGCAGGGCAGATCCTGGGTGTGAAAGGATTTCTGTCTGTATATTACTAAGTCTCAGGGGCAAAGTAAGTTATTCCAGAGATTAATTCCACAAAAAATAAGCCACAAGCACATAAAATCCTCCCCTAAACACAATTTGTGTCAAAGGGAGGGCAAGAAGGCATTATGTGGGTATTTTTTGACCATCTTTTCTTTTATGCCTTGGGTACCAACTTTGGGTTTCACATTTTTTTCCTTGAAGACTTTGATGAGAATGTAACGTCTGTTTTACAGAATATATTCACTGAAATTGTCATGCTGAATATGCTTTTTATTTTCATTAGTGGAATAATAGGATACCTATTTATATTTAATTTTCCCCTCAATAAACCAATGACAAACTACCTTTAAGATGTAAGGGATTCCTTGAAAATTCCAGAATATGTGTAAGGAATGCCTTGAGTAAAATAAAGACTGAAAACCACTGTACTGTGCCTTGCTTAGGCCAATGTATTAAGGTATACAGGAAATGTTGTCAATACACACACATGCACACGCGTGTGTGTGTGTGTGTGTGTTTGTGTATTTGGGGGAGAGTATTCACATTGTTGAGCCTAGGGCAGTAGAAAGCCTAAGTTCATCACTTCTCTAGTGTATACCCTGAACCACAACCACAGATGTTATAGGTTACCATCAGTGGGGCTGTGCTGGCAGATTTGTACATGCACACCAATGTCCATCCAGACCTACACTGTAACCATCTAACTCCTCTTGTCTCTCTAGTATCTTCTGACCATGGTGTTCTGCTACTTTCTGCGAGCTGGACTTCTCCTGATAGAGTACACACCAATGAACTTCTTTGTTGCCTTGTAAGTAACTTTCACTTCTAACTATAAATTATCTGATCAAAGACAATGGGTCTTATTTATAGAAGCAAACTGGGGGTAATTCTAAAGGAAATCACCCGCTGCATTTTATATTCAAATGTTATTGCAGCTCAAAGTTGTTTTTTTTATGCATTATTTCCAAGGCCTATAATGTTATGGTGGCGCTGTTGTTACAGCAGTTTATGTTAGGGACAATAACCCTCCCTAGACTGATGTAACAACAGCACCACTGCAACAGTTCAGGCCATGGATGTACTGCACCCCGAAATGCATATTTTAGTTACAATAACTTTTGACTTAATAGGATATATATATGTATCTATATATATATAATGAAGTATTATATCTTTAACCTCTTAACGACCCATCACGTACATGTACATCATGGGGTAGATGTCCCTGATGGACCAAGGACGTACATGTACATTATGGAATTCAGGGCTCCCCACGCGGCTGCACACCGTTCGGGGAACCCTGAATCCAGATTGCAAAAAAAAAAAAAAAAGGTCCGTGGTCTTTAAGCGTCGGCCGACTGCGTGCGCGGCTGGTCCTTAAGGGGTTTACCAGCTTCTCTTACACAATGTTCATTTGCCACCTCAGGTTTCTGGCGGGTAACATGGAGGAAGATCTGCCCTTCCGGGAGAACATCTACCCCTGGGCCCTGGGTATGATGTGGGCTTACCTGAGGACATATTTCCACCACATACGAAGAACCCTGTGGGCCAGGATGGACTACCGCGCCAGAGTGACCAGAGAGGAGTGCGAGCAGGTATGTTAGACCACACATATATAGATTTGTATTTATATTTATTGAATCATAGGAGAACTAACAGCATCTAATAATAAGCCCCTCATTTACCCTACTATTGTCATAAAATCCAAATGATCCCTATGAGTTTTGTTCAAGAGATAAGAGGGGTTATGCACTAAGGGGTGATAAAGACTTGATAAAATGGAGATGACTTCTCCAGTGATATTATTTCTCCAAGTTCTACGTTATCCTTTGGACCCAATGCACTAAGATCTCCAAAGATAGAGAAAACTTAGTGAATCGGCTCCATAGAATAACATAGGACTTGGAGAAGTGATTTCACTGTAGAAGTCATATCTGCTTTATAACCTCTATATCACACCTTAGTGTATCTCCACCCAACATACTCCATCAGTTCTGGGTGTCATGGAAATGAACAGAACAGCTATTGGCAGTTATTACAAACTGAAGCAGTCAGAGAGCATTGGCCTACTTACTCTGTGCAGAGTTTGAGTTCCTGTGGTTCCTATGTCCTCCTCCATGGAGCTGACATGCCAGACTGACTGAACAAGTCACAAGGATAAACTTCATAGGGGCCATTAGGTTTTTCTCTCCAGGGTAAGGAAAACAGGGGGTTATTATTAGGTAGTGTTAATTGTATTTTAACCCATTGAGTGCCAGAGGGGTACTCAATGCATTGCCTACTCCTTTGGCATTGAAATGGTTACAAATGTGCAATATTAGAAAAAAACTAGCTGAGTCCTTCATGTTGCTGAAACGTCAAACCCAGGGCCGGGGAAAGTACTAAGCAAACTAGGCAGTTACCTAGATGGTAGAATTAGAGAGAGCAGGGACATATCTATAGACCCCCCACACCTCGTACTCCCCTTTCCTCATATTATCGTTTAGAATGAATGAAATAACTCATTATTATTGCAGGATTTTTATTCATTCTTAGGTAATATATATTTCTGAAAACTCAATAAAGGCATAGTATTGCTTAAGATGGAGGAAAATATATATTACAGGTCTTTTCTACTGAGTAAAACAAGGTTACTCCCATTACTGACAGATGTTCTATTCAAAACTTATTGTAGCTCAAACATGTATGTTTTGGGTGCAGTGGTTCCAAGGCCTTAAATTATTGGTGGCGCTAGAGCAGCCTATGTACAGCTATTGTCAGTGCAACTAACCCTCAATTATCTATCTATCTATCTATCTATCTATCTATCTATCTATCTATCTATCTATCTATCTATCTACTCCTTTAACACAATGAGTGTCACACAAGTGCCCAGCATATTGTGGAACAATGCACTGGACACCTCTCACCCTCATAGAGCTAAGGGGGTTGGGTTGTTTTGGAAGGGGTGGGAAATAGCCTGAATGATCAGTTTAATACAACAGTCTTTTGTCCCACTCACTCTCTGTCTGCCTGTCTCTTTCTTCCTCCAGATCATGTCAGAGAACCCCAACCACTGGGCCTGGAAACGCCAAAGACAGGAGCACCATGGCTGGGCCATTAGAAATCACACACAGGACAAGGAAGAATTCCTCCTCTGTGTTCCAGGTTTTCCTCCCCCTTTCTGTTTCCTGTGCAGGACAAACACCACTGAACAAGATCAGTCTTCAGACAACATCATCCCGGCCAGTGTTGCATCTCCTGAGGACAGTGACATTGATGTGGTTAACTGAAACAGCGTTTCCAGTAGACAGGTCAGTGGTTGTCTTGTATGTTCCCTATGTTGTGGCAGTTTTGCTTGAAAATTGAAAAGTGGAGAAATTCTGGGGCAAATCATATTCACCATAGAAGACAAAATAATTGTTCATTCTTTTAAATGGGTCTTTTCATTTAATAGATCCATATTGAGTAAATCTGGGAACTCTGGATCTGCCCTGGAGACTCTGGCTTTTAGAGTCTCTGTGGACACAGGTTGATTGTCTTGCTTGGTGAGTTCCCAGGTAACCCTCTCCACCACATTCTTCCCACTCCCTACCCTGTTCCACCTAATTACTTCCCATTCTCAAGGCAAACCCTGCCTTTGCTTCTCCCAGTCCACAGGGCCGGCGCCACCTATAGGCGAGGTAGGCGCTGGCCTAGGGCGCACATGTACTGGGGGCGCGGGCATGCAGCGGAGAAGAGCTGCGTGCGCTGCCCACATGCACCGCACCAGGAACGCAACAAAGTTAGATCTGTGTCTCTACTGCGCTCCCTCATTGTCGTCAACTCTTTACTAATGCAGAGAGTGCTGGGAGTCATGATCTCCCGGCGCGCTCTGTATTACTGAAAAGAAGACTGCGCGGAGCTCCAGGTATGTGATAGGGGGCAAGTTGGAGCTTATGGGTGGCAAAGTGGAGCTGATGGGGGGCAAAGTTGGGGCTGATGGGGGCAAGTTGGGGCTGATGTTGGTCAAAGAGGAGCTGGTGGGGGCAAAGAGGAGCTGATGGGGGTCAAAGTGGAGCTGAGGGGGCAAGTTAGAGCTGATGGGGGCAAAGTGGAGCTGACGGGGCAAAGTGGAGCTGGTGGGGGCAAGTTAGAGCTGATGGGGGGCAAAGTGGAGCTGAGGGGGCAAAATGGAGCTGGTGTGGGCAAGTTGGAGCTGGTGGGCGGCATCTCTTACAGGCATCTCCAGACCAGGGGCAGAGAGAGGACAATCATGAAATGAGGCGGGGTATAAAGGGGTGGGGCACAAGGGGCAGAGCCAAATGGGCGGCAAAATTAGGTTTTGCCTAGGGTGGCAAAAATCCTTGCACCAGCCCTGCCAGTCCATTTAATTAAAAGGAGTTTTTATACCCTTGAATGCTAAAGGGGTTTATAACGTATTGAGAAGCATTCAAAGGACTAAACCCCCACTAAAATCAATGGGAATTTTGGGAATTTGTGTTTGCTCCAGAATTGCACCACCTTTTCCTTGGTATAGGTGGTGTCATCATGTGACCCCCCAGCTGTTTTGCTCTAGAAATCTTGCCATCCACAGCCATTGGCAAGTTGGGACTGATTGAGTCATAGTCTCCAACAACTGGAGAGCCACAAGTTGTCTAGTACATCAGCCCCATTGTGTAGCATGTAAAGGTATCATGGAAAATAACCAGTTATTAATGATTGTCTTATTTCTTTCTGCTTTTATAAAAACAAAAGAATCAACAAATATCTCCCGAAGCAACCAGAAGGCCTCTCCGCATCGGACGTCTAAATCTGCACACCCGCACCCACACACATCGTACAGTTCCCCCGCGTAGTATGCCGAGAGGACGGCAGTGTGACAGCCATGGATCCTCGCAGGTTTCCCCCACAGGGGGTGTTTCCTGCCCTGCGTGCGGCTCACATTTGGGGTCGTTACAACGAACTGTACACCTCACATTAGTTATTACACACAGTTTAGATAGAGATAAGAGTTATTTTATATACAGTAGATTTAATAATAAGTTTCCTTTTTATATATTATCTTAATACTGTAAATTTATATACATTAGATTTAGTAATAAGTTAAATTTTTATCTTTATTATATATATTTAGTACTAAGTAACATTTTTAAATATTATCTTAATATATTTATATTATATTTAGTAGTTTTATTCCATATATATTTTAGTGTTAGATTTGGATTATATTTTGTTATAATAAGCTTTTTATATATTATCTTAATACTATATATATAATTAGATTTAGTAATAAGTTATATTTTTAAATACTATCTTTATATATTTAAATATAGATAGTAATAAGTTATATTTGTAAATATCATCTTTATATATTTAAATATAGTTCGTAATGTTATATTTTTAAGTATTATATATATATATATATATATATATATATATATATATTTAGTATTAAGTAACATTTTTAAATATTATCTTAATATATTTCTATTATATTTAGTCATTAGTTTTATTCCATATATATTTTAGTGTTAGATTAGGATTATATTTAGTTAGAATAATAAACATAAAATAGAATTTATCTATACGTGTCTGTGTCTTTATTGCTTTTGGATTGTCGGCTCAAATACCAAGGCTGATGTATTAAGGAGCAAACCAACTGCACCATAGGGGACAAGTAAAAATGCCCATTAATTTAACTGGAGGTTTTAACTCTGTGAATGCTGCAGAAGAAACAATGCATTGGAAATGTACTATCATTGAAAGAGTTAAAAGCCTGGTTTTATACAGTATGAATTTGGGGGATTTTTCGTGATCCCCTATGATGCAGTTGGTTTACTCAGACATACTCTACTTTACTTTGTGTATCAGCCTCACTGTATCACATTAGAGAAGAGTAATCAGAGAGAAGATTGCAGCATGCGCTTCCATCATCCTAGTGGGCAGCCTCATACTACACAATGACCCTAAACCCCTCCCACAAAAATATTCCATGCTTAGAATCTTTCAATGGGAGAGGTTTGAGGTCCTGGAGTCTTGAATGGACATGACATCCAGCACTGATTAAAGATTCATTTCTGAGAACCAGTCCAAGCAGAATTGATATACAGTGACCATTAGGATTTTCTGCTGAAATTAACCTTTTAAATACCATTGAGATGCACATGGCTTTGCAATGCATTGTGTACCCCTTTGGCATTCAAAGGATTAATGGGATAGTAATACTTCGTTTTATTTTTATTTTATTTTGTAGGCATGAAAAAAATATGAAGAATGATATAAGTCTTATCTCTCAAACCTTTATGGTTTAAGAGATATTCACAAGCAAAGTTTCCCCCTCCCGCCCCTTTTTCCTAGCGTAAGCCATCTCTTCTCAGATGTGAATCTGGTTGTAAGACCAGACAGATAACAGCAGGGGACAATCTTCTTTGTATGAAAACAATGAAAGCCCTTCCCCCCTTGACAAGTTTTTCAGCTTTTTCCCTTATCTTAATTGAAGATTGTCCCTCTCTGCAGTCTACCTGGGCACCTCCCTTCTGATCTGGCTGAACGGGGGGGATACTTTGTTTGAGAATATCTCTTAAACCATAAAGGTTTGAGAGATAAGACTTATATATCGTTCTTCATGTTTTTTTAATGCCTACAAAATAAAATAAAGATAAAACGAAGTATTACTATCCCTTTAAGGTAAATGGATGTTGCTATTATTAGGAGGTGTACGAATTGTATAACCCTTTGAGAGCCAGAGGGGTATCCAATGCATTGCACAGTATTAAAGTAGAAGTAACACCTTATGACAACTTTACATTAATTAATGTTCCATCTGGGTTTTTTTTTTTGGGGGGGGTTGCGGGGTTAAATGGTGTATTGACAGAGATATAGGATTTACAATATAAACGCGTGACTTCAGTTCAGGACAGGCTGTGGTACAGCTCTGTACCTCAGCCTGTCAATTTTCTCCTCCTCCCCTCCGCAGCTGTTCCCCGTTACCACCTCCTCCTCCTCCACTGATAGAGGAATCCAGCATGTGAACCAATGGTAACATAACCTCATGGTCCCCACAGAGCAATACTGTAGATCCAATGCTGTCTGGAACCAGATATTGTGTCTTTCACTCAGCCTTCTTCGATTTGAAAAAAACTACCAGAAGCTGCTATGTCCACCGCTATGGACATGATATCCACAAGTGACAGAAGATATAATATTGAGCAAAGGAACAAAGAGAAAATTAATAGGGAACATTAGGATTTCCTGGCCATAGTGAGAGTCTTAGGAGTTGGGCGTGGGAGGAGATGACCAGTGTCATTACATTTGTGTAAATTATGCAATTATGCTAAGAGCTTTAACTGTAATGGAAAAAGAAAACAAATACACTCCTCCCATTATTAAAATGTTAAGAGGAAGGTGAAGTCAAATGACACTGTTTTTATAAAAAAGATTTGAAAATACCAGTCAATCAGACAACCATAAGATGTTTTGACTCCTTTTGCCATAAACCTACACAAAGGAAAGGCAGGGAAACTTGCCCAAGGGAGCTATGACCAATATTTCTTCCTCTCCATAAGCGTAGAAAATAGGCAAATGGGCTGGTTGTGATTTTTCTTTCCGTCAATTGTCATGTATGTATACAATGATTGATCTCTGTTTTGAGTAAATGTAGCATAGAATGAGAAATGTCTTACAGCTTGACTGTGTAGCTAGCAGGACTTCAAAGGTATCCTGTCTATATCTGAGGTGCTGGGGGTTTCTGATTTTGCAGTGACCAGGTGGTAGTGCTGTGATGTTCTACCAAAATCTGGAAGATTATCTTTTCCAGCTTACAGAGAGCCATCTGACTTCCTTAGTAATCCTTGGGCAACCCTCGGGCACTTCAGAGATCACATCATGGCTATTACACATCTCTAGTGGATGACAGCTTTGCACAAAACCTCTTCCATCTCAGTCTTTCACACCCGTCAAATGTATGCAATGCTTTTCAGATCAGATCATGGCATATGATATATCAAGGGTTCAATAAGAAGGGGGGATATAGATAGGTAATTATTGATCAAAGAAGCCGAATGGATTTATAAATGATGTACCCTCAATCCTTTAGGACTGAATGAGGGTTTTACTTATACACCGTTTATTAAAGACATCTACTTAAAAGAATTATTGTGAGAAGAGAGTATTGATCTATGCTTCTTCTTGGGATATCCTCTTAATAACATATGTATATTATATTACGGACTGAAACCATCTCAGTTTAGGAGATAAAGGACTAAGAAACTGGATAGTCATAGTATGTCATATGATGTTAATATATGTATTATATCTAGGGTACATTTTATAATAGTATACGGATTATATTTCATTGATTGATATATGTAGATAATAGCACTTGCTGTAGCAACAATAATGTCAATGTCCTTTATATGGACATAAGTATTATGTAAAGCTAAAATTAATATCAAGATACAACAATGAGATTCATAGTTAAGTTAGGGGAATGATCAGAAATGAGAATTGCAATAAGGATTTATCAGTAAAGCGTCATGATATAGCTTCTTTACTAGGAGAGAAAAGGTAATAGCACTAAGAAGGCAAATACCAGCAGTGCAAAGGAACAATGACATTAATACCGGTAGTGAAAGGGTGCAAGATGACAAATCCGTAATAAGAAAAATTTCAAAAATACTTTATGAGATCTGATATCTCTATATTAGGATTAAAGGATAAGATTCTAAGATTAAATGAAGTATTTGCTAGAAATTGAGAAGGTGAAAGAAAAGTGCTAAATTTAAGAGTAGAGCACATGATATCGCGAGACAATGATTTGAGTGACAGCAACTGGATACAATGTTGCAGGCGCATTATTGTGATGTCATTTTAATTACACCCTTTGCTTTGTTACCTTTCATTTCTTAGAGTTAGTATAAATACAGTGAGAAATGGGTCGCTCGAGACCGAACTACCCTCTGAAGAATCCACTTTATGCAGGGAAATGCTTTGGGGTTTTAGGGATTGCTATGTAGTCTTTGTTTCCAGATCATTGATTATTCAGTTCTACAGGTAGTACTATTAACATTGGTGGTCGGAAATTGAATAGGGACTAGATTCTTGGGATGATTTCTTTGTGTTAAACGAACCCTGAACGATTAGTAATAGGGACCAAACCACCGGTGCACATAGGCTATCTTGAGCGTGCACTACTCCGTTCCCATTTGTGTGCCCAATTACATGTACAACTATTAGAGCTACAACAGGGTCTACACTCCAGTGATGGAACTGGGTAAACGTTAGAAACGAGAACACCTGAATGAAGTTTCTCACTTACCGTGGAGGTCCAGAGGCTTTACCAGCCTGGCATCCATAGGTGACTGAGTATAACAGGTGGAACAATAGGGGTAGAAGAAGCACAATAGCTTACTAACAAAGATCCACCATTACTTATATACAGAAGTGAGTAATATTCACAGTTTTGGGATATCAGTTATGTCCAGACTATGAGGTTATACTGATTGGAAGACACATATTATCCTTTCATAACAGACTATATGCCAACTAAATATTAGAGATTGTATATTTTAATAAGGCTATAACCTTTGATATATTGGGTAATCCTACAAAGGTGCACTTATGTATCTTAGATTTTTTTATCCAGCGGCTATTCACTATCTGTTTTAGGTGAGGATAAAACCAATTTTATAACGAGTGTTACCGAGGTATAGGTTAATTGTATTGATCAATAACACAGCTAATTGACATTGATTTAGAGTGGTTCAGTGGATATGAATAAATAACAATACTGTGAATGTTCTTAGAGTTCTGATATTCCACGAGAGAGATAATAAGACATTAGACATACATTATGATTCCCACACATTGAAGTGGTACCAAAGAGCGGATAATTGGACCACCAATGTGGTGTTCTTTTATTTCATTTTAATTTAGTGTTTTGACTAGTAAAGTAATATCATATGGTTTTAATATATACAAAATAAAAGTTAAGTTTTAGTAGGGTCCCTACATATACTGTTTGTTATTGAGCATGGAACTAGTCTCTGGGTGTAAAAGTGGCCCAACGATTATCAATATTATAATTTAATTAGAGGCTTCTATGCGCTATTTTCTTCTTTTTCTACGATTTACTAGTTAGACCTGCAATGCAATCCTACTTTAGAATGTCCCCTACATTAGTATAAATGTGTGCAATGCCAATTATCCATTGTTCTGGGACTGGCAGGCAAGACGGAGCGCACACATCTTTCCATAGTGACGTCTGCACTCCTGCGCTGTCAGTCCCTTTTGGAGCCGAACGGCTCCTAGCAACTCCTCCTACAGCCGGCTGGGACTGAAAGGGCAGGCGCATAGAAAACACTATGGAAAGATGTCTGTGCTTCATCTGGCCTGTCAGTCCCGGAGCAATGAAATGGGGCCACACTAATGATATCACAGACCATGCAGTTGAAATGGAGATATACTTTACATGTCACATATAGAAGCAAAAACAAAAAGAAGAGAAGTGCACACACTCTGAGTACAGACTACTGATATCAGTAATGGATCACCACCCTATAACCACTTTTTTCACCTGCTGAATTTTCTACTGATATGTAATGGAGGCACAAGACTCGCCTCACAGTATCATAACATTCACTGGGTTACCCCCAGTGCAGGTATCTGTATGTCTCCCTCTTGTGTCCGTCAAAAGTCCCGAATCTGGCTTGTACCACACCCAGAGCACTCCTCCAACTATCTCCCTGCTAGTTCTACAGCTTTAAAGGATCTATCTGGGGGCTCTATATCTTGTGGGCAACGTGCCTATACTATAGGACTTTAGATCATAAAGATCTTACTAATCAGTAATAGGGAGTCATATAATCAATACCTGATAAATATACATCAGTCATACACTGGTGCTAATAAGCAAATATATTTAATATTGCATATACAAAAATATATAAAAAATATATGCGTTACTAAGTAGCAAACAATATTAAAATGCAGACATCAAGTGTGCTAATACAAAACAAAACTATATTGCTGCTACAGATAAAATAAAATAAAAGACAATAAAACACTCTACTCTAAATCCTTTACCCTACACGTTACGTGATCAGAATTCACTTCCTCAGGGGTCTGTCTATTATTATCTCCAATTCTTACCTTTTATGTAGGCTAATGTTTCAAATTTGCGCCAAATCAAGCGCTCCAATCACATAGTTTTGCATTTTACCCATACACACATTTCCTCACTTCCGGATAATACCATCTATACCTGTCACATCACGCTATCCCTTGGTCCTCTCACGATAATACATGGGAGCGGATATGCGTTCCAAGACTCCTATTCACATACTGTGAAGCTCGAATCTCTGCACATGTGCCTCTAAACCTGATCTACTGCGCATACTCAACAAATCTTTCATGTATTACTCTACTTGCTCTTATCCACATATACGCTGCGAGAATCTTCTCTATATCGTCTATCAGGCAACACACACACATATTCCCTCCCCAACAATCACCACACCCCAGCTACCCGCACAACGCCCACAACGCAACACATACATTTTAAGTACAGTGGATGTTGTTCTTTATATAGCTGAGACTAACCTATTATAGCTCTTCTTTGTACCTATATAGTCCATACCTACATATATCACCTCTATTATACATAATCTTATATTACCACACTAATATAAATCTTATAGTATTATATCTATCTATCTATCTATCTATCTATCTATCTATCTATCTATCCTTTTATCTAATCAGACTCATAGCCATAACCGTGAACTCTCAGTGTGTTTGACCCTGAGATTCAGGGTTTTGGCCCAGATCTCAGGGTCTCAGGGTGAAGAGCCAAAATCTCAGGGTGAAAGAGTCCAGTGCTATCTATTATATATTCTGCTCCAGTTTGGTGCTTCTTTAGTCTCTAAACTGGTGCCACTTGGACCAGAAAGGCAGAGGGAGAAGTCCTGCTTGATTTGTGTGTGTTCATGCAGTGATATCTGTAAGTTGTTGTGTATTAATGGCTCCTTAAATGCTGGTTGGAGCGATTCTCGATTACAGCGATGAGAGACATATCGCAGATAATCTATATTATGGTAAATTGAAGGGTTAATATTTACACAATCTCAGGGTCAGCTCGTTTTGAAAGTTCCCAGGTATGCTCATTGATTTCAACTATATTATATTAGATGCTTCCTGCATCCAATTCTAATTATAGGTGTACGTGCCATGAGACTTCTACTACAATCGACTAACTAAATCATTGTATAAAAAAAATAAGATATAATATACATATAATATAATATGTATCAATTTCAAGAGATACATCACCACTTAAGCTGCATATTCCTTTATAGTGAGCTACTACCAGTATGGGAAATATGAGGAAAATGATGTAAGGGCATAAAATACTAAAACTACTCCAATATATAAGATAATCTAAACCCACTCATGGCAAGAATTGGAGTGACCGCCTAATTAAGTGCAATTTATAATATCTATATATTTTCTCCACAAAAAGTGCCCACTTCAGTCTCTTCATTGAGACCCTTTGGAACCATAATACTCAACCTATGGATCCAGAATGCCTCCTTCTGACACAACACCTGAATCCTATTACCCACCGAAGTGGGAATACTCTCTATCCCTTTAACTGAAAACCCCAAGGTAATCCCCAACTGACACTGAATAAAAAGTTTTGGTACACTCTTATCTATGTCTTTTTTGGCTATGCTTCTTATATGTTTCCCTACCCGCATACGTAGGGTACGACTCATTCGCCCTATATATCTTTTCCCACAAGGACAGGTGACCATATATACTACAAATTGACTATCACAATTGATAAATTGTAAGATGGAATATTTATTCTTAGTATCTCCTTTCCGCTCAAAAGGTCTGGCTCTATGCTTCATTTTATTGCAGTATCTCCTTTTACTACACTTATAATTTCCTGTTATTTGTGGCAAAAAGCTAACCTCTTTTTTCTAAATATCTTCCAACTTTTTTGGTTTACTTTTGGCCACATAACCTCTAAGGTGTTTATATCTTCTATATACCATTGTTGGTTGTGACCCTATGTAACCTTCCTAAAGACTATCCTCCAAAAGAATTCCCTAATGTTTTTAAAATATTTTGCATATATCTTTAGAGAAATAATTATATGGTAAAATAAAGGGAACCTTATCCCCTAATTTTTTATTATTACCAAACTGTTTCTTATTTTTACTCTTTATAATGTTTTCCCATTTTAATTTTTTTGATCTTTCAATAGCTTTAGAGACTCTATTTTAATTGTATCCCCTATCTTCAAACTGTTTTTACAGTATAGCAACGTTTTCTTGAAAGTCCTCATACTACAATTCCTTCGCAGGTGGTGGTACTGGCCATAAGGCGCATTACATAACCACCTGGGCAAATGACAACAATCAAAATAAATATATGGATTCCTCAAAACTGGTTTTTGATATATTGTAGTAGTAATCTCCCCCTGTTCAGTTACACTAATCGTCAAATATAAAAATTGAACATCTGATGATCTTATATTGCATGTAAGATGCATTCCTCTATCATTTTGGTTTATCTCTACTATTAATAACTCTAACAAAGAATGTGTCCACTCCCAAACTATAATTATATCATCAATATATCTGCCATTGAGCTCCAGGCTGCCCCCTCCAACGCCAACCCCGAGACCACTCAACTCCTCCTAATATCTCATAAAGAGGTTAGCGAAGAAGGGGGCAAACCACTTTTTAAATTCAGCATGTGAAAAAAGTGGTTGTATGGTGGTGATCCATTACTGATATCAGTAGTCTGCACTCAGAGTGCATGCGCCTCTCTTCTTTTTGTTTTTGTTTCTACACGCACGGGACAAGGAAGAATTCCTCCTCTATGTTCCAGGTTTTCCTCCCCCTTTCTGTTTCCTGTGCAGGACAAACACCACTGAACAAGATCAGTCTTCCGACAACATCATCCCGGCCTGTGTTGCATCTCCTGAGGACAGTGACATCGATGTGGTTAACTGAAACAGCTTTTCCAGTAGACAGGTTAGTGGTTGTCTTGTATGTTCCCTATGTTGTGACTGTTTTGCTTGAAAATTGAAAAGTGGAGAAATTCTGGGGCAAATCATTTTCACCATAGAAGACAAAATAATTGTTCATTCTTTTAAATGGGTCTTTTCATTTAATAGATCCATATTGGGAAAATCTGGGAACTCTGGATCTGCCCTGGAGACTCTGGCTTTTAGAGTCTCTGTGGACACAGGTTGATTCTCTTGCTTGGTGAGTTCCCAGGTAACCCTGCCCACCACATTCTTCCCACTCCCTGCCATGTTCCACCTGATTGCTTCCCATTCTCAAGTCAAATCCTACCTTTGCTTCTCCCGGTCCACTGAATTAAAAGGAGTTATTACCCCCTTGAATGCTAAAGGGGTTTAAAACACATTAAGAAGCATTCAAAGGACTAAACCTCCCACTAAAATCAATGTGAATTTTGGAATTTGTATTTGCTCCAGAATTGCACCATCTTTTCCTTAGTATAGGGGGTGTCATCATGTGGCTCCCCAGCCAAGAAAACGTTGGATAGACTTGAGCCCAGAAGGACGTGGCCATTGCAGAACTGCTGCAAGCTTATCCTTATCCATAGCAATGCAGTCTTTGGAAATCACAAAGCCAAAAAATGGAACCATAGACTTGTGGTACTTGCATTTCTCAGTCTTGCAGTATAATTTGTTTTCACGCAATCTGAGCAACACAGCGTACACATCCTTGATGTGTTCAGACAAATTGGACGAATGTATGAGTATTTCATCTAAATAAACAACTACACAACACTGCAGTATGTCATGGAGAATGTCATTAATAAATTCTTGGAACACTGCGGGGGCGTTACATAGCCCAAACGGCATTATCAGGTACTCATAGTGTCCAGATCGTGTTTTGAACGCCATTTTCCACTCATCACCGGCTTTTATTCTGATCAAGTAATAAGCAGCCCGCAAGTCTGACTTGGTGAAAATGGAGGAGCCTTTCAACCGGTTGAAAAGCTCCGTGATGAGTGGAATAGGGTAGGCGTTTTTGGACATAAGTTTCTTTAAACCTTGATAATCGATACATGGTCGTAACTCGCCACTCTTCTTTTTCACAAAGAAGAAACCAGCCCCCATGGGCGAGGATGACTTCCCGATGATGCCTCTTTCCAGGGCATTCAAGATGTACTCCTCCATGGCCCGATTCTCCTCGCAAGACAATGGGTACGTGCGACCCCAATGAGGAATGGCACCAGGGGGCAAACTAATAGCGCCATCGTAGGCCCAATGCTGCGGCAAAGCTCTAGCCTCTCCCTTACTAAAGACATTGTTAAATTGTCGGTATTCAGCAGGCACAGAGGGAGAGGTACACATGATCTTAGTGCATTGAGAAATACATTGCTTAATACGAAAGTCAGACCAGACCGTGATCTCACATGTCTGCCAATCAAACTTAGGGTTGTGCAAATGTAACCAGGAGAACCCCAAAATGACAGCACGGTGAGGAGACTGGATAATCTGGAAACACTGCTTCTCCGTGTGGAGAGCCCCAATGCGCAGAGACAGCGGTATAGTTTCCATAGTGATTTGTGCCAGTACCAACGGTCTACCATCAATGGCTTCGATAGCCAAAGGAGATTCCCTTTCAACCAGCAGAATCTTGTGTAATGCAGCAAATGAGTTGTCCATAAAAAATCTGCCTACACTGGAGTCCACCAGAGCCAGAACTTCCACCGAGAGTTCTGCCCAAGAAATTACATCCTGTACTGTGGGTTTTTGATTCACCGGGTCTGGGTACCGCTGAACGCCACCTAGGACCTGTCCCCTAAGGTAACCTAGGTGCGTCTGTTTCCCGGACATATAGGACAGGTGCGCAGCAAATGCCCAGCTTCACCACAATATAAACAGAGGCCCTGTCTGCAGCGGTGAGCCCGTTCCTCATTGGTCAGCTTAGTGAACCCTAACTGCATTGGTTCACAGCTCTTCTGGGTACACTCAGGAGGCATGGGAGGTGAGGGAAGGAAACTTTGGCTTGCCTGTCCGAGATTTCTGGCCCGCTGCCTGTGGTCCTTAGCTGCTATCCGCTCCCTGATGCGCGAATCAATCAGAACGGAAAATTCAAGTGATCTCGTCCAAATCGCTCGGCAAGTCTCTGGCTGCCGTTTCATCTTTAATACGGTCATTGAGTCCCTGTGCGAATGCTGCCACCAGCTCCTCATTGTTCCAACCTACCTCCGCTGCCAGTGTATGAAATTCAATGGCAGCAGAGGAGGCTCTTCCTGGGACCTTGTACACTCTATGAAATGCACGCAAAAACTCATTGAAGTTCTTGGTACATGGTTTGGCTGATTCCCACAAGGGGTTAGCCCAAGCCAATGCTCTGCCTGTCAGCAATGATATCATAAAGTCCACCTTACTTCGGTCACTAGGAAAGGCTTGAGGGGTTAACTCCAAGAAAATCTCCAACTGATTAATAAACCCCCTACACGGGGTGGGTTCGCCATGATATCTTAATGGTAGTGGAGCGGTAGCTGTTAACCCTCTGTTCGAGTTTGTCAGAGTCAGGGACTGGGCTCCCGGTGTCATAGCGGGGGAGACCACCAAGGCTTGTACTGGTTTATCCACATGAGCGGTATGCTCCAATATCATTTGTATTGCCACTGCCAACTGATCCATATGCTGCTCATGTAAATCCATCGTCCAATGGATATTTTATGTATTACCCTCACCTGTACCATCTGAGGTCATGGCCCTTTCGTACTGTAACGGTTTTAAGGACACTCAGACACGGAAGGTTTTGGTAAAAACACAGTTTTATTGAAAATACAAAAATTAGAGTAACCCACACGGGTCCAGTATATACTGACAGATATAATACTGACACAGGTCAGGTTAAAATGGTTCTCAGTAACCCACATGGGTCCAGTAAAACACAAATGGTTCACTACTGACACAGGTCAGGTTACAGTTTGTGTGAATCCTTGACGAGACAGTGGAGAATAGGGCACTACTAGGCCAAGAGATATGAAAAGGCCCTAGTAGTACTGAGACCCAAAGGACACTCTCTACGCAGAGAATGACACCAAAAGTGACTGAGGCCACAGGGAGGCAATCGAAGGCCCTGGACAAGTGACAGACTGCCAGAACAGTCAGAGGGTGACTGAGCCTGTATATCACGGTATCGCCAACCCAAGGCTGCAAATGAATGTGACCCTAAGAGCAACAGCACCAACCCACATGGGGTTAAACGAATGCTCAGACCTGGAGTCAGCTGCAAGGCCATGGAGACAACCAAGGCGCCCAGGGACCAAACCAACCTCGGATTGTAGGCGGTGGACAGGTCAAGCGTACCGTGGTGCAGCCAAACTGATCTCCAACACCGGGATGTAAGGATCACGAGGTGCATGGACCGGAGACTGGGTCACAGTAAAGCGGGACTGCCGTGGCAGTGTAAATGAGGCAACCAGAGTATCTGTCTAGTAGACAGTTGAGTGCACCGGAGGCAAGCCCCGAAGATGGAACAATGGATGGGACAGAGAGCACTACCGGGTCGGTACTCAGAGCTGGAATTTTAGCCAGGCCGGGTAGGTACACAGAGCAGGAACGTCAGCCAATCCGGGTCAGTACACAGAGCAGGAACGTCAGCCAGGCCGGGCCGGTAGACAAAGCCAGAACATAGTCAGGCAGAGTAGTCTGGCAGTCCGGGTCATACACAGAATTCACACGGAAGTCAGGAACAAGCACTAGCAACTGGATCACCACGAAAGGGCAGCGCTGAAGTGACAGGGCTCAGTATAAAAGGGCTACAACTGGGCGGAGACCAACCCCAGTAGCCAATAAAAGGGAATCAGGAAGTAACCCTGACATAACAAGGTCGCCAGCAAAAGCACGGGTACCGTGATAGTTGGTTAATAGCATGGGAAGTCTGCGCTGCAAACATCCACAGTGCTGCACATTTGTAACCGTTTGAGTGCCAGAGGGATATGCAATGTATTGATTTGCAGTTGTTTGCGTAGCCCTCTGTTAGTCAAAGGGATAACCCGGGCCACATTGTAGGGGCTTAAGAACTGAAAGGCGTTAAGTAACATTTAATATTTGCAAGTTCCAGTGATTAGGGAGAAGTGAGTCGGACATGATCTGTTTTCAGCAGAGGGAAGTTGATGACAGCCCAACTACATGTAGAGATTTCCTTTACAATAAAAGAGATCTGTTCCTTGAATATAATGTTTTATTGATAAATGCAAATCAATGTAGATTGTAATTTTAAAAGTAATGATTCTTTTATAAATTTTGTTAAGTAGCTGCTGAATACAGACATGTATTGAACAGACTTGTATACCATTACCAAGACTTCTTGCACATAAGACACATTTATGCCCTGTGAACAGCTGACAGGACACTACGATCATTTGAATATGCAGACCTCCTTGCACTGAAACTATGGTATTGTCATGTGAGCTGTTTACAGCTGTGTGTTGACTGAAATGTTCCTATAAGCCTTTCGTATGCACAAATTGGGAACATACCGGGGTGTGTGGATACATTGGAAAGTCTCCCCATATGCCGGTTGCCCTGAAGCTGATCTCGAAGCTGGCTGTGTGTAGGTGAGGAGATGGGGCGAGGAGGCTGGTCGGTCGTGGTTAGTGGGTTGCGTTTGGACAGGTGGTTGGGGTTGAGTGGACACCCTGGACGGACCCCCTCCCTTTTTTCTCTGTTTTTTCTCTTTTCTTTCTGCTCCTCTTACTCTTCTTCTTGCCGCGCAACTCAATTTTGAATATCTGTACTGAGATGTCAATATCACAGAATACCTTCTGCAGTTGCCACCTACGTGTGGTGTGCACTGATGCCTATGATTGTCCTGTTTGCCCTCATTTTAATGTTTCTTACAAACTGCTGAATGTTTGATATTGCTCTGTATCTGTTGGTTTTCTCAATATTTTAAAATTTTAAATTTTAAGTAGCTGCTGAATACTGACACGCATTGAACAGACTGGTATACCATTACCAAGACTTCTTGCATATAAGACACATTTATGCCATGCGAAAGGCTGACAGGACACTATGATCGTTTGAATATGCAGACCTCTGTGCACTAAAGCTATGGTACTGTCATGTGAGCTGTTTACAGGGCACGAATGTGTGTTGACTAAAAATGATCCTATAAGGAGATGGCAGAACAGCAGAGGAAGCGTCCGGCAGTTAAAATGTGCGCGGAGTTGAGTTTATGGTGATATGAGGCATTATCACAGTGCCTGTGATCTTTCTGTCACTCTCATCTGTGGCAGACTGTGATTTGCTCGGTTGGTTTGGCCCGCCCCTTGGTGACCTTTTTATACCTGACGCTTACATCTGTCAGATGCCCTTTCGTGGTGTTTCTGAGCCAGACTTCCTGTTGCTGTGTTCCTGAATCCGGATTCCTGTGTACCGACCTTGGCCTGTTCTGACTACTCTCCTGTGTTCCTGATCGTGTATGACCCGGCTTGTCTGAGAATCCTCTACGTGCTACGACCCGGCCTGTCTGAGAATCTTCTACGTGCTACGACCCGGCTTGTCTGTGAATCCTCTAGGTGCTCCGACCCGGCTTGTCTGCGAACCCTCTACGTGCTCGACCCGGCTGGCTGACTTCCTGCTTCTAGATCTTCGCGGCAGCCTGGCTTGTTGTCGCCGCTGCGACATTCCGTATCCTGCGTTGCTGTGCCGATCTAGTGTGACCATTACCCTCCTGGGTAACCCATCCATCTGTGCAGAGTTCCTTGCCGACTTGCATAAGCTGTGCCTCTTGTACCGAGCCTTTACACGTTGCAGAGCTAAGCTACCATACCGAGCCTGGGAGATTCAAACGTACCTATTAACCCTTGCACTGCCGCTTCTCTCTGACCGGACCTCCTATCTATATATAGAACCGTTACCTTGTAAGTCTACTGCTGCTGAGTTGGCCGCTACTTGGACGGCGACTCTCGGTTACGTTTGCAGAGTAGTCAATCCTGTTAGGCCGGTTGGGCGTTCCTGGTTCTTGGTCTCACGGTTAACTACGGAGGTGTCCGGTGCGGCTATCGGTGGCAAGGTTAGGCTCCAAGCTCTTGCTCAATCCTTGGCTCGTGTTGTGCTTACAGTGGTCTCCAGTTATACGCCCGTGGGGGCTAAAACGCCAGCTTTGCATCTCAGGCTAGTCTTGATCACGCCCGTGGGGGCTACATACTCTTGCACTTGCAGACTCACTGGTCTATTGACGAACGCCCGTGGGGGCTATCTTGGGTTACTGTGCTGCTATAACTTACATTGGTCACTGAACATCTACTACTCATCTTTATATGAACTCTGTGCTGTGCACAGTTGCTCAGTTTATATCTACACCACACGGGCGTGCCAGACCCCACAGCTGAGACTGACAGATTGTTCTCATTCACCCTTTAGGGTCCTGTTCCCTATTCTCTGTTCCTATGTTGGATGCCTTCTGTATATTATATTAAAGCTATGTGTACTGTGTAATAGTTTGCAATTGTTGCTATCAACTGTAGAGTGCGGTCCTTTGTATTTTATTTCTTTCAATAAAAGATTGTTTTATTTTACCTACTGGTCTGAGTGTCAAAACAAACCGTTACAGTACGAAAGGGCCATGACCTCAGACAGTAAGGGTGAAAGTAACGCACAAAACATCCACTGGAGAATGGATGTCCATAAGCAGCGCCTAGATCAATTGGCACTGGATCTACAAACCCTACTTGAGCGTACGGTACACCTAGACAAGCTTAATCCGAATCCTGTGGTCCCCCCAGTCTTGACACCGGACAATCCGCCTCTAGCTCCTCCTACTTGTGTCAGAGGCTTAACGGCTGCGGCGCCGTTACCATTGAGATATGATGGCGAGTCTTCTCTTTGCAGGGGTTTTATTAACCAGCTTGAGATCTATTTGGAATTAACGCCCCAGGCTTTTCCTAACGACCGAAGCAAGGTCGGATTCATGATATCGCTACTAACAGGCAAAGCTCTGGCTTGGGCAAACCCCTTGTGGGAGAGTGCCAAACCCTGCACGCTGAACTTTGATAAGTTCGTAAAAAAGTTCCGCCGTGTGTTTGAGGTTCCTGGCAGAGTGGCCTCCGCTGCCAAAAGGCTAATGGAGATACAGCAGGGCAAACGTACATTGGGCAATTCAGCAATAGAATTCCGGACCCTGGCAGCGGAGGTGGGCTGGAACGATGAGGCATTATTGGCAGCTTTCACTAAGGGTCTCTCTGAACCAATTAAAGATGAAATAGCTGCTCGAGATGTACCTAGTGACTTTGACGAATTCATTGATTATGTAATACTCATTGACTCTCGTATCCGGGAAAGACGGTTGGCACGAAGGGCAACCTCCAGAAAACATGGGCAGGACAGCTCCTTTGACCCACCCTCTCCACCCTTTCCTACTGAGCGTCCAGGAGAGGCAGCAGAGCCTATACAGCTGGGTTTCACTAGACTCTCCAAAGAAGAAAGGTCTTTTCGTAAAAGGCAAGGCCTATGTCTATATTGTGGCAAACAGGGGCACCTTTTGCGCAATTGTCCTGTGAGGCCGGGAAACGCACGCACCTAGGGTACCTTGGGGGACAGGCCCTAGGTGGTGTACAACAGTCCCTAGATTCTAACATTGCTAAACCCACCATCCAGGTGACGTTCTTTTGGGCCTACAAGGGCGAAGAAAACTTGGCACTGGTGGACTCTGGAGCAGCCGGGTACTTTATGGACCAATCTTTTGCGGCTTCACACAATATTCCCCTATGCAAAAAAGAATCTCCATTGGCAGTAGAGGCCATTGATGGCAGACCATTGGAACCTGCCTTTATTACAATGGAGACCATCCCTATTTCTATGTCTATTGGGGCACTCCACAAGGAGGAGGTTCAGTTTCAAATTATTCGTTCACCTCACCATGCAGTCATTTTGGGGTTTCCATGGTTGCTTCGGCATAATCCTAAATTTGATTGGCAAAAATGTGAGGTTAGTTCCTGGTCCGATTACTGTAAAGAAAACTGTCTATCGCTTCCTGTCAAACTTATGTGTACCTCTCCTGCTGTGCCAGTTGAATATGGGGAATTCAGTGACGTATTCAGCAAGGGGGAGGCTAGCGCATTGCCCGAGCATAGACCCTATGATTGCACTATTGATTTGCCTCCAGGTGTGATTCCCCCGAGGGGACGAACCTACCCACTGTCATGCGAAGAGAACAGGGCAATGGAGGAGTACATTGAGGACGCCCTTAGCAGGGGAATTATTCGAAAGTCTACTTCTCCGGCTGGTGCCGGATTCTTCTTTGTAAAGAAGAAAAATGGCGAACTTAGGCCATGTATTGACTACCGGGGGCTTAATAAGCTGATGCCCAAGAACGCATACCCTATTCCACTCATCACCGAGTTATTTGACAGATTGAAGGGCTCTTCTGTCTTCACCAAACTTGATTTGCGGGCCGCCTACAATCTGATTAGAATCAGAGAAGGTGATGAGTGGAAAACGGCATTTAATACCAGAACTGGGCACTACGAATATCTGGTAATGCCGTTTGGCTTATGTAATGCACCTGCGGTATTCCAGGAGCTGATTAATGATATCTTGCGTGACATGCTTCAGTCCTGCGTGGTGGTATATCTGGATGATATATTGATTCATTCCGCCACTCTTTCCCAACACATTAAAGATGTCACGCAAGTTCTGTTGCGACTCCGGGAGCATAAGCTGTTTTGTAAATTTGAAAAATGTGAATGCCATGTCTCACAAGTACCATTCTTGGGGTTCGTAATCTCCAAAGATGGAATCGCTATGGACCAGGACAAGTTGGCAGCTGTATTACAATGGCCTCGCCCTAAAGGGTTAAAGGCAATTCAGCGCTTTTTAGGGTTTGCCAACTATTACAGAAAATTCATACGTAACTTTTCTACTATTGTGAAACCTTTGTCGGATTTGACTCATAAGGGCGCTACTCCCTCTCAGTGGTCCGAGGCCGCTGAAAATACGTTTGAGACCTTAAAATCTGCCTTTACGTCTGCCCCAGTACTGTCCCATCCCAATCCCTCCCTGCCTTTTACCTTGGAGGTTGACGCTTCTGAGGTTGGGGTTGGGGCAGTACTCTCCCAGCGTCCTGTGGGAGGTGGTACCTTGAAACCTTGTGGGGTTTTTTCTAAGAAATTGTCCAGCGCACAGAGCCACTATGAGATTGGCGACAGGGAGTTATTGGCGATTATTCTGGCACTGAAGGAGTGGCGTCACCTGTTGGAGGGTACCAAGAACCCAGTACTGATCCTGACCGATCACAAAAACCTGACATATCTCTCTGAGGCTAAGAGGTTGTCTTCTCGACAGGCCAGGTGGGCACTCTTTTTGTCCCAGTTTAACTTTATAGTATCGTACCTCCCGGGATCTAAGAACGTGAGGGCAGACGCATTGTCTCGTCAGTTCGTCTCGGACACTGACAGGGAGGAAGCACCGGTACCCATTATCCAGCCCGACCGTATATTGGCTATTATTTGCACTAGTATAACTTCGCCTCTGGGGGAGGAGATTTTGGGGTCTCAAGCTAGGGCCCCACCTGAGACTCCAGTTGGCAAATGTTTTGTAGATGAGCCTTTTCGCATTCGTCTATTGGAGACCTATCATTCTTCTAGGGCAGCCGGGCACATCGGCAGGGATCAGCTGGTTTGGTCTCTTTCACAATTATTCTGGTGGCCTACGCTCAGAGCCGATTGTTCCGCTTTTACTGCCGCTTGTGCCACATGTGCCCGTGCTAAGACCCCCAGGCATCTCCCAGTGGGCTTGCTTCAACCTGTGCCTAATGGAGACCGGCCCTGGTCTCATAAATCTATCGATTTTCTGGGAGAATTGCCTATCTCGAGGGGGTATACATTTATCCTTATGGTGGTCGATAGGTTCTCTAAAATGGCTCATTTTGTGCCACTCAGGGGTCTTCCATCGGCTCAGGAATTGGCTAAGGTCTTTGCTAAAGAAGTGTTTCGTTTGCACGGGGTACCTAGCGTGGTGGTCTCCGACCGTGGGAGTAAATTCGTATCCAGGTTTTGGAGGGCATTCTGTGGCATGATGGGCATTCAATTGTCATTTTCCTCCGCCTACCATCCCCAGACCAACGGAGCCGCTGAGCGTGCCAACCAGGGACTGGAACAGTTCCTGCGCTGTTTTATTACTGATCATCATGACAATTGGGATGACCTGTTGCCAGGGCCGGATTTGCCATTAGGCAAAGTAGGCACCTGCCTACAGGCGCACGCCAACGAAGGGCGCCTGCCATTTGGATTTTTTTTTTTAAGTATTCTTTAAAAAAAAAATAAAATAGCCACCTCTCTGGCTGCGCCGGCGGCACCCACTCACATTGCCCGCCCCCCAGTCTTGTACCTGATGGAGCTCCCTCGTTGCCTCTTTAGGAATGCAGAGCGCTGGGAGATGACATAATCTTCCAGCGCTCTGCATTACTGAATAGGAGACCGCGCGGGAGCTCCATCAGGTACAAGACTGTGCCAAAGGAGGCACATACAGATCTCCTACCAGGGAGGCAGGAAACGGACAACGGAGGGAGGCAATGTGAGGTCAATGTGGAGCTAATGGGGGGCAAGTTGGAGCTGATGGGGGGCAGTGTGAAGGCATTATGGTATATGGAGCTGATGGGGGCATTGTGAAGGCAATGTGGAGCTGATGGTGAAATATGGAGCTGATGGAGGCATTGTGAGGGCAATATGGAGCTGATGGGGAGCAATGTGAGGGCAATGTGGAGCTGATGGGGGGCAGTGTGAAGGCAGTATGGTATATGGAGATGATGGGGGCAATGTGAGGGCAATATGGTATATGGAGATGATTGGGGCAATGTGATGGCGATATATGAGATTATGGTGGCAAGCTGGAGCTAATGGGGGCAATGTGGCGATGATGGAGGCAATGTGAGGGCAATATGGAGATGATGGGGGGCAACGTGGAGATTAGGAGCATTGTGTAGGTATCCAGTGCAGATGGCCCACGGGGGGGGGGGGGGGCTTCAAATTTCTGTGCCTACAGGCTCCTGAGATGTAAATCCAGCCCTGCCTGTTGCCATGGGCGGAGTTTGCCAGGAATTGTGCAGTTAACTCCCCGTTCTTAATCAACTATGGGTTCCAGCCAGGTTTGCTCCCGGACTCGTTCCAGTCTCAGCAAATTCCGGCTCTGGATGAGCATATGGAGCAGCTCCGTTCCACCTGGGCACAGGTACAAAGGACCCTCAGTCAGTCTTTCCAGCGGCAGCAGCGATATGCCAATCGTAGACGGCTGCCAGCGGTCTCCTTCCAGGTTGGGGATAGGGTATGGCTCTCCTCCAGAAACCTCAACCTGCAGGTTCCCTCGAATAAGCTGGCTCCCCGGTTTATTGGCCCATTTAAAATTATTCGCAAAATTAATCCTGTCTCCTATGCATTGGAACTTCCACCATCTATGCACATTCACAATGTGTTCCATGTGTCTCTGTTAAAACCCCTGGTTTGCAATCGTTACACGACCACTCCGGTAGTTCCTGGGCCGGTGGACGTCCAGGGGCAAGAGGAATATGAGGTTCAGAGCATTATCGATTCTAGGGGATTTAGAGGGAAGTTGCAATATTTGGTCCACTGGAAGGGCTATGGCCCGGAGGAGCGCTCTTGGGTTGACCAGAAGGACCTCCATGCACCCAGACTTGTGCGCAGCTTCCACTCTACATATCCTCAGAAACCCAAGCCTCCAGCTGGGAGAGGGGGTCTTTGAGAGGGGGGTACTATCACAGTGCCTGTGATCTTTCTGTCACTCTCATCTGTGGCAGACTGTGATTTGCTCTGTTGGTTTGGCCCGCCCCTTGGTGACCTTTTTATACCTGACGCTTACATCTGTCAGATGCCCTTTTCGTGGTGTTTCTGAGCCAGACTTGCTGTTGCTGTGTTTCTGAATCCGGATTCCTGTGTACCGACCTTGGCCTGTTCTGACTACTCTCCTGTGTTCCTGATCGTGTATGACCCGGCTTGTCTGAGAATCCTCTACGTGCTACGACCTGGCCTGTCTGAGAATCTTCTACGTGCTACGACCCGGCTTGTCTGTGAATCCTCTAGGTGCTCCGACCCGGCTTGTCTGCGAACCCTCTACGTGCTCGACCCGGCTGGCTGACTTCCTGCTTCTAGATCTTCGCGGCTGCCTGGCTTGTTGTCGCCACCGCGACATTCCGTACCCTGCATTGCTGTGCCGAGCTAGTGTGACCATTACCCTCCTGGGTAACCCATCCATCTGTGCAGAGTTCCTTGCCGACTTGCATAAGCTGTGCCTCTTGTACCGAGCCTTTACACGTTGCAGAGCTAAGCTACCATGCCGAGCCTGGGAGATTCAAACGTACCTATTAACCCTTGCACTGCCGCTTCTCTCTGACCGGACCTCCTATCTATATATAGAACCGTTACCTTGTAAGTCTACTGCTGCTGAGTTGGCCGTTACTTGGACGGCGACTCTCGGTTACGTTTGCAGAGTAGTCAATCCTGTTAGGCCGGTTGGGCGTTCCTGGTTCTTGGTCTCACGGTTAACTACGGAGGTGTCCGGTGCGGCTATCGGTGGCAAGGTTAGGCTCCAAGCTCTTGCTCAATCCTTGGCTCGTGTTGTGCTTACAGTGGTCTCCAGTTATACGCCCGTGGGGGCTAAAACGCCAGCTTCGCATCTCAGGCTAGTCTCGATCACGCCCGTGGGGGCTACATACTCTTGCACTTGCAGACTCACTGGTCTATTGACGAACGCCCGTGGGGGCTATCTTGGGTTACTGTGCTGCTATATATTACATTGGTCACTGAACATCTACTACTCATCTTTATATGAACTCTGTGCTGTGCACAGTTGCTCAGTTTATATCTACACCACACGGGCGTGCCAGACCCCACAGCTGAGACTGACAGATTGTTCTCATTCACCCTTTAGGGTCCTGTTCCCTATTCTCTGTTACTATGTTGGATGCCTTCTGTATATTATATTAAAGCTATGTGTACTGTGTAATAGCTTGCAATTGTTGCTATCAACTGTAGAGTGCGGTCCTTTGTATTTTATTTCTTTCAATAAAAGATTGTTTTATTTTACCTACTGGTCTGAGTGTCAAAAAAAACCGTTACAGGCATGCATCACAGGAGGAAAGGAAACAGATTGGGTATGTTCAGTGGTGGGGAGAGTACAGTGAGCGGATGAGTATAATGAGGGAAAGGAGGCACATGGCAAGGAAGATGTAGGGGAACAGAGGAGATTGGGAGATGGCGTACATAATGAGAAGCAGTAGAACAGGAGTGAGGGCATGGAGACAGGAGTTGGACAATGGCAGAGTGAGGTGAAATCATGACCCTGTGTATTAGTGGCTTCGGTAGTGTGGAGGAGATATGCATATCTCATCCTTGCACTTGCCCTGGGGTATGTGTGCAGAGCTGGAGAATTCATGGTCACCTGATCACATTCTCTTTTATAGTATAGATGGTCCAACACTATGGTATTTCCTAGTGAATGAAGGCTCTGCTGCTAGCCTAAGAAAAATGGAACCCCATGTGTATGGATTGACATACCATATTAGGCACCATAAGTGTGGGTACCAGTGAAACAAGTATGGGGAAGCAAACACTGCATGTGCGATTCTATGGCTAACAATGAGGATCTTGGACTGCCAGTAGGACTGGGGGGGGGGGCAGGCAGTGTTTATGTGTATGTCCAACAATGGGCAGTGGAACAAAGCTGGTGGGTTGGATAGTGCATATGGGGAAATCTGTGATTACAATTGCCCACTGGAATCAGGCTGTGGATCAGTGCATGTCCCCAACATAAGAAGACACAGAGAGGGAGTGCTCTACAGACCCGCTTGTTGCAATTAGACAGATAACCAAAGATTCTTATCCTAAAAAAACAAACTTTTATTTTAGAACAGTTTATAACAATTTTAATTATATAATGTTACTGAGCACACACTTAATCCGACATATGATTAGGTGTAACTATTACAGAACACATTAAGCGGATCACATGTTTTCTTTTCTTTGTTTTGTCCTCATGTGTCTATTATCTCCTAGTATGGAATTGTTTTTAACGTGTATAAAATAAAAGCTTATTTCTTATGACAGAATCTTTGGTTATCTGGCTGATTACAATGAGCGGGTGTGTAGAGAACTGCCTTCCTGTGTCTTCTTGTCTGCTGAAACTTCCTTCCAAGACTGTTGGCAGTAGCTCCAGATCTGCAGTAGGTTTGGTGCCTGGATGAGTCTCAAATCATGATCATTTGATTGATCGTCATGTAGCATCTGTATCAATCTAAGCTTTTTTTCTTCAAGGGATAGGAATGGATTCTTTTAACCAAGTTTAATATTGTAGATATTAAAAAAATGAATTCATTGATGCATGTACAGTCTGAGAGATATACACACTAAAGTCTCCCCTCCCGCCCCTTTCACAGACATCAGCCTCTATCTGACAGCATGAGATCCTGGTCCCAGGACTTACTGGTGGCTCTTCAGCTGAGCCTAAATAGAGCTATCTAGAAAGAAAAACTTCTTTGGAACGGTCTACAAAGTGTGGCTGGTTTGCAAGCACACTTTGTAGACCATTACAATGAAGTATTTCTTTTTAGATACCACTATGTCGGCTCTGCTGACCTCCCTGTGGTGCGCACAAAGTTACATTTTTTTTTCCTTTTTTTGTTTATTCAGACCTCATTAGGTGGGGGAATAAGGACATCTTCTGAGCCCCCTCAACAAGGTCTGAATATCAAATAAACAAATAAATAAAAAAATAATCCTGTGTATGCCACAGGAGGGCCCAACGCATTGGAAAGCAATGTAATTGGAACTGGAAAATTAGAAACCTGTAGCCGTGCTAGTGTGCTGTGTTACTTGTAACTTACAGCAGGCAGGGGGAGAACAGGTAGCGACACATTGTGATGACGAGTAGAGCAGACTGCTTAAAACTTAAGAGCTCCAGCTACACATTTACACTTGCTGGCGTGTGTCTGTTATTTGCTTGTGTTCATCTGCCGTCACACAGCCAAGCACCTGATCTGCCATGCCTGCCAACCACTTAATGTTCCCAGCCACTGCTGCTTCCATGAGGATGGGATGGGCTAGAGACAGGTTTTTTTACAGATATAAGGTTTTTACAGATACAAGTTCTTATCTCACTGTCCCCATCCTCCTCTACAGTACCTGTAATTTTTTAACACTTTGACACCGTGGGAGCCAGAACAGTATACAATGCAACACATTGGATACCTCTTTGGCATTGGAAGTGTTAAATGCTGTCTGATTGCAGCGTTAAGTGATGTATTCTTCTTTTTATTTCCAGCTGTCAGATGGCTGGTTTCAAAAGCTCTCGTACAGTCGGATAAATTTAAAAAAACATGCACCACAGAGGTTCTCATTCCAGTCCTCTGATCCTGTGACTGGTTAAATGTGAGCAGGGGACAATCAGTCTCCTTCACATACTGTAGCACAGATTTGCATTCATCATACCCAGATAGAGGCTGGGGTACTAAGAAAAAGGTGGTAATTCTGGACACAACGTCACCTTAGTGGTAAAATGAAAAGTCCATTTGATTTTAACCAGACACTTAACCCTTTGTATGATAAATAAGTCTTGAATATTTTGCTTTGCAGTGTGCTGAATGCCTCTAGACATTTCAAGGGGTTAAAAGCCCCATTTAGAGCATTAGGAATTTGTGGAATTGTAAGAATTTTGAGATCTGGATTTGTTTCTTATGGTGCAGTTGTTTTGACAAATAATTGCTCTGCTTTATCCTTTGTTTTCTATAGAATAAGAGCACACAGAGGGTGTTCAAAAAGTAACATCTTTATTAGGACACAAAATAAACATGTGATACATTGCCCATACTCTCTCTTATGTATAGGCATCCCACAGTCCTACACTTGTAAATCTGCCGCCTCCAGTATAAACCAAGAGGAGGAAGAAGGCACACAATAGCGTAATAAAGTCACAAACTTGATACAATATACACACAATGTTTGTGATGCATTCTTGTGGTTCTGTTGCCATGGTGGGAAAACTCGCAATCAACTGACTGCCTTGTGTTTTTAGAGAAGATAGCTTGTCTCTACACAGGGGTTCCCATTATTTAGAAAAGATGAAAACAAGGCTGTTTTCCACAATTTCATTTCCAAAAGGACTAAAATTTACTATAAACTCAACATATACACTGATTAATAATAGAGATATAAATAAAATAAAAAGGTATTTTTTATTTTATGTTTTTGCAGATTTTAACACTGTTATTAATCAGCGTATATATTGTTCTTGAATGAAATAGGCCTAGGGGAAAATGTTTGTGTGTGGATTGGAAATTGGCTGAAAGATAGAATGCAAAGAGTGGTAGTAAATGGCAAGTTCTCCAGTTGGATAAACATGATAAGTGGAGTACCTCAGGGATCTGTCCTGGGTCCTCTTCTTTTTAATTTGTTTATTAATGACCTCCCAGAGGGCATAGGGAGCCATGTATCAGTGTTTGATGATAACACAAAATTAAGTAAGGTAATAAAGTCTGAACTGGATGTGTCTTCATTACAAGAGGATTTGGACAAATTGGGTAACTGGGCAGGCAAATGGAAAATGAGATTCAATATAGACAAGTGTAAAGTTATGTATTTTGGGTATAATAATAAAAATGCAACATATAGTTTAAATGGGGTTTCTCTGGGGAAATCTACAAATGAAAAGGATTTGGGAGTAATGGTAGACAATAGACTTAGCAGTAGCATGCAGTGCCAGCTGGCAGCTGCAAAGGCCAATAACTTATTGGCATGTATTAAAGGGGTATTGACTCAAGGGAGGAAGATATTATTATGCCTCTTTACAGGTCCATGGTAAGACCCCACCTAGAAAATGCTGTTCAATTCTGGGCGCCCTTTCTGAAAAAGGACATTATGGAACTAGAGAAAGTGCAGAGGAGGGCTACAAAACTAGTAAGGGGAATTGAAAGTTTTAGTTATAAAGAAAGGCTAGAAAAGCTAAACTTGTATACACTAGAGAAATGGTGTCTTAGATGGGATATGATAAGACTATGTAAATATTTTCAGGGCCCATACAAAGGGCTCTCCAAAGACCTGTTCATTAACAGAACAGTACATAGGACAAGGGGCCACCCGCTTAGACTTGAGGAAAGGAGATTTAATCTACAACAGTGGAAGGGTTTCTTTACTGTAAGGACAATAAAGGTATGGAATTCACTGCCTGAGGAGGTGGTGCTATTGAATACATTAGATACCTCTAAAAAGGGCCTGGATACTTATTTAAAAGAGCATAACATAGAGAGCTTTGTACGTTAGTATTGGAATTAATATTTACTTAGGGCTTGTTGATCCAAGGAAAAATCTGATTGCCATTTGGAATCAAGAGGGAATCCCCCCCCCATTCAAGGCAGAATTTGAAATTGCTATATTGAGGGTGTTTTTTTGCCTTCTTTTGGATCAATTGTAAACAGGAATAGGAAAAGGGTTGAACAAGATGGACGCAAGTCTTTTTTTCAACCTAAATTACTATGTTACTATGTTATATTTCACTCCATTTGGAGACTTCATTGTGACAGAAACATTTATCACAGTCATAGCATATAGACCATTTCTAGTAAGTGGATTTTCTGATTTTGATCAAGATTTCCTTCTCAGAGCATGAAAATGACAGTGGACGATCTCTAATGAACTTTCTTGGAACTGAAATCTGTCAACATTCAGAATATGTAGAAGCTTTCTTTCCAATATCAGTTATTTTATTTTTAAAAAGAATTGTTCTTTGGATGAAGTTCCCCACATTAAGAGCATATATATGGTTTCTCTCCAGTGTGAATTCTCTGATGTTTAACAAGATTTCCACGTAAACCAAAGCATTTCCCACATTCAGAACATGAATATGGTTTCTCTGCAATGTGAGTTCTCTGATGTCTAAAAAGAGTTGCGTTCTGGCTGAAACATTTCCCACATTCAGAACATGAATATGGTTTCTCTCCAGTGTGAATTCTCAGATGAATAACAAGTTGTGAGCCTTTACTGAAACATTTCCCACATTCAGAACATGAATATGGTTTCTCTTCAGTGTGAATTCTCAGATGAATAAAGAGTTTTGATCTTCGACTGAAACATTTCCCACATTCAGAGCATTTATATGGTTTCTCTCCAGTGTGAGTTCTCTGATGAGCAACAAGATTTCCACGTAAACGAAAGCATTTCCCACATTCAGAGCATGAATATGGTTTCTCTCCAGTGTGAATTCTCTGATGAATAACAAGTTTTGTACTTTGACTGAAACTTTTCCCACATTCAGAACATGGAAATGTGCTTTCTTTAGTGGGAATTATTTTATAATTAACAAGATGAGCATTCTTTGTATTATTGTTGCCATTGCATTGATCTGCAATATAACTAGATGTTGTGTATACATGTTCTCTTTGTGTATAAATGTCAGTATCACAGAGATTTCCACCAATCCATACAGCTGGTTCCTCATGAATGTTTCTTTCACATTTTGTTTGATTCTTATTTGGTTGCATGGTTATTTGTAACAGTATGTTTTATTTAGGAACCCAGGGGAGAATGTGGGGTGTTAAATCCTTTGGGTATCACTGCTCATGGGAGCATCTTTTGGAAAAAAAAGAGAGAAAGTCACATTAGATGATTCCAGCTGACAATATAATTTGATTTTCAGGTGAAAAAGGTTTTAACAAATGCTGGCTTATTTCATTTACATGCTATATACTTATAATGAGCATATCATAATAAGACTATGTAGGCATAAGGTGGATTTTGTTTCCAGAGAGACTTATTTTAGGGCCAAAATATGACCACCGTGGATATAACTATCTCCATTATGTGTACTTAAAACAGCTGGTAAGTCCATTGAAATATCTGTACAGGGCTTCAGTTTAGCTTCATTTAATTTGCCCAGTATGTCTCATTGATAAGACCTATTTAGCTTTTTGAAAAAGGCATTAGGGGTAGTATACAAGAAAGTGGAGCACTACAATTTTTCCAAGTCATAACTGTGCTTTTAACAATTACGCACGTTTTGATGAAACAAAGATACTAACATCTTCCTGAGGAATATCACATATTTTTTTAATTTAAAGGGATACTAATGTTCCCAAAAAAATTATACTTGTTTTGTAGAGGTTTAAAAAATAAGTTATATGGTACAAATTCTATCTCTCAAACATTTACAGTTTGAGAGATATTCATATGGACCGTTCCTCCCTCCCCTTCTACAGACATCAGCGTCTAGCTGACAGCAGGAGATCCAGTCTGGGAACCAGCTGGTGTCTCTGCAGCAGAGCCGAAACTGCATTATTTAAAAATAATTACTTCACTGAAAAAGCCTACAAAGTTTGCCTGTTTTCCAAGCACACTTTGCATACTGTTACCATGAAGTTGCTCTTTTTAAATAACATGATTTTAGCTCTGATGACGAGCTTCCTCGAGTCGCATGACTCGAATCTCCTTCTGTCAGCAGTAATGGGAAACTTTACAAGCAAGTATCTCTCAAACCATAGCGTTTTGAGAGATAGGATTTGTGCCAAATAACTTATTTTTTAAACCTCTACAAAACATGAACATTGTTATGGGACATTGCTGTCCCTTTAACAGAACACTTAGCAATGTAAAGTAGTGCTAATTATTTTGGAGAACTAGACTCAATCACTAATCCTCCCACAAAATGGTGGATATTTTAGCACTGTGCACTTTTTTGACATGTATTCGCTATAAAGAGAAAATATTTGCTAATTCACAAAAAAGGATGCACGATTCAGTAACATACAACTCAGTAACATTTTTACACTAACAGCATTTTCATAAAAAGAAAATTGTAAATAGCCAGTGTTTCCACTTTAAAATATAAGGATAAACAGAGGTCTAAAGTATATTTACCAACACCCAGGTGAAGCTCTGTATGGATGGAAACCTCTCAGCTCTGACCTCTTTCCAGGAGATCCTCCTTGAAGTCTCTCTCAATACAATTGCTCTTACTAAATTTCAAATGTCTTTTTATACAGGTTTTTGGGTGTGTACCAGTGTCAGCTGATTAGATTGAGAAGAGGGATGGGCCCCACCTGGCCTTTTGTGCTCATGTTTTTACTATTCCTTACACATGTAAATGAGCACACACACCCCTCCAATGTATTATTTGATTAAGTAAGAAGATCTTATTAAGATGAGAGGCCTTGGACATTGTAAGTATGTTTATATCCAGGTGTTACTGTACAATGCTGGACTTAGACATCTCTGAGTATGTAATTAAAATGCCTTTCAAATGAATTCTCACATCCATGAATAATAAAGAAAATCCAATAAAATGTGAGCACTTTGAGCACTTCAACAACTTTTCTAATCTAATGGTTATCTATCTATCTATCTGTATATATATCTATGTATCTATCTATCTATCTATCTATCTATCTATCTATCTACTTATCTTTCTATCACAGACATACACAAAAACACTATTTTAATAAATCAGAAGAATCAAGCACAGGAGTTATGACAATTATTTAGTAACATATTAAATATATGATGGTTGTCAAGGCCTGTGTCCAAAAAATATCAGAATGTCAAAAATGAGGCCAGCGGACTACTTCAGGCTCCAGCATGTTAACTTGTGGCCCTCCATAGAATGAAATTTTCTATATGCTTCGTGGCCTAGCTTCTTCACCCACCCTCCTTACCTCAGCATTGGGTTGCTATCTGTCTGGGTTTCTGTCTGGTTTCACTAGTCCTGATGCCATGATGGAATATTTTCAAGGCCCATGGAATTATCCACAGGCAGAACTTTATGGTAATGGCTAGGATAAGCCTTGTGTCTCTTTACCAAATTAGTGAATGATCAATTACAGTATGAAGAGATAACAGATGCAGAGATACATTGTGAAAAGTTCTAGCTTTTAGAGTTCAGTCTAGATGTGCTGACATTTAAATTTTTATCATACATCTCTGTCTTTACTTACTGTATTATTACTGTATTTTAACTGTTTTCCTTATATTTTATTCTTACTAACACTTACTTTCTCATGACCACTAATAAATAATAATTCAAGCTCGCTCACACTTAGAATCATTAATTATCACTTATTTATGTTTTATTGCACTCAGGCTCACTCTCCTCTCTCATTCATGAACTCTCAGATTCACTTATTAACTCTCATACAAATCCCTCATGCTCATGATAAATTTAGCTGAAATCATCATCACACTCTATAGTGCACATACTTTCTAACATTTGCATAGAATTGTGTTCAGACTCGCTTGTGCTCTGTCTACATGTTCACTTAAGTAATGGTTTTCCCATGCTTGTGCAAAGTCTCATTCTGTATCTGACTGTCAGTTTCTCTCTCACTGTCTGTCACTATCTCACTGTTGCTGTATGTATCAGTGTTTATATTCTCTCTTTTTCACACTTTTGCTCTGTCTCTATTATATTATCTCTGTTTGTTTCTCATACACAGACAGCACCAAAGAGTCACTCTGTGTCACTCACTGTGCATCTCTCATATTTTCTCTCATTTTCTTTTTGTCTCATGTTCTCTTGCTCTCTGTCATTCTCTCACTTGAGCTAAATGTTATACTCCCTCAATCTTTTTCTATGCTTCTTCTCATGCTCTATATCGTTTATGCTCTTGTGCTTTCTTACTTGTACTCCAGTAGATACAATGGGACACAGCAACTGATGGACATCACACAATAGGGTACAATGGACTGTTGGTGTAGGGGCTTGCAATACCTTGAGATCCCCTGGTGTTACTGTACACACATGAACAAAGGGACAATACAGAGGCTGTGACAGGCAGTATGATTGATATTATCACCAACACAGTCAATGGAAACAGGTGTTACATGCAGTCAGAACCCCAGACTAATCCCACCCCACAGACAATAGTGGATACACAACAGAGAAATGATCAACCTCTGGACCAGACAGGGATAACATACACCTTTGAAAAGCAAGCCAAGCTATGAATTTAGTCTCTTTGGCAGAGCTGTCTGCTGTTATAATGTCTCACAGTCCTCCATAGTCTGTGATAATGGGCTGGAAATCCGTATGCCTGGTGAGGGCTTCCAGTAAAGGACAGTGGTCTGGTACAGTCTGTCTCTTCCAATCCTCTCTCTCTCTCTCTCTATCAGTTTGTACCTGACCTGATCTCTGTTTCAGTGTGTTTGCCTTTCAGTGTGTATCTATCTCTCTTACTCTGTATATATCTAGTTTAGCAGTTATGGTAATCATTCTCTACCAACATTGATTTTTTTTTTTTAATTTTCAGTAGGAGGTCCTGGACTCACTAAAGGGAAGTACTTCTAAATAACCAGACCTGCCTTCATTATCACCTTCATCTTCATAACACCATACAGTTCAGCTAACATCTCTTCATTATCACCTTCATCTTCATAACACCATACAGTTCAGCTAACATCTCTTCATTGTCATCCACCCTGTTCATCATCATCCATCATACTATGGCTCATTCAGACTGAATAATAATGTATTAATCCATTACTGGTGGTTGTTCATATTTTCACATACAGATATTCTGGTATTACAACAAAATGCAGATTATTTTGGACTTGTGGATGCCATTTATATAGACATTTAGTTATACTAGGGTGAGATAAAAGATTTTGTTACACATGACCACTAAAACTCAGAATCCCTCGTGCATACTCACTTTTATAATTACTAATGATCACTTGCTCATGATTTCTGAAGTTCACTCACATGTGTTTATTCCTGCTCTCTCACTCACATTCCTATACTGTCCCTAACTTCTTCATGATAAATGTAACTAAAACGTCAAACGCTAGAACTCCCAGAATATTCAACATCAGTGCACACTCATACTCATCCTCACATTTGTTCAGACTTCTTCTTTATGCTCTCAGTATCTAGTGTACACTCACATAAATATTTGTCCATGTTTCCTAGAGGTCAGACTTGAAATGCTCACTTGCTCTTACACACTCAAGCACAAACTCCTTAATGCTCTATTGTGCTCACACTCAGTCACTGATGTTTATAATCTCCCTTTTACTCACTTTCAGAGTCAATGATTGATTTAAATGGGGATTTTAACCCCATGAATGTTAGAGAGGTCTCCATTGCATTGCAAAGCAATACAATTGTTCTCGTGGTAAAATCAATTGCATTAGTAAAAAGACTGGAAATTATTTGAGAGGAAACCCCTGAGGAAAAAATATGGGATTAATAATCCAACTTTAATTAGAATATTGTTACTTTCAAAGCAACAATATAGATAGAGAGAAAAAGAGAGTTTTGTTAACAAAAAACAATAAGAGGCTGATATACTAAACAAACCTGGAGAAATTCTGGGACAACCCAGCTTTACCATAGGGGACATTTGTTTGCAATGTGTGGAGACCTTGCTAGCATTCAAATTGTTAAATAGACCCTTTTAACCCTTGGAGTGTCAGAAGGGTATGCAATGCATTGCTTTGCAGTAAAAGGGTTAGGCACAAGAGTTTGGTTAGGCACAAGAACTCACACACACTTTTATCCAAAAATCATATATCGTAAAAAGAAAATGAGGACTAAATATTGGTACTACAGGGGAACGTCATAGAAGTAAGAAGTGACAAAAGGTAACCCTGCTAAATTAGCACTCAAATAAAGATTCACCCATTCACAGATATCCTGGTATAAGGACAAAATCTACTGAAGAAAACTTTTAATAGAGACAAATAAAATATAATGATGAGTGCCAGGGCATATCTGGCTAAAACAGAGGTATCCATCACATTGCAATGCACATGCATTGCCATGTAACGTGTCTTTAAATGTACACCATTGTAACGGGAACCATGGCGACCGCACAACCTTGGTAATCATTGCCGCCTTCTTCATATTGAAAGCCGAATACAAGATGGGTAGCCACTCCGGTCCTCAGGCAAAATGTGCTCCTCTGGGAGAAAGTCTACCAAAGAATTGTACCACCAGTCACTACATGACACACTGGTCAGAATGCAAAAGAACAGTGTCAAGTTTATTGTACCTGGCCATGGTTTATATAGCCAACTTACATGTGACATGCAATAGGAAACAGGAACAGATTAACACAATTACCACATAACACAATGGTAGCATATTAAGCAGACAGCCATGGCATCACACAAACAACAATGGTGACCACAGTGTTATAGGGATTAGGGAAGTAACACCTAATAAAAAATGGACAAGACAGAGATACACATACAATTGGAGACAAGAAGGTGATAATACAAAAATATCACAATGTCACTCCTGCAGTCCCATGTAAAATTATAGTCCAAATAATTTTTCTCAGAACTAAGGTCCATTATCCATTACATCCATTATACTGAGTGTTTCACATCACTATTATAAACTTATACACAGAACACAAAATCATCTTATGGAGTAGTAAAAGAATACAAACCCTTATATGATAATACAAATGTGATATTAAAACGGTCTCAGTGACACTGCACAGTTCAAATATTCAGATTATCAATAGAAAAGCTGTTGTGAAAATAACAAAGTTACATTGCACACCTCTGCACAGATTTTATCATGGACGCCATTGGTGAAGTAAGAAAATAATCATAAGTGACAACTCTGCTTTGTGTAGTGGGTTAGATATTAGAAGGAATACTAACTGACAGTATTCAGAACTGTGTAAAAAACAAGAATATTGTTCGTAGGAGCCAGCATTGTTTTACGAAGAACAGACCATGTCAAACTAATTTATTTGCATTTTGCAAAAGGATAAGTAGTATTCTGGACAAGTGAATTGCTGTTGATGTAGCATACTAGGATTTTACAAAGGCCTCTGATACTGTTCTGCACATCAAGTTACTGTATAAATGAAAAGGCTTCAGTTTGGGAAGTGATATCTGTGCATGGATAGAGAACAGGTTAAATGACAGATAGCAGAGAGTTGTTGTAAATGGATCCTTTTCAAATTGGTCTGAAGTCATAAGTAGGGTGCCACAGGGTTCAGTCCTGGGCCTACTTCTTTTTAATTTGTTAATTAATGATCGAGATGTGGAAATTGAAAGTAATGTCTCAATCGTAGCTGATGAAACAATTTAGTGTAAGGAAATACATACAAAGCATTATGTTTTTTCTCTGCATAGTAATTTATACAAACTGAGTAAATAGGTAGAGAAGTGTCAGATGAGGTTTAGTGTAGATAAATGTAAGGTTATGCATTTGAGCTGTTTCAACAAACATGCTACATATACACTAAATGTTAACCCTTTGAGTGACAGAGAGGTATGCAATGCATTGCGTACCACTCTGGCACTCAAAGGGTTAAACTACTTGCGGAATCCTCAGAAGGGAAAGATTCAGGATTACTGATAAACGATAGACTTCATAGTAGTGTGCAGTGTCACTCAGCTGCTGCAAGAGTAAATAGGGTACTATCCTGCATAAAAAGGGGATATAGATGCAAGGTTATTTATTATATTTTAAGGAGTTTACAGAGTGCAGTGGATTTTCCAGCTTTCTTCTTTATATCAGATGATTCGGCTCATCTAGTCCTCCTGCACCGTACCTTCTTCACGCTGGTGAGTGATGCTACGTGTAACTTTAGCTGTGATCAGTGCTGCTTTTTATTGCTATGTACAGTTTTGGGCACCAGTTTTTAATAAGTACAGTACTGACCTGGAAAAAGTGCAGAGACATGCAACAAAACTGATCTAGGGACTGGAGGGTCTGCGTTATGAAAAGAGAATAGCCAATCTGGGTTTGTTTACATTAGAGAATAGGCAGTAAAGTAAGGGCAGTAAAGTTATGGATTTCTTTGCATTGGTATGGTTTGCTTACATATAATGTAACTAAAAAGTAATGGCTACCAATCTAGCACAGAACAATATTGAGAATTATGACAGTTGGCTTCAAGGGAGATATGATGTTGATCTGGAGAAACATCTTACTGCCATTTGGAGTCTGTTAGGATTTTTTTTCCAACTAAGGGCTTCATTGGAAATGGCTTCAATGGGTTTTGTTAGTTTTTTTTTTGCCTTCCTGTGGATCAAAAGGGGTGATTTGAAATGGGTTAAACTTGATGGACTTGTGTCTTTTTTCAGCTTCATCAACTATGTTACTATGTTCTGGTCTTTTGTTGAAAACCAAGGTTTTATAGAACGTATGTCATGTGTTGCACCTCACTGGTATATCCCAAGCCACTGTTAGCTTTTCAGAGACGGCTTTGCCAGAATTGTACAAGCAAGTGGTTAGTGTGGGGAGCCAAGGGGCTTGGCTTTCATATGCTTAAAGTAAATGTTTTGGTGTCTATGTTGCATGTGCTTTATAAGTGAAGATGTGCCAAGGTGTGTCCCCTCATTTCCCCTTTTCACTACCTTATCACAAACAGTGCACAGTGCAGTCAATGATGTCTGCACTGTACCTAACCCATGGGAAAAATATTCCCACACCCTTAATTTCAGTAATGGCAGAGATGGAGGAGAATGGCCTTCTTCTTCTCCAGAATCACCTTCACTGGCTGGGTCAGGTGATACTAATGCTGCCTTAACATCATCTACACAGCTAAGACATGGAGTATTGGTGGCAACTGCAACATGTCTTAGTTCCATACCACTGCTTGAAGAAGCCAGTCCAATGGGGGCCATGGTGGTCTGTGACACACTACCGCTATCATCATCTTGCTGCTGTGACAGATGAATGTCTGACTTTGTTTAATCAGCAGCAGAAATTACATCAGCTGCAAATTCAACAATGTCATTGATGGCGGTGGAGATGATGCACATCCCCATTTGCATCTCTGTCTCCCATGCCTCATTGCACATGAAAAAACTGTCATAGTCTCCTCCACACAATTGCTTCACAATCACTCTCATCATGACTACCACCAGTCCCTTTCTGCTCTTTGGGACTGGTTGGGGATGACAAGTATGACAGAGGGTCCTTACTGTCAAACTTGCCATCTAGGAAGAAGGCTCACCAGCACTAGTAGCAGCAGACACAGGCAGCTGAGGTGCTTCTGCACATACTGCTATCCAAATGCCACCTTGTTCAATATACTTCCCCAGAGAGACAATGACGGGAGAATGGGAATCATTGGGCCAGGGGTATGTAACTCCCTTAACTGCTGGTGTTACTGACATCCTCCTACCCCTCTGTATCAGCAGCAGAAGCATCAGGGTCCATACAGCCTCGCCTGCAAGTCATAGTGCTATCCATAACTTACATTTTATTTTAATTTTAAACTTTATTTTATTGTTTTTTTCTCACTCTCCCTCTCTCTCTGCCTACTTCTAGTCTTTTTCTCTCCTAAACTGTACCATGCTGGATAGCATTAATGTCTGGGATTTTTTAGTATGGAGGAGAGAAGTTTTGTCTCCAGTGGAAAACAAAAGCAGGAAATGGAATCATTCTTGCTGGAAATTCTGTGCTGTTAGTTATATGGTGGAAAATATATGGGTTTCTCTTTTACCAGGAATTCCTGTAGAAATTCATGCATTTTCATGATAATTTCCACTAGAACAAAGCAGGACTTTTTGCCCATCCCTTCTAAATATTAATGAAAGCAGGATCAGTGCCTAACACCACACCACAGAGTTTTCAGGCTCCCATCCAAATAGAGCAGAACCTCGAACTGATTCAGCCATGAAGGACAGACTTATCATAAAGGCAACCTCCATAGGGGAATGAACCATAGAAACTCTTGTGAATTGGGCTATCATCTCCAAGGAAGCCAGTGATGGGAGCCCAGCTAATGGGGGATTATAAAGCCCCATATCTAAAGAAAAAATAATATAACCCCAATAAATGAAGATAATTACCACTACACCTCCATCTTCTTCACAGAGCACATGAATATGGATTAGAGTTGGGGTTGAGCTGGAGGAGGAGGAGGTGAAGTAAGTCTCCACCCCATAGACCCTCTCTTTTTTCAAGTGTCCTGTCCTCCTGGAGGAGGTAGCTTAACCGCAGGGTTCATGTGTTCCATATTGAACATAAGATAAATGGTATTTTCAACTTTACGAACTAAAATGCACATTCCAGTGGTTACATGGTAAAACTACCCTATAACAGCAGAATAATTATATAAAACTATTCATATTTCCAGAAATTAGATATCCTGCCTCATCAAATGAGGGGTCACTTGCCTTCTTACCCATAGCATGGTGTGCACAAACGTTTCTTTGGTGGCACTAAAGAAAAAAAGTTTACATTTCCAGCCCTTCAAATGTACCGAAATCTGTGAAAACTATAGAATATCTGTCTTCATTAGCAGGAGCTCTTAGGAAAAAAATGTCACCACATTGGTATGAGTTGGCATACTGTAGGGGGTGCCAGAAACACAAAACTACACCTACTTCTACCTCTCATTTTTCTTACAATTTTTCAGACAGGACTTGCCTATACAAAAATGGTTGTAAAAACTATATAAATGAAGGAAAAGAAGGCAAAGCATACCATTCTGGATAGAAGATGACCTACTGCATCCAATAAGGGTTACTTGGCTTTCTACTCCCATATTGGTGTGAACAAATGTTTCCAGAAAGTGGCATTAAGGGAAAAATAAATAATTTTTTTTACCCCTTCAGATGTACTGAAATCTTTGAAAACTATGGAACTTCCAATGGTATTCATCAGCTCCTGCTATTACATGAACAATGTCACCCCACTGGTATGAGTTCACATACTGTAGGGGGTATCTAAAAGCACAAAACTACACCTACCTGTTTACTTTATTGAAAATGGCTGCCTGCATTAAAATGGTCGTAATATTAGAGATATGAAGGAAAGGTATGCAAGGTATACTATTTTGGAAAGTACACATTCACCAACATCAAATGAGAGGTCACTTGCCTTTCTACATCTATGCTGGAGTGCACAAATATTTCCATTAGCTAGCGCTATAGGAGCAAATAAATGCTTCCACCACATTAAAGATACTAAAATCTTTAAAAAGCATACAATTTCCTATTGTATTCAGTTTCTGCTACTATCGTAAGAAAAATTGTACCTTAGTTGTGTGGGTTAAGATATATTAGTTGGGGAACAAAAACCTACACCTGTCACTTTTCTTTTTCAAATTACTTGCCTGTACTAAAATAGTCATAACCATTACGGATAGGCAGTAAAGGTAGGCAAAGTATACCATCTTGGAAAGTAGACATTCTCTTGCATCAAATGAGTGTCCTCTTGCTTTTTTCCCTAGAGTGGTGTGCACATATGTTTCCAGAATATGCAGCTATAGGAAAAACCATGCACTTTTTTTTTCATCAGTTACTTCAAGTATACCAAAAATAGTTATGTAAAGGGTTATTAACTTGAGATACACACAGACAAACATACGTACATACATTTTATTATACATACAGACATGCATAAACATTATTAGACATGCATGCATGCAGATGGACACATACATACCTAAATACATACATACATACACACATACATACATGCACACACACACAAACACACATACACATACACACACACACACACACACACATACATACATACATACATACACACATAGACACACACGCACACATACATACTCACAAACCAAGCTACCTACTTCTGTCACTGGAGGGCTGATATGAAGTGAGAAGGTGGGAGAAGAGAAAGAGGACATGTGTGTTATATAGGAAGGGTGCATAGGACATGTGTATAAGTTCAAGCTGCCACTCGCTCCCACTTGAACCTCCTTTACTCTTTGAGTGGCATAGGAGTATGCAACACATTACTAAGCAATGTGGGGCTTTGCTTCTTGCTGGGGACATCTGTGTTTAATCAGCACTCACACCTGTGTGGCCATGTAATACCCCTAGGATCACTTTGCAAATGTAACTTTACCAGGGTTTTTTTGGTGAGTTAACTCTTTGAATGGTAGAGACATGCAATGCGTTGTATTGCTGTCTGGAACTGAAAGGGTTAAATATGTTAGCAACTTCCTTTAATGGGATATATAGATTCCTGATTGAAGACAGACATGTACAGTATACACACCATTGTGTTGTTGTTTGTGCACGGTTATATTGACAGCAATCAGACTATCACGGTCCCCGTGTCTTTCTGTCAATCTATCATGATGTACCCGTGCATTGGTGGAGACTGATTGGCCCGCCCAGGATGTGCCGTTATATGCTGGAGCTTGGGCAATTGTCAATTGCCCTTTCGTGGTGTTCCTGTTGCTTCGCCTTGTTGCCATATTCCAGTGTCTTCTGTGTACCGACCCGGCTAGTCTGACTCTGTTCCTGATTCTGCTTCGTGATTTGACCCGGCTTTGGCTGTCGACCCTGCTCCGTGATTCGACCCGGCTCTGGCTGACGACCCTCTCCGTGATTCGACTCGGCTCTGGCTGACGACCCTGCTCTGTGATTGTTTCCGGCCTGCCTCTGTTCCAGTATTGCTCCGGACCTGCCTGCTGTTCCAGTCACCGTTCCGGTTCTGCCTGCTGTTCCGGTTGCGGTACCGGCCTGTCTGCTGTTCCAGTTACCGTTCCGGTTTTGTCTGCTGTTCCTGGGTTCCAGCGTCATTCCAGTCGCTCGGGGACATTCTGAACTGTAATAGCGACTCACTGTTCCTCTCACTTGTCAGTAGCTGTAGCCTGAGGTTGCTTTGCCTTCTGTTGGCTGCCAAGGTACTCGCGTGTGTACAGAACCATCTAACCCTTGCAGTGCCTGTAGTCTCCGGTCTGGTGCCTCCGATACTTCTTGCCAAGCATACATTTTCTGACTTAGCCTTTTACTCTGAGTGCTTCTGTGTGTCTCTTATTCCATCAGAGCCTTGTCAGTCCGTGCTCATCCTCTGGCTCAGGGCCATAGACGTTGAAGGTACATTCCCATTGCACTCCAGAGGACATTGGCTCAATTACAGCTTGTGCAGTTACCATCAGTACAGCACCCAAGGGGTGTATGGGCATAATCCTAGTGGCACATGCAGGGTTATTACTTTTCTAGTTAAAGGCGATTTTGGTTCTGATCATTACAGCGTGGCAATAGCACTGCTCTGTAGCCCCAGGTGTGGGTACCGGCTCAGCTCTGGACAGTGGGCTCTAGTATATCAACTTGAGAGTGTATTCAGTGCAGTTACTCCACTATCCTGCTATTGAGAGACTGTGTCCACTATCCTGCTATTGAGAGACTGTGTTCCAGAGACTGCTATTTATCCTGGGCGTTGGCCAATCCTGTATAACTCACCCATTTTAGTCTTTAACCCTTTGGGGAAAATTCCCTATCTATTCTAGCACTTGTCATTATCATTGTGTGCATTCTCTTTGTCATTTTTGCCATTGTTGCTATTTATGTGCTGGCCTCTAGGGGCCTTGTTTTATTTTCAATAAAACTGTGTTTTTACTTCATACCCTGGTCTGAGTGTCAGAAAACCGTAACAGTACGAAAGGGCAATCGACAATTGCCCCAGCTCCAGCATATAACGGCACATCCTGGGCGGGCCAATCAGTCTCCACCAATGCACAGGTACATCATGATAGATTGACAGAAAGACACGGGGACCGTGATACAGACAATGTATGTACACAGCAATATGCAGTCAGACACGTACAGTATTGTAACAGATCCTACCCATTACTTGAGCCCTTGTCTGGCCATAAGTTTGTTTAACCAAAAACTATGGACATTTTTCCCTGGTTATGCACTAAAATATTTTTTGTAAACTGTATGTGAATGAGGATATGGACATTATTACACACATGGCTTGCTTCCAAGGGTATAGGCAGTGAGGGGTTAATTATTCCAATGTGTATTGCAGTCCCTCAAGGCATTGACTATGTGTACTGTAGGAAGACCTCCTGCTGGGTGTTAACTAAGCCATTGTGAACTGCAGTCAGACCCCCTGCCGTGTGGTAATCAGTTCAAGCCCTCAAGTCTTTGTTCATCAAACCCTTGTATCTGAAATGTAATCCTGTCTAAGTTATTGTATCTGTTAAGACCATCTGCTGTTGGTCTTTTGTCTCATGTAACATGATTGGATTAAGCCCTTTTGTATCTGGTTTCACCTATCAGTTCAATGTAAAGATTTGTGTATAAATATCTGTAGTTTGTGTCAATAAAGTGAGTTATGTTTGGAGTGAACAAGGAGTCCTGGAGTCTTGTATTGCTTATGGTCTAAAGTGTCCACTCTGATACCCATCTGCGCCAAGTATCCTGAATCGTCGACCACCTGCTGCCAGCTTCCTGCGACACAACTTCGTGGACTGTCAGGCGGCGACGTGGACTCTGCCTTGCTTCTTCCAAGTTCCAGTAGAACCTTCAATTCGAGCACCGGAGTGCTTGAATGGCTTGGCAAACGCTACCCTTGGTTCCTGCGACACTTTCCCTGTTCTTCATAGCCTGGGAGTAGAAGCTTAATTCTCTACTGCCCGTGTTTCCCTGCTCCAGCGATCCTGCGACTGTTTCAGAGACTGTCCGTACTTCAACTGGTGCATCCGACGGCGCTTATCTGGCGTCGAGAGTGAGAGACCCGAGAACGACGGCGGAAGGCAACGCAGTCCCTTCTCAGCTTCCGTTACAAGTATACACACCATTGTGTTGTTGTTTGTGCACGGTTATATTGACAGCAATCAGACAATGTATACACACAGCAATATGCAACAATAGTTGCTATTTCCTGACAGAACTGTGACTTGTAACTATGTGGGTGCCAGGATGGCTCTCCCATTCTTGTGTGACAGTGCCAGCACTGCCCGAGTGAGCAGAATTGGTTAATGGCATGGGAAGTCTGCGCTGCAAACATATACAATTCTGCACATTTGTAACTGTTTGAGTGCCAGAGGGATATGCAATGTATTGGTTTGCAGCGGTTCGCATAGCCCTCTGTTTGTCAAAGGGATAACACGGGCCACATTGTAGGGGCTTAAGAATTGAAAGGTGTTAAGTAACATGTAATATTTGTAAGTTCCAATGATTAGGGAGAAGTGAGTCGGGCATGATCTGTTTTCAGCAGAGGGAAGTTGATGACAGCCCAGCTGCATGCAGAGATTTCCTTTACAATAAAAGTATATTTTCAGTGCTCTGTTCCTTGAATATAATGTTTTATTGTTAACTGCAAATCCATGTAGACTGTTCTTCTAAAAGTAATGTTTCTTTTATAAATTATGTAAAGTAGCTGCTGAATACAGACATGTATTGAACAGACTCGTATACCATTACCAAGACTTCTTGCACATAAGACACATTTATGCCCTGTGAACAGATGATAGGACACTACAATCGTTTGAATATGTAGAGTTCTGTGCACTGAAACTATGGTATTGTCATGTGAGCTGTTTACTGCTGTGTGTTGACTGAAAATGTTCCTATAAGCCTTTCGTATGCACAAATTGGAAACATACCGGGATGTGTGGACACATTGGGATGCCGCCCCATATGACGGTTACTCTGACGCTGATCTCGATGTTGGCTGCATGTTGGTGGGGAGCTGAGGCAGGGAGGCAGGTCGGTCGTGGTTAGTGGGTTGCGTTTGGTGGGTGGCTGGGGTGAGAGGACACCATGAACGGACTCCCCCCCCATTTTTTTCTGTTTTTTTCTCATTTCTTTCTGCTCCTCTTACTCTTCTTCTTGACATGCGACTCAATTTTGAATATCTTTACTGAGATGTCAATATCACAGAATGCCTTCTGCAGTTGCCACCTACGTGTGGTATGCACTGATACCTATGATTGTCCTGTTTGCCCTCATTTTGATGTTTCTTACAAACCGACGATTGTTTGATATTGCTCTGTATCTGTTGGTTTTCTCAATAAAGATATTTTAACATTTTAAATTTTAAGTAGCTGCTGAATACAGACATGTATTAAACAGACTGGTATACCATTACCAAGACTTCTTGCACATAAGACACATTTATGCCCTGTGAAAAGCTGACAGGACACTACGATCATTTGAATATGCAGACCTCTGTGCACTGAAACTTTGGTACTGTTATGTGAGTTGCTTACAGGGCACGAATGTGTGTTGACTGAAAATGTTCCTATAAGGAGACTGCAGAGCAGTAGAGGAAGCATACGGCAGTTAAAGTGTGTGTGGAGGAGAAGTTGTGGTGATATGAGGCAGGCATCACAGGAGGAAAGGAAACAGATTGGGTATGTTCAGTGGTGGGGAGAGTACAGTGAACGGATGAGTATAATGAAGGAAAGGAGACACATGGCAAGGAAGATGCAGGGGAACAGAGGAGATTGGGAGATGACGTACATAATGAGAAGCAGTGGAACAGGAGTGAGGGCATGGAGACAGGAGTTGGACAATGGCAGAAAGAGGTGAAATAATGACCCTGTGCATTAGTGGCTTCGGTAGAGTGGAGGAGATATGCAAATCTTCTCCTTGTGCTTGCCCTGTGGTATGTGTGGCACAGCTGGAGAATTCATGGTCACCTGATCACATTCTCTTTTATAGTATAGATGGTCCACCACTATGGTATTTCCTAGTGAATACAGGCTCAGCTGCCAGCCTAGAAAAATGGAACGCCATGGGTATGGGTTGACATACCATATTGGGCACCATAAGTGTGGGTACCAGTGAAATAAGTATGGGGAAGCAAACACTGTATGTGTGATTCTATGGCTACCAGAGAGGATCTTGGACTGCCAGTAGGACCGGGAGGGAGAGGGGCAGGCAGAGTTTATGTGTATGTGTAACAATGGGCAGTGGAACAAAGCTGGTGGGTTGGATAGTGCATATAGGGAAATCTGTGATTACCATTGCCCACTGGAATCAGGCTGTGGATCAGTGCATGTCCCCAACATAAGAAGACACAGGAAGGGAGTGCTCTACAGACCCGCTTGTTGCAATTAGACAGATAACCAAAGATTCTTATCCTAAAAAACCAAACTTTTATTTAGAACAGTTTATAACAATTGTAATTATATAATGTTACTGAGCACACGCTTAATCCAACATATGATTAAGTGTAACTATCACAAAACACGTTAGACAGATCACATCTTGTTTTCTTTGTTTTGTCCTCATGTGTCTATTATCTCCTAGTATAGAATTGTTTTTAACGTGTGTAAAATAAAAGTTTATTTTTTATGACAGAATCTTTGGTTATCTGGCTGATTACAATGAGCGGGTGTGTAGAGAACTCCCTTCCTGTGTCTTCTTGCCTGCTGAAGCTTCCTTCCAAGATTGTTGGCAGTAGATCCAGATCTGCAGTAGGTTTGGTGCCTGGATGAGTCTCAAATCATGAACTTTTGATTGATCGTCATGTAGCATCTGTATCAATCTAAGCTTTTTTTCTTCAAAGGATAAGAATGGATTCTTTTAACCAAGTTTAATATTTTAGATATTAAAAAAATAAATTCATTGGTGCATGTACAGTCTGAGAGATATACACACTAAAGGCTCCCCTCAAGCCCCTTTCACAGACATCAGACTCTATCTGACAGAATGAGATCCTGGTCCCAGGACCGGCTGGCGGCTCTTCAGCTGAGCCTAAATAGAGCTATCTAGAAAGAAATACTTCATTGGAACTGTCTACAAAGTGTGTCTGGTTTGCAAGCACACTTTGTAGAACATTACAATGAAGTATTTCTTTTTGATAGCACTATTTCAGTTTTACTTGTAACTTACAGCAGGCAGGGGGTGAACAGGTAGCGACACATTGTGATGACGAGTAGAGTAGGCTGCTTAAACCTTAAGAATTCCAGCTACACACTTACATTTGCTGGTGTGTGTCTGTTATTTGCTTGCGTTCAGCTGCCGTCACACAGCCAAGCACCTGATCTGCCATGCCTGCCAACCACTTAATGTTCCCAGCCCCTGCTGCTTCCATGAGGATGGGATGCGCTAGAGACAGTTTTTTTACAGATATAAGGTTTTTACAGTTACAAGCTCTTATCTCACTGTCCCCATCCTCCTCTACAGTACCTGTAATTTTTTAACACTTTGACACTGTGAGAGCCAGAACAGTATACAACACAACATATTGGATACTTCTTTTGCACTGAAAGTGTTAAATCCTGTCTGATTGCAGCTGTAAGTGATGTATGCTTCTTTTTATTTCCAGCCGTCAGATCGCTGGTTTCAAAAGCTCTCGTACAGTCGGATAAATTAAAAAAAAAAACATGCACCGCAGAGGTTCTCATTCCAGTCCTCTGCTCCTGTGACTGGTTAAATGTGAGCAGGGGACAATCAGTCTCCTTCACATACTGTAGCACAGATTTGCATTCATCATACCCAGATAGAGGCTGGGGTACTAAGAAAAAGGTGTCAATTCTGGACACAACAACTGCACCTTAGTGGTAAAATGAAAAGTCCATTTGATTTTAACCAGACAATTAACCCTTTGTATGATAAATAAGTCTTGAATATTTTGCTTTTCAGTATGCTGAATGCCTCTAGATGTTTCAAGGGGTTAAAAGCCCCATTTAGAGCATTAGGAATTTGGGGAATTGTAAGAATTTTGAAATCTGGATTTGTTTCTTATCGTGCAGTTGTTTTGACAAATAATTGCTCTGCTTTAACCTTTAAGAATAAGAGCACACAGTGGTGTTCAAAAAGTAACATCTTTATTAGGACACAAAACAAACATGTGATACATTGCAAATACTCTGTCTTATGTATAGGCATCCCACAGCCCTAGACTTGTAAATCTGCTGCGTCCAGTATAAACCAAGAAGAGGAAGAAGGCACACAATAGCGTAATAAAGTCACAAACCTGATATAATATACACACAAAGTTTGTGATGCATTCTTGGGGTTCTGTTGTCAGGGTGGGAAAACTCCCAATCAACTCTCTGCCTTGTGTTTTTAGAGAAGATAGCTTGTCTCTACACAGGGGGTTCCGATTATTTAGAAAAGATGAAAACAAGGCTGTTTTCCACCATTTCATTTCCAAAAGGACTAAAATTTACTATAAACTCAACATATACACGGATTAATAATAGTGAAATAAATAAAATAAAAAGGCCTTTTTTATTTTATGTTTTTGCAGATTTAACACTGTTATTAATCAGTGTATATATTGTTCTTGTAATACATTTTACTCCATTTGGAGACTTCATTGTGACAGAAACATTTATCACATTCACAGCATAGAGACCATTTCTAGCAAGTGGATTTTCTGATGTTGAACAAGATTTCCTACTCACAGCATGAAAATGACAGTTGGCGATCTCTGATTAACTCTCTTGGAACTGAAAACTGTCACATTCAGAATATGCAGAAGTTTTCTTTCCAATATCAGTTCTCTTATTTTTCAAAAAAGAATTATTCTTTGGATGAAGTTTCCCACATTAAGAGCATTTATATGGTTTCTCTCCTGTGTGAGTTCTCTGATGAGTAACAAGAGTTCCACGTATACTAAAGCATTTCCCACATTCAGAACATGAATATGGTTTCTCTCCAGTGTGAGTTACCTGATGTCTAACAAGATTTCCACGTAAACCAAAGCATTTCCCACATTCAGAACATGAATATGGTTTCTCTCCAGTGTGAGTTCTCTGATGTCTAAAAAGAGTTGCGTTCTGGCTGAAACATTTCCCACATTCAGAACATGAATATGGTTTCTCTCCAGTGTGAGTTCTCTGATGAATAACGAGCTGTGAGCTTTGACTGAAACATTTCTCACATTCAGAACATGAATATGGCTTCTCTTCAGTGTGAATTCGCAGATGAATAACGAGTTTTGATCTTCGACTGAAACATTTCCCACATTCAGAGCATTTATATGGTTTCTCTCCAGTGTGAGTTCTCTGATGAGCAACAAGAGTTCCTCGTAAACTAAAGCATTTCCCACATTCAGAGCATGAATATGGTTTCTCTCCAGTGTCAGTTCTCTGATGGATAACGAGGTTTGTGCTTTGACTGAAACTTTTCCGACATTCAGAACATGGAAATGTGCTTTCTTTAGTGGGAATTCTTTGATATTTAAAAAGATGAGTATTATTTGTATTATTGTTTCCATTGCCTTGATCTGCAAAATAACTAGATGTTGTGTATACATGTTCTCTTTGTGTATAAATGTTAGTATCATAGAGATTTTCTCCATTCCATACAGTTGGTTCCTCAGGAATGTTTCTTTCACATTTGGTTTGATTCTTATTTGGTTGCATGGTTATTCGTAACAGCATGTTTTGTTTAGGCAGCCAGTAGAGAGTGTAGGGGTGTTGAATCCTTTGGGTATTACTGTTCACGGGAGCATCCTTTGGAAAGAAAGAAAGTCAAATTAGATGATTCAAGCTGAAAATATAATTAGATTTTCAGGTGAAAAAGATTTTAACAAACGCTGGCTTATTTTAATTATATGCTACATACTTATAATGAACATATCATAGTAAGACTATGTAGGCATAAGGTGGATTTTGTTTCCAGAGAGACTTGTTTTAGGTCTAAAATATGACCACTATGGATATAACTATCTCCATTATGTGTACTTAAAACAGCCGGTAAGTCCATTAAAACATCTGTACAGGGCTTTAGTTTAGCTTCATTTTATTTGCCCAATATGTCTCATTGATAAGACCTATTTAGCTTTTTGAAAAAGGCCTTAGGGGTAGTATACAAGAAAGTGGAGCACTGCTATTTTTCCAAGTCATAACTCTGCGCTTTTAACAATTGCTCTTTTTTTGATGAAACAAACATACTAACATCTTCCTGAGGAATATCACATATTCTTTTAATTTAAAGGGACACTAATGTCCCAAAAATATTATACTTGTTTTGTAGAGGTTTAAAAAATAAGTTATTTGGTACAAATCCTATCTCCCAAACATTTACAGTTTGACAGATATTCATATGGAACGTTCCTCCCTCCCCTTCTCCTGACATTAGCGTCTAGCTGAGAGCAGGAGATCCAGTCTGGGAACCAGCTGGCGTCTCTGCAGCAGAGCCGAAACTGCATTATTTAAAAAGAATTACTTCACTGAAAAGTCCTACAAATTGTGCCTGTTTCGCAAAGCACACTTTGTATACCGTTACCATGAAGTACTTCTTTTTAAATAACTTGACTTTGGCTCTGCTGAAGAGCCTCCTCGAGTTGCAAAACTCAAATCTCTTCCTGTCAGATGTAAAGGGAAACTTTACAAGCAAATATCTCTCAAACCATAGCATTTTGAGAGGTAGGATTTGTGCCAAATAGTTTATTTTTTAAACCTCTACAAAACATGCATATTGTTATGGGACATTACTGTCCCTTTAACAGAATACTTAGCAATGTAAATTAGTGCTAATTATTTTGGAGAACTAAACTCAATCACTAATCCTCCCACAAAATGGTGGATATCTTAGCATTGTGCACTTTTTTGACATGTATTCGCTATAAAGAGAAAATATTTGATAATTCACAAAAAGGATACACGATTCAGTAACATACAACTCAGTAACATTTTGGCACTAACAGCATTTTCATCCAAAGAAAATTGTAAATAGCCAATGTCCCCACTTTAAAATATAAGGATACACAGAGGTCTAAAGTATATTTACCATCACCCAGGTGAAGCTCTGTATGGATGGAAACCTCTCAGCTCTGACCTCTTTCCAGGAGATCCTCCTTGAAGTCTCTCTCAGTACAATTGTTCTTACTAAATTTCAAATGTCTTTTTATACAGGTTTTTGGGTGTGTACCAGTGTCAGCTGATTAGATTGAGAAGAGGGATGGGCCCCACCTAGCCTTTTGAGCTCATGTTTTTACTATTTCTTACATATGTAAATAAGCACACACCCCTCAAATGTATTATTTGATTAAGGAACAAGATCTTATTAAGATGAGAGGCCTTGGATATTGTCAGTATGTTTATAGCCAGGTATTACTGTACAATGCTGGAGTTAGACATCTCTGAGTATATAATTAAAATGCCTTTCAATTAAATTCTCACATCCATGAATAATAAAGAAAATCCAATAAAATGTGAACACTTTGACTACTTTTCTATTCTAATATCTATCTATCTATCTATCTATCTATCTATCTATCTATCTATCTATCTATCTACCTACTTATCTTTCAATCACATACATACACAAAAACACTATTTTAATAAATCAGAAAAATCAAGCACAGGAGTTACGGCATTTATTTAGCAACATATTAAATATATGATGGTTGCCAAGGCCTGTGTCCAAAAAATATCAGAATGTCAAAAATGAGGCCAACAAACTAATTCAGGCTCCAGCATGATAACTTGTGGCCCTCCATAGAATGAAACTTTCTATATGCTTCGTGGCCTAGCTTCTTCACCCACCCTCCTTACCTCCGCATTGGGTTGCTATCTGTCTGGGTTTCTGTCTGGTTTCACTAGTCCTGAAGCCATGATGGAATATTTTCAGGGCCCATGGAATTTTCCACAGGCAGAACTTTATGGTAGTGGCTAGGATAAGCCCTATGTCTCTTTACCAAATTAGTGAATGATCAATTACAGTATGAAGAGATAACAGATGCAGAGATACATTGTGAAAAGTTCTAGCTTTTAGAGTTCAATCTAGATGTGCTGACATTTTAATTTGTATCACTCGTCTCTGTCTTTACTCTGCTTACTTTATTATTACTGTATTTTAACTGTTTTCCTTATATTTTATTCTTACTAACTCTTACTTTCTTATGACCACTAATAAATAATAATTCAAGCTCGCTTACACTTAGAATCATTAATTATCACTCACTTATGTTTTATTGCACTCAGGCTCACTCTCCTCTCTCATTCATGAACTCTCAGATTCACTTATTCACTCTCATACAAATCCCTCATGCTCATGATAAATTTAGCTGAAATCATCATCACACTCTGTAGTGCACATACTTTCTAACATTTGCATAGAATTGTGTTCAGACTCGCTTGTGCTCTGTCTACATATTCACTTAAGTAATGGTTTTCCCATGCTTGTGCAAAGTCTCATTCTGTATCTGACTGTCAGTTTCTCTCTCACTGTCTGTCACTATCTCACTGTTGCTGTATGTATCAGTATTTATCTTCTCTCTTTTTCACACTCTTGCTCTGTCTCTATTATATTATCTCTATCTGTCTGTTTCTCATACACAGACAGCACCACAGAGTCACTCTGTCTCACTCACTGTGCATCTCTTATATTTTCTCTCATTTTCTGTTTGTCTCATGTTCTCTTGCTCTCTGTCATTCTCTCACTTGAACTAAATGTTACACTCCCTCAACCTTTTTCTATGCTTCTTCTCATGCTCTATATCGTTTATGCTCTTGTGCTTACTCACTTGTACTCCAATAGATACAATGGGACACGGCAACTGATGGACACATCACACAATGGGGTACAATGGACTGTTGGTGTAGGTGCTTGCAATACCATGAGACCCCCTGGGGTTATTGTACACACATGAACAAAGGGACAATACAGAGGCTGTGACATGCAGTATGATTGATATAATCACCAACACAGTCAATGGAAACAGGTGTTACATGCAGTCAGAACCCCAGACTAATCCCACCCCACAGACAATAGTGAATACACAACAGAGAAAAGATCAACCTCTGGACCAGACAGGGATAACATACACCTTTGAAAAGCAAGCCAAGCTATGAATTTAGTCTCTTTGGCAGAGCTGTCTGCTGTTATAATGTCTCAATGTCCTCCATAGTCTGTGATAATGGGCTGAAAATCCGTATGCCCGGAGAGGGCTTCCAGTAAAGGACTGTGGTCTGTTACTGTCTGTCTCTTCCAAACCTCTCTCCCTCTCTATCAGTTTGTACCTGACCTGTTCTCTGTTTCAGTGTGTTTGCCTTTCAGTGTGTATCTATCTCTCTTACTCTGTATCTATCTAGTTTAGCAGTTATGGCAATCATTATCTGCCAACACTGATTTTTGTTTTTTTAATTTTCAGTTGGAGGTCCTGGACTCACTAAAGGGAAGTACTTCTAAATAACCAGACCTGCCTTCATTATCACCTTCATCTTCATAACACCATACAGTTCAGCTAACATCTCTCCATTATCATCCACCCTGTTCATCATCATCCATCATACTATGGCTCATTCAGACTATAATAAGAATGTATTAATCCATTACTGGTGGTTGTTCATATTTTCATATACAGATATTCTGGTATTACAGCAAAATGCAGATTATTTTGGACTTGTGGTTGCCATTTATATTTAGTTATACTAGGGTGAGATAAAAGATTTTGTTACACATGACCACTAAAACTCAGAATTCCTCGTGCATAATCACTTTTATAATTACTAATGATCACTTGATCATGATTTCTTAAGTTCTCTCACATATGTTTATTCCTGCTCTCTCACTCACATTCCTATACTGTCCCTAACTTCTTCATGTTAAATGTAAATAAAACGTCAAACACTAGAACTCCCAGAATATTCAACATTAGTGCACACTCATACTCATCCTCACATTTGTTCAGACTTCTTTATGTTCTCAGTATCTAGTGTACACTCACATAAATATTTGTCCATTTTTCCTAGAGGTCAGACTTGAAATGCTCACTTGCTCTTACACACTCAAGCTCAAACTCCTTAATGCTCTATTGTGCTCACACTCAGTCACTGATGTATATAATCTCTCTTTTACTCACTTTCAGAGTCAATTATTGATTTAAATGGGGATTTAAACCCCATGAATGTTAGAGAGGTCTCCATTGCATTGCAAAGCAATACGATTGTTCTCGTGGTAAAATCAATTGCATTAGTAAAAAGACTGGAAATTATTTGAGAGGAAACCCCTGAGGAAAAAAATGGGATTAATAATCCAACTTTAATTAGAATATTGTAACTTTCAAAGAAACAATATAGATAGAGCGAAAATGAGAGTATTGTTAACAAAGAAAGATAAGAGGCTGATATACTAAACAAACCTGGAGAAATTCTGGGACAACCCAGCTTTACCATAAGGGACATTTGTTTGCAATGTGTGGAGACCTTGCTAGCATTCACATTGTTAAATAGACCCTTTTAATCCTTGGAGTGCCAGAAGGGTACGCAATGCATTGCTTTGCACTAAAAGGGTTAGGCACAACAGTTTGGTTAGGCACAAGAACTCACACTCACTTTTATTCAAAAATCATATATCGTAAACAGAAAATGAGGACTAAATATTGGTACTACAGGGGAATGTCATAGAAATAAGAAGAGACAAAGGTAACCCTGCTAAATTAGCACTCAAATAAAGATTCACCCATTCACAGATATCCTGATATAAGGACAAAATCTACTGAAGAAAACTTTTAATAGAGACAAATAAAATATAATGATGACTGCCAGGGCATATCTGGATAAAACAAAGGTATCCATCACATTGCAATGCACATGTATTGCCGTGTAACGTGTCTTTAAATGTACACCATTGTAACGGGAACCATGGTGACCGCACCACCTTGGCAATCGTTGCTGCCTTCTTCGTATCGAAAGCCGGCTACAAGATGGGTAGCTGCTCCGGTCCTCAGGCTAAAAGTGCTCCTCTGGGAGAAAGTCTACCAAAGAATTGTACCACCAGTCACTACATGACACACTGGTCAGAATGCAAAAGAACACTGTCAAGTTTATTGTACCTGGCCATGGTTTATATAGCCAACTTACATGTGACATGTAATAGGAAACAGGATCAGATTAACACAATTACCACATAACACAATGGTAGCATATTAAACAGACAACCACGGCATCACACAAACATCAATGGTGAATACACCACAGTGGTATAGGGATTAGGGAAGTAACACCTAATCAAACATGGACAAGACAGTGATACACATACAACTGGAGACAAGAAGGTGATAATATAAATATATCACAATGTCACTCCTGCAGGCCCATATAAAATTGTAGTCCAAATAATTTTTCTCAGAACCTAGGTCCATTATCCATTTCATCCATTATACTGAGTGTTTCACAACACTATTATAAGCTTATACACAGAACACAAAGTCATCTTATGGTGTAGTAAAAGAATACAAACCCTTATATGATAATACCAGTATGATATTAAAAAGGTCTTAGTGATACTGCACAGTTCAAATATACAGATTATCAAAAGAAAAGCTGTTGTGAAAATATCTAATTTACGTTGCACACCTCTGCACAGATTTTATCATGGACGACATCGCTGAAGTAAGAAAATAATCATAAGTGGCAAGCCTCACTTGTGTAGTGGGTTAGATATTAGAAGGGATACTAACTGACAGTATTCAGAACTGAGTAAAAAACAAGAATATTGTTGTTGGAATTTTTACCTCCACTGGAAAACATAGGCGGGAAATGGAATTGTTCTTGCTAGAAATTCTGTGCTGTTAGTTATATGGTGGAAAATCTATGGGTTTCTCTTTTACCAGGTATTTCTGTAGAAATGCATGCTTTTTTCATGATAATTCCCACTAAAACAAAGCAGGACTTTTGCCCATTCCTTCTTAATATTAATGAAAGAAGGATCAGTGCCTAACACCACACCACAGAGTGTGGAAGGGAGCATAGTGGGGCTTAATATAGACCTTGGGACTAAAAGGGTTACTCACCAATCATTTGTTTTCAAGCTCCTATCCAAATAGAGCAGAACCTCAAATTGATTCAGCCATGAAGGACAGACTTATCATAAAGGCAACCTCCATAGGGGAATGAACCATAGAAACTCTTGTGAATTGAGCTATCAATCTCCAGGGAAGCCAGTGATGGGAGCCCGCCTAATGGAGGATTATAAAGCCCCATATCTAAAGTACAAATAAAATAACCCCAAAAAATGAAGATACTTACCACTACATCTCCATCTTCTTCACAGAGCAAATAAATATGGATTAGGGTTGGGGTTGAGCTGGAGGAGAAGGTGAAGGGAGTCTCCACCCCAAAGACACTCTCTTTTTTGAAGTGTCCTGTCCTCCTGGAGGAGGTAGCTTAACCGCAGGGTTCATGTGTCCCATATTGAACATAAGAGAAATGGTATTTTCAACTTTATGAACTAAAATGTACATTGCAGCGGTTATATGGTAAAACTACCCTAAAAGAGCAGAATAATTATATAAAACTATTCATATTTCCAGAAAGTACCCTACCTCATCAAATTAGGGGTCACTTGCCTTCATTCCCATAACATGGTGTGCACAAACGTTTCTACAAGGTGGCACTAAAGGAAAAAAAAGTTTACATTTACACCCCTTCAAATGTACTGAAATCTGTGAAAAAGATGGAATATCTGTATTCATTAGCTAGTGCTCTTAGAAAAAAAAATTTCACTGCATTGGCATGAGTTGGCATATTGTAGGGGGTGCCAGAAGCACAAAACTGCAACTACGTCTACCTCTCATTTTTCCTACAATTTTCAGACACGACTTGCCTATACTAAAATGGTTGTAACAACTATATAAATGAAGGAAAAGTAGTCAAAGCATACCATTTTGGATAGAAGATAACCTACTGCATCCAATAAGGGGATGCTTGCCTTTCTACTCCCACATTGGTGTAAACAAATGTTTCCAGAAAGTGGCATTAAGAGAAAAAAAAAACAATTTTTTGGCCCTTCAGATGTACTGAAATCTTTGAAAACTATGGAACTTCCAATGGTATTCATCAGCTACTGCTATTACATGAACAATGTCACCCCATTGGTATGAGTTCACATACTGCAGGGGGTGTCAAAAATACAAAACTACACCTACCTGTTTACCTTTTTGAAAATGGCTGCCTGTACTAAAATGGTCATATTATTAGAGATATGAAGGAAAGGTATGCAAGGTATACTATTTTGCAAAGTACACATTCACCAACATCAAATGAGAGGTCACTTGCCTTTCTACATCTAGGTTGGAGTGCACAAATATTTCCATAAGCTAGTGCTATAGGAGCAAATAAATGCTTCCATCACATTAAAGATACTAAAATCTCTGAAAAACATACAATTTCCTATTGTATTAAGTTTCTGCTACCAGCATAAGAAAAATTGTATTTTAGTTGTGTGGGTTAACATATATTAGTTGGGGAACAATTACCTACACCTGTCACTTTTCGATTTGAAATCGCTTGCCTGTACTAAAATAATCATAACCATTACAGATAGGCAGTAAAGGTAGCAAAGTATACCATTTTGGAAAGTAGACATTCTCTTGCATCAAATGAGGGTTCTCTTGCTTTTTTCCCTAGGAGGGTGTACACATGTTTCTAGAATATGGAGCTATAGGAATCTGTTGAACTATTTTATATTGCTACCTCTTCAAACATGCAGACAGCTTTGAAAATATGGAATTTATTACTGAAATCATTAGCTGCTTCTCTTCCAAGAAAAATGCCACACTGTTGGTATCAATTGACATATTGTACAGGGTGCCAGAAGAACAGAACTACACCAATTACAATCTATAATTTTTCATTCATTTTTCAACTACAACTTGCCAGTACTAAAATGGTTATATCAATGAGAGAAAAAAGAAAAGGTAAATAAAGCATACAGCTGTGGAAAGTACACAATTAGTAGCATCAAATGAGGGGTAACTTGTCTTTCTACCCCTATGTTAGTGTGCACAGCTATTTCCAGAAAATAGAGCTATAAGAAAAACCATGCACTTTTTTTTTCATCAGTTACTTCAAATATACCAAAAACAGCAATTTGGAACCGCATTGCCCATCAATTTTTATTTTTATATTTAGTTATGTAATGAGTTACATACTTTAGATACACACAGACAAACATATATACATACATATTATTATACATACAGATATGCATAAATATTATTAGACATACATACATGCAGAAGGACTCATACATACCTACATACATAGACACATACACACACATACATACATGCATACATACACACACATATACACATACAAACATACATACATACACACACACACACACACACACATGCATACACACACACACACACACACACACATAGACACACACACATACATACATGCATTCACACACACACACACAAACCAAGCTACCTACTTCCGTCACTGGAGGGCTGATATGAAGGGAGAAGTTAGGAGAAGAGAAAGAGGACATGTGTGTTACATAGGAAGGGTACATAGGACATGTGTATCTGTTCAAGCTGCCACTCGCTCCCACTTGAACCTCCTTAACTCTTTGAGTGGCATAGGAGTATGCAACACATTGCTAAGCAAGGAGTTACATAGCCCTCTGGCAGTCAAGTAGTTAAATGGGCAGAATAGTTAGAGCTCAGGGGGAAGGTCTTCTAGCTTCCAGAGGAAGAAACACATTGGAGGTTCCACTTTCCAATTCGAGTCCAGTTCTGTGGATGGCATCTTGGACCAGAGCACAGGTGGAGCTCATGGGAAGTCTTTCCTGGAGCGAGATGGGTCCATCATTGTCCTGCTGGAGATTTGGTTTGTGGGGTAGTGTATGATCTGGGTGACAATGGGGACATGTGAGCAGCAGAGTTGCTGGAATGACACGGAGGCTGTGTGGGGCTTTGCTTCATGCTGGAGACATCTGTGTTTAATCAGCACTCACACCTGTGTGGCCATGTCATTCCCATAGGATCACTTTGTAAAAGTAACTTTCCCCAGGTTTTTTTTTGGTGAGTTAACCCTTTAAATGGAAGAGACCTGCATTTCGTTGTATTGCTGTCTGACACTGAAACAGTTAAATATTTTAGCAACTTCCTTTAATGGGATATATAGATTCCTGATTGAATAAACAGACATGTACAGTATACACACCATTGTGTTGTTGTTTGTGCACAGTTATATTGACAGCAATCAGACAATGTATACACACAGCCATATACAACAATAGTTCCTACTTCCAGACAGAACTGTGACTTGTAACTATGTGGGTGCCAGGATGGCTCTCCCATTCTTCTGTGACAGTGCCAGCACTGCCTGAGTGAACAGAGTTGGTTAATGGCATGGGAAGTCTGAGCTGCAAACATCCATAATGTTGCACATTTGTAACCGTTTGACTGCCAGAGGGTTATACAATGTATTAGTTTGCAGTGGTTTGCCTAGCCCTCTGTTAGTCAAAGAGATAACCCGGGCCACATTGTAGGGGCTTAAGAACTGAAAGGCGTTAAAGGGATAGTAATACTTCGTTTTATCTTTATTATATTTTGTAGGCATTAAAAAAACATGAAGAACGATATAAGTCTTATCTCTCAAACCTTTATGGTTTAAGAGATATTCACAAGCAAAGTATCCCCACCCCCGTCCAGCCAGATCAGAAGGGAGGTGCCCAGGTAGACTGCAGAGAGGGACAATCTTTAATTAAGATAAGGGGGGAAGGGCTTTCATTGTTTTCATACAAAGAAGATTGTCCCCTGTTGTTATCTGTCTGGTCTTACAACCAGATTCACGTCTGAGAAGAGATGGCTTACACTAGGAAAAAGGGGCGGGGAGGGGAAACTTTGCTTGTGAATATCTCTTAAACTATAAAGATTTGAGAGATAAGACTTATATCGTTCTTCGTGTTTTTTGAATGCCTACAAAATAAAATAAAGTTAAAACGAAGTATTGCTATCCCTTTAAGTGACATGTAATATTTGTAATTTCCTGTGATTATGGAGAAGTGAGTCAGACATGATCTGTTTTCAGCAGAGGGAAGTTAATGACGGCCCAACTGCATGCAGAGATTCCCATTACAATAAAAGTATATTTGCAGAGCTCTGTTCCTTGAATATAATGTTTTATTGATAACTGCATATCAATGTAGATTATACTTTTAAAAGTAATGTTTCTTTTATAAATTTTGTTAAGTAGCTGAAGAATACAGACATGTATTGAACAGACTCGTATACCATTACCAAGACTTCTTGCACATAAGACACATTTATGCCCTGTGAACAGATGACAGGACACTACGATCATTTGAATGTGCAGACCTCTGTGCACTGAAACTATGGTACTGTCATGTGAGCTGTTTACTGCTGTGTGTTGTCTGAAAATGTTCCTATAAGCCTTTCGTATGCACAAATTGGGAACATACCGGGATGTCTGGACACATTGGGATGTCGCCCCATATGCCGGTTTCCCTGATGCTGATCTCGAAGCTGGCAGCGTGTAGGTGGGGAGCTGGGGCAGGGAGGGTGGTCGGTCGTGGTTAGTGGGTTGCGTTTGGATGGGTGGTTGGGTTTGAGTGGACACCCTGAACGGACCCCACTCCTTTTTTCTCTGTTTTATTCTCATTTCTTTCTGCTCCTCTTACTCTTCTTCTTGCCACGCAACTCAATTTTGAATATATTTACTGAGATGTCAATATCACAGAATGCCTTCTGCAGTTGCCACCTACGTGTGGTGTGCACTGATACCTATAATTGTCCTGTTTGCCCTCATTTTGATGTTTCTTACAAACTGACGATTGTTTGATATTGTTCTGTATCTGTTGGTTTTCTCAATAAAGATATTTTAACATTTTAAGTTTTAAATAGCTGCTGAATACAGACAGGTATTGAACAGTCTGGTATACCATTACCAAGACTTCTTGCACATAAGATACATTTATGCACTGTGAAAAGCTGACAGGACACTAAATCATTTGAATATGCAGACCTCTGTGCACTGAAACTTTGGTATTGTCATGTGAGTTGTTTACAGGGCACAAATGTGTGTTGACTGAAAATGTTCCTATAAGAAGACAGCAGAGCAAGAATACGGCAGTTAAAGTGTGTGTGGAGGAGAGGTTGTGGTGATATGAGGCAGGCATCACAGGAGGAAAGAAACAGATTGGGTATGTTCAGTGGTGGGGAGAGTACAGTGAGCGGATGAGTATAATGAGGAGGCACATGGCAAGGAAGATGCAGGGGAACAGAGGAGATTGGGAGATGACGTACATAATGAGAAGCAGTGGAACAGGAGTGAGGGCATGGAGACAGGAGTTGGACAATGGCAGAGTGAGGTGAAATCATGACCCTGTGTATTAGTGGCTTCGATAGTGTGGAGGAGATATGCATATCTCCTCCTTGCGCTTGCCCTGGGGTATGTGTGGCACAGCTGGAGAATTCATGGTCACCTGATCACATTCTCTTTTATAGTATAGATGGTTCAACACTATGGTATTTCCTAGTGAATGCAGGTTCTGCTGCCAGCCTAAGAAAAATGGAACCCCATGGGTATGGGTTGACATGCCATATTAGGCACCATAAGTATGGGTACCAGTGAAACAAGTATGGGGAAGGAAACACTGTATGTGTGATTCTATGGCTACCAGTGAGGATCTTGGACTGCCAGTAGGACTGGGGGGGGGGCAGGCAGTGTTTATGTGTATGTCTAACAATGGTCAGTGGAACAAAGCTGGTGGGTTGGATAGTGCATATGGGGGAATCTGTGATTACAATTGCCCACTGGAATCAGGCTGTGGATCAGTGCATGTCCCCAACATAAGAAGACACAGGAAGGGAGTGCTCTACAGACCCGCTTGTTGCAATTAGATAGATAACCAAAGATTCTTATCCTAAAAAAACAAACTTTTATTTTAGAAACGTTTATAACAATTTTAATTATATAATGTTACTGAGCACACGATTAATCCAACATATGTTAAGTGTAACTATCACAAAACACGTTAGGCTGATCACATGTTTCTTTTCTTTGTTTTGTCCTCATGTGTCTATTATCTCCTAGTATGGAATTGTTTTTAACGTGTGTAAAATAAAAGTTTATTTTTTATGACAGAATCTTTGGTTATCTGGCTGATTACAATGAGCGGGTGTGTAGAGAACTCCCTTCCTGTGTCTTCTTGTCTGCTGAAGCTTCCTTCCAAGACTGTTGGCAGTAGATCCAGATCTGCAGTAGGTTTGGTGCCTGGGTGAGTCTCTAACCATGATCATTTTATTGATCGTTATGTAGCAATCTAAGCTTTTTATCTTCAAGGACAGGAATGGATTATTTTAACCAAGTTTAATAATGTAGATATTAAATAAATTAATTGGTGCATGTACAGTTTGAGAGCTATACGCACTAAAGTCTCCCCTCCCGACCCTTTCACAGACATCAGCCTCTATCTGACAATATGAGATCCTGGTCCCAAGACCGGCTGGTGGCTCTTCACCTGAGCCTAAATAGAGCTATCTAGAAAGAAATACTTAATTGGAACGGTCTACAAAGTGTGCCTGGTTTGCAAGCACACTTTGTAGACCATTCCAAAGAAGTATTTATTTTTAGATAGCACTATTTCGGCTCTCCTGACCTCCCTGTGACGCGCACAAAGTTACGTTTTTTTTTTTTTTTATTCAGACCTTATTTTGTGGGAGAGTCAGAACATCTCCTCATGCCCCCTAAACAAGGTCTGAATATCAAATAAATAAAAAATAATCCTGTGTATACCATAGGAGGGCCCAATGCATTGGAAAGCAATGTAATTGGAATTGGAAAATTAGAAACCTGTAGCAGTGCTAGCTTGCTGTGTTACATGTAACTTACAGCAGGCAGGGGGTGAACAGGTAGCGACACATTGTGATGACGAGTAGAGCAGACTGCTTAAAACTTAAGAGCTCCAGCTACACACTTACAGTTGCTGGTGTGTGTCTGTTATTTGCTTGCGTTCAGCTGCCGTCACACAGCCAAGCACCTGATCTGCCATGCCTGCCAACCACTTAATGCTTCCAGTCACTGTTGCTTCCATGAGGATGGAATGGGCTAGAGACAGTTTTTTTTTACAGATATAAGGTTTTTACAGATACAAGTTCTTATCTCACTGTCCCCATCCTCCTCTACAGTACCTGTAATTTTTTAACACTTTGAGTCTATTGCACTGAAAGTGTTAATTGCTGTCTGATTGCAGCTGTAAGTGATGTATGCTTCTTTTTATTTCCAGCTGTCAGAGCTCTGGTTTCAAAAGCTCCCATACAGTTGGATAAATTTAACAAAGCATGCACCACAGAGGTTCTCATTCCAGCCCTCTGATCCTGTGACTGGTTAAATGTGAGCAGGGGACAATCAGTCTCCTTCACATACTGTAGCACAGATTTGCATTCATCATACCCAGATAGAGGCTGGGGTACTAAGAAAAAGGTGGTAATTCTGGACACAACAACTGCACCTTAGTGGTAAAATGAAAAGTCCATTTGATTTTAACCAGACACTTAACTCTTTGTATGATAAATAAGTCTTGAATATTTTGCTTTGCAGTGTGCTGAATGCCTCTAGACGTTTCAAGGGGTTAAAAGCCCCATTTAGAGCATTAGGAATTTGGGGAATTGTAAGAATTTTGAAATCTGGATTTGTTCTTATGGTGCAGTTGTTTTGACAAATAACTGTTCTGCTTTATCCTTTGTTATCTATAGAATAAGAGCACACAGAGGATGTTCAAAAAGTAACATCTTTATTAGGACACAAAACAAACATGTGATACATTGCACATACTCTCTCTTATGTATAGGCATCCCACAGTCCTAGACTTGTAAATCTGCTGACTCCAGTATAAACCAAGAAGAGGAAGAAGGCACACAATAGCGTAATAAAGTCACAAACTTAATACAATATACACACAATGTTTGTGATGCATTCTTATGGTTCTGTTGCCATGGTGGGAAAAGTCCCAATAAACTGACTGCTTTGTGTTTTTAGAGAAGATAGCTTGTCTCTGCACAGGGGTTCCCATTATTTAGAAGACATGAACACAAGGCTGTTTTCCACCATTTCATTTCCTAAAGGACTAAAACTTACTATAAACTCAACATATACACTGATTATTATTAGTGACATAAATAAAATAAAAAGGTCTTTTTTATTTTATGTTTTTGCAGATTTTAACACTGTTATTATTCAGTGTATATATTGTTCTTGTAATACATTTTACTCCATTTGGAGACTTCATTGTGACAGAAACATTTATTACATTCATAGCATATAGACCATTTCTAGCAAGTGGATTTTCTGATGTTGAACAAGATTTCCTACTCACAGCATGAAAATGACAGTTGGCGATCTCTGATGAACTCTCTCTTGGAACTGAAAACTGTCAACATTCAGAATATGCAGAAGTTTTCTTTCCAATATCAGTTTTCTTATTTTTAAAAAGAATTGTTCTTTGGATGAAGTTCCCCACATTAAGAGCATTTATATGGTTTCTCTCCAGTGTGAGTTTTCTGATGAGCAACAAGATATCCACGTACACTAAAGCATTTCCCACATTCGACACATGAATATGGTTTCTCTCCAGTGTGAGTATGCTGATGTCTAACAAGAGATACATTTTGGCTGAAACATTTCCCACATTCAGAACATGAATATGGTTTCTCTCCAGTGTGAGTTCTCTGATGAATAACGAGTTGTGAGCTTTTTCTGAAACATTTTCCACATTCAGAACATGAATATGGTTTCTCTCCAGTGTGAGTTCTCTGATGACTAACAAGATCGCAACTGTTGTAAAAATGTTTCCCACATTCAGAACATTTGTACCGCTTCTCTCCAGTGTGAGTTCTCTGGTGGATAACAAGAGATCTGTTCTGGCTGAAATATTTCCCACATTCTGAACATGAATATGGTTTCTCTGCAATGTGAGTTCTCTGATGTCTAAAAAGAGTTGCGTTCTGGCTGAAACATTTCCCACATTCAGAACATGAATATGGTTTCTCTCCAGTGTGAATTCTCTGATGAATAACGAGTTGTGAGCTTTTACTGAAACATTTCCCACATTCAGAACATGAATATGGTTTCTCTCCAGTGTGAATTCTCAGATGAATAACGAGTTTTGATCTTCGACTGAAACATTTCCCACATTCAGAGCATTTATATGGTTTCACTCCAGTGTGAGTTCTCTGATGAGAAACAATATTTCCACGTAAACGAAAGCATTTCCCACATTCAGAGCATGAATATGGTTTCTCTCCAGTGTGAATTCTCTGATGAATAACAAGTTTTCTGCTTTGACTGAAACTTTTCCCACATTCAGAACATGGAAATGTGCTTTCTTTAGGGGAAATTCTTTGATATTTAACAAGATGAACATTCTTTGTATATTTGTTGCCATTGCATTGATCTACAATATAACTAGATGTTGTGTATACATGTTCTCTTTGTGTATAAATGTCAGTATCATAGAGATTTCCTCCATTCCATACAGTTGGTTCCTCAGGAATGTTTCTTTCACATTTTGTTTGATTCTTATTTGGTTGCATGGTTATTCGTAACAGTATGTTTTGTTTAGGCAGCCAGGGGAGAGTGTAGGGGTGTTGAATCCTTTGGGTATTACTGCTCATGGGAGCATCTTTTGGAAAGAAAGAAAGAAAGAAAGAAAGAAAGAAAGAAAGAAAGAAAGAAAGAAAGAAAGAAAGAAAGAAAGAAAGAAAGAAAGTCAAATTAGATGATTCCAGCTGACAATATAATTTGATTTTCAGGTGAAAAAGGTTTTAACAAATGCTGACTTATTGTATTTACATGTTATATTCTTAAAATGAACACATCATAATAAGTGTATGTAGGCATAATGTGGATTTTTTTTCCAGAGAGACTGGTTTTAGGTCCAAAATATAACCACCATAGATATAGCTATCTCTATTATCTGTACTTAAAACAGCCGGTAAGTCCATTGAAATTTCTGTATACCAGAAAGTGGATCACTGCTATTTTTCCAAGTCATAACTCTGCACTTTTAACAATTTCTCATGTTTTGATGAAACAATCATACTAATGATCTTCCTGAGGAATATCACATATTCTTTTAATTTAAAGGGACACTAATATCCCCCAAAAAAATTATACTTGTTTTGCAGAGGTTTAATAAATAAGTTTTTTGGTTCAAATCCTATCTCTCAAACATTTACAGTTTGAGAGATATTCATATGGAACATTTCTCCCTCCCCTTCTCCTGACATCAGTGTCTAGCTGACAGCAGGAGATCCGGTCTGGGAACCAGCTGGCGTCTCTGCAGCAGAGCCGAAACTGTTATTTAAAAATAATTACTTCATTGAAAAGGCCTGAAAAGTTTCCCTGTTTTGCAAGCACGCTTTGTATAACGTTACCACAAAGTAGTTCTTTTTAAATAACGTGATTTTGGCTCTGCTGAAGAGCCTCCTCGAGAAGCAGGACTCAAATCTCCTGCTGTCATCTGTAAAGAGAAACTTTACAAGCAAATATCTCTCGAACCATAGAGTTTTGAGAGATAGGATTTGTGCCAAATAACTTATTTTTTAAACCTCTACAAAACATGCATATCGTTATGGGACATTACTGTCCTTTCAACAGAGCACTTAGCAATGTAAATTAGTGCTAATTATTTTGGAGAACTAGACTCAGTCACTAATCCTCCCACAAAATGGTGGATATTTTAGCATTGTGCACTTTTTTGACATGTTTTCGCTAAAAAGAGAAAATATTTGCTAATTCACAAGAAGGATGCACGATTCAGTAACATACAACTGAGTAACATTTTGGCACTAACAGCATTTTCATCCAAAGAAAATTGTAAATAGCCAGTGTCCCCACTTTAAAATATAAGGATACACAGAGGTCTAAAGTATATTTACCAACACCCAGGTGAAGCTCTGTATGGATGGAAACCTCTCAGCTCTGACCTCTTTCCAGGAGATCCTCCTTGCAGTCCCTTTCAAAACAATTGCTCTTACTAAATTTCAAATATCTTTTTATACAAGTTTTTGGGTGTGTACCAGTGTCAGCTGATTAGATTGAGAAGAGGGATGGGCCCCACCTGGCCTTTTGTGCTCATGTTTTTACTATTTCTTACACATGTAAATAAGCACACACACCCCTCAAATGTATTATTTGATTAAGGAAGATCTTATTAAGATGAGAGGCCTTGGATATTGTCAGTATGTTTATAGTCAGGTGTTACTGTACAATGGTGGAGTTAGACATCTCTGACTATGTAATTAAAATGCCATTCAATTGAATTCTCACATCCATGAATAATAAAGAAAATCCAATAAAATGTGAGCACTTTAACTACTTTTCTATTCTAATTGTTATCTATCTATCTGTCTATCTATCTATCTATCTACTTATCTTTCGATCACAGACATACACAAAAATACTTTTTTAATAAATCAGAAGAGTCAAGCACAGGAGCTATGACAATTATTTAGTAACATATTGAATATATGATGGTTGCCAAGGCCTGTGTCCAAGAAATATCAGAATGTCAAAAATGAGGCCAGCGGACTACTTCAGGCTCCAGCATGTTAACTTGTGGCCCTCCATAGAATGAAACTTTCTATATGCTTCGTGGTCTAGCTTCTTCACCCACCCTCCTTACCTCAGCATTGGGTTGTTATCTGTCTGGGTTTCTGTCTGGTTTCAATAGTCCTGAAGCCATGACAGAATATTTTCAGGGCCCATGGAATTATCCACAGGCAGAACTTTCTGGTAATGGCTAGGATAAGCCCTATGTCTCTTTACCAAATTAGTGAATGATCAATTACAGTATGAAGAGATAACAGATGCAGAGATACATTGTGAAAAGTTCTAGCTATTAAAGTTCAATCTAGATGTGCTGACATTTTAATATTTACCATACGTCTCTGTCTTTACTCTGCTTACTGTATTATTACTGTATTTTAACTGTTTTCCTTATATTTTATTCTTACTAACACTTACTTTCTCATGACCACTAATAAATAATAATTCAAGCTCGCTCACACTTAGAATCCTTAATTATCACTCACTTATGTTTTATTGCACTCAGGCTCACTCTCCTCTCTCATTCATGCACTCTCAGATTCACTTATTCACTCTCATACAAATCGCTCATGCTCATGATGCATTTAGCTGAAATCATCATCACACTCTGTAGTGCACATACTTTCTAACATTTGCATAGAATTGTGTTCAGACTTGCTTGTGCTCTGTCTCTATGTTCACTTAAGTAATGGTTTTCCCATGCTTGTGCAAAGTCTCATTCTTTACCTGACTGTCAGTTTCTCTCTCACTGTCTGTCACTATCTCACTGTTGCTGTATGTATCAGTCTTTATTGTCTCTCTTTTTCAAACTCTTGCTCTGTCTCTATTATATTACCTCTATCTGTCTGTTTCTCATACACAGACAGCACCACAGAATCACTCTGTCTCACTCACTGTGCATCTCTTATATTTTCTCTCATTTTCTGTTTGTCTCATGTTCTCTTGCTCTCTGTCATTCTCTCACTTGAACTAAATGTTACACTCCCTCAATCTTTTTCTATGCTTCCTCTCATGCTCTATAACGTTTATGCTCTTGTGCTTACTCACTTGTACTCCAGTAGATACAATGGGACACAGCAACTTATGGACACATCACACAATAGGGTACAATGGACTGTTGGTGTAGGGGCTTGCAATACAATGAGACCCCCTGGGGTTATTGTACACACATGAACAAAGGGACAATACAGAGGCTGTGACAGGCAGTATGATTGATATAATCACCAACACAGTCAATGGAAACAGGTGTTACATGCAGTGAGAACCCCAGACTAATCCCACCCCCCAGGCAATAGTGGATACACAACAGAGAAAATGTCAACCTCTGGACCAGACAGGGATAACATACACCTTTGAAAAGCAAGCCAAGCTATGATGTTAGTCTCTTTGGCAGAGCTGTCTGCTGTTATAATGTCTCAAAGTCCTCCATAGTCTGTAATAAGGGGCTGAAAATCCATATGCCCGGAGAGGGCTTCCAGTAAAGGACTGTGGTCTGTTACAGTCTGTCTCTTCCAATCCTCTCTCTCTCACTATCAGTTTGTACCTGACCTGATCTCTGTTTCAGTGTGTTTGCCTTTCAGTGTGTATCTATCTCTCTTACTCTGTATCTCTCTAGTTTAGCAGTTATGGCAATCATTCTCTACCAGCATTGATTTTTGTTTCTTTAATTTTCAGTTGGAGGTCCTGGACTCACTAAAGGGAAGTACTTCTACATAACCAGACCTGCCTTCATTATCACCTTCATCTTCATAACACCATACAGTTCAGCTAACATCTCTTAATTATCACCTTCATCTTCATAACACCATACAGTTCAACTAACATCTCTTCATTATCACCTTCATCTTCATAACACCATACAGTTCAGCTAACTTCTCTTCATTGTCATCCACCCTGTTCATCATCATCCATCATACTATGGCTCATTCAGACTGAATAAGAATGTATTAATCCATTACTGGTGGTTGTTCATATTTTCACATACAGATATTCTGGTATTACAGTAAAACGCAGATTATTTTGGACTTGTGGTTGCCATTTATATAGACATTTAGTTATACAAGGGTGAGATAAAAGATTTTGTTACACATGAACACTAAAACTCAGAATCCCTCATGCATACTCACTTTTATAATTACTAATGATCACTTGCTCATGCTTTCTGAAGTTCACTCACGTGCTTATTCCTGCTCTCTCACTCACATTCCTATACTGTCCCTAACTTCTTCATGTTAAATGTAACTAAAACGTCAAATGCTAGAACTCACAGAATATTCAACATTATTGCACACTCATACTCATCCTCACATGTGTTCAGACTTCTTCTTTATGCTCTCAGTATCTAGTGTACACTCACATAAATATTTGTCCATGTTTCCTTGAGGCCAGACTTGAAATACTCACTTGCTCTTACACACTCAAGCTCAAACTCCTTAATGCTCTATTGTGCTCACACTCAGACTCACTGATGTTTATAATCTCCCTTTTACTCACTTTCAGAGTCAATGATTGATTTAGAAGAGGATTTTAACCCTATGAATGATAGAGAGGTCTCCATTGCATTGCAAAGCAATACAATTGTTCTCTTGGTAAAATCAACTGCATTACTAAAAGACTGGAAATTATTTGAAAGGAAACCCCTGAGGAACAAAATGGGATGAATAATCCAACTTTAATTAGAATATTGTTACTTTCAAAGCAACAATATAGATAGAGAGAAAATGAGAGTATTGTTAACAAAAAACGATAGGAGGCTGATATACTAAGCAAACCTGGAGACATTCTGGGACAACCCAGCTTTACCACAGGGGACATTTGTTTACAATGTGTGGAGACCTTGCTAGCATTCAAATTGTTAAATAAACCCTTTTAACCCTTGGAGTGCCAGTAGGGTATGCAATGCATTGCTTTGTACTAAAAGGGTTAGGCACAAGAGTTTGGTTAGGCACAAGAACTCACACACACTTTTATCCAAAAATCATATATGGTAACAAGAAAATGAGGACTAAATATTGGTACTACAGGGGAATGTCATAGAAATAAGAAGAGACAAAGGTAACCCTGCTAAATTAGCACTCAAATAAAGATTCACCCAATCACAGATATCCTGATATAAGGACAAAATCTACTGAAGAAAACTTTTAATAGAGACAAATAAAATATAATGATGAGTACCAGTGCATATCTGGCTAAAACAAAGGTATCATTCACATTGCAATGCACATGTTTTGCCATATAACATGTCTTTAAATGTACACCATTGTAACAGGAACTATGGCGACCGTACCACCTTGGCAATCATTCCTGCCTTCTTCGTATCGAAAGCCAGCTACAAGATGGGTAGCCACTCCGGTCCTCAGGCTAAAAGTGTTCCTCTGGGAGAAAGTCTACCAAAGAATTGTACCTCCAGTCACTACATGACACACTGGTCAGGATGCAAAAGAACAGTGTCAAGTTTATTGTACCTGGCCATGGTTTATATAGCCAACTTACATGTGACATGCAATAGGAAACAGGAACAGATTAACACAATTAACACATAACACAAAGGTAGCATATTAAACAGACAGTCATGGCATCACCCAAACAACAATAGTGAATACACCACAATGGTATAGGGATTAGGGAAGTAACACCTAATCAAACATGGACAAGACAGTGATACACATACAATTGGAGACAAGAAGGTGATAATACAAATATATCACAATGTCACCCCTGCAGTCCCATGTAAAATTGTAGTCCAAATAATTTTTCTTTGAACTTAGGTCCATTATCCATTACATCCATTATACTGAGTGTTTCACAACACTATTATAAGATTATACACAGAACACAAAATCATCTTATGGTGTAGTAAAAGAATACAAACCCTTATATGATAATACCAGTGTGATATTAAAACGGTCTCAGTGACACTGCACAGTTCAAATATTCAGATTATCAATAGAAAAGCTGTTGTGAAAATAACAATATTACATTGCACACCTCTGCACAGATTTTATCATGGACGCCACCGTTGAAGTAAGAAAATAATCATAGGTGACAAGTCTGCTTTGTGTAGTGGGTTAGATATTAGAAGGAATACTAACTGATAGTATTCAGAACTGTGTAAAAAACAAGAATATTGTTCGTAGGAGCCAGCATGGTTTTACGAAGAACAGACCATGTCAAACTAATTTATTTGCATTTTACGAAAGGATAAGTAGTATTCTGGACAAGTGAATTGCTGTTGATGTAACATACTTGGATTTTGCAAAGGCTTCTGATACTGTTCTGCACAACACATTACTGTATAAATTAAAAGGCTTCAGTTTGGGAAGTGATATCTGTGCATGGATAGAGAACAGGTTAAATGACAGATAGCAGAGAGTTGTTGTAAATGGATCCTTTTCAAATTGGTCTAAAGTCATAAGTAGGGTGCCACAGGGTTCAGTCCTGGGCCCACTTCTTTTTAATTTGTTAATTAATGATCGAGATGTGGAAATTGAAATCTTTGCTGATGAAACAATTTTCATCAACAATTTTGTGTAAGGAAATATATACAAAGAAGGGTGTTTTTTCTCTGCATAGTAATTTAGACAAACTGAGTAAATGGGTAGAAAAGTGTC